>CM055730.1:13230705-13580377 GCA_029465975.1 Dallia pectoralis | reverse complement strand
CACACACACACACACACACACACACAACAGAGCATGCAGAGCAACAAATGATGTATGGCAACGTGTGGTAACCTGGCTAATGTTTGGTTGTGTGATACTGCAATCTACACCAGCTACCTGAACAGCAACGGAACACAACGGAAGCTTCCACTGTTGCTGTGTGTTGATTGCAAAATTGCCTGTCCATTAGTAGCGGACAAAGTTCAGTGTTCATGTCAAGTGGGTGGTCTCTCCATTTCATTAGTGATTCCAGCACACCCATTGAGACCTGCCTGCCTGTTTGTAGCAGACAAAACCTACCAGAAGAAAGATTGTGAGGCTAGCTATAATAATATCTATAGGGCCCACTGGTCAAAATATGCTATAAATGTCAGGCAGGCAAAGAGACAAGCAGAGAAACAGACAAGCAGACAAACAGGGCAAAGAGAGACAAGCAGAGAAGCAGACAAAAAGACAAACAGGGCAAAGAGAGACAAGCAGAGAAACAGAGAGAAGAGCAAACCTACAGAAAGATGACCTTTCAGCCAAGACAGAAAGGAAAAAGTCTTACCAAAGTGGTCAGATTTTCATCTATCACTGGCCTGAGAGTATCGACCACTGAGATATAACCCAGTCGACGAGCTATGGACAAGGATGTGTTGCCATTCTGTGAAAAGTAGACAAAGAAATGGAGGTGTGAACGATAGGTTGTAATGTGTGTGTGTGTTTTTCAGTTTGCTTTTTGTGTAGACACAATAATGTTATATATTTCGGTACTTTATGAATGCACATTGGCACACTATTTATGTGTTAGAATTGACTAAAAGTCTTTTTTTTGTTTTGTTTGTGTGTGTTTAGTGATGATACTGTATGTACTGTCCATTTTGTATGTTCTGCTGTTCTTTTTGTCTGCCTATCCCTGCTGGCTAGGGCATCTGACAGAGAGCTGCTGAGTCGCCAGGTTGTTCCCATGGTGCCTCGCTCACCGTGGTCAGCTGATTGGCTGATTGGCTCACCGTGGTCAGCTGATTGGCTGAGGCTCCATGTTGCAGTAGCAGGTTGATGATGTGGGTGTGGCCCTGCTGCGCCGCCTGGTGGAGGGGGGTGTAGCCGCTCTGCAGACAGAGACAGACAGTGAGCAAAGGCGAGAGGAATGACAATGAGAGGAGAAATCCGATTGTGAGAAGGTAAGGTCGAAAAGGTAACGAGAAAATGTCCGCACTGGAGGCAAAAAACTAAACCACCTAAAAAAACACATGGGAGAGACGTTAAGATGTTTACCTTTGTTTTCAAGTCTATTCTGGCGTGGTTCAGGATGAGGAAGTTGGCCATCTTGACGTTGCCATAGTGACAAGCCACATGTAACGGAGTGTACCCCATCTGTATTTACCAAAGAAAGAAGGGGTGATACTGAACAAAATACTTCTGATCTGTGTGTCGTGCAGAACATGTGGCCTAACTAACATTGAATCCGACACTATATTTTTACTATAAATCTTTACTAAAAACATAATAAGAAAAATAGGAAAGGTTAAACAGTCTTGGCTATGAACAAGTGTGCTGTCAGCACAAACACATCATATAGCAGCATAACCTTGAGCTGATACAGGTCTCTGTCTAGTGTGTGGGTGTGAGTGTGTGGGGGTGTGTGTGTGTGTGGAGGGGGGGTGGACTGCTGCATCAAGCTAGAGGTTCCTGCCTCTGACGCACGTACAGACACAAACACCCTCCACTCAGGTATCCATATCCTATTGTTTATTTCATGCCCCACCTGAGAATGTTTACTGCAGACACGTGTGTCAGTGTGTGTGTGTGTGTGTGTGTGATTGTCAACCATACACGCCCTACAACACATGCAAGGGTCTGTACGCTCTGTTGTCTGCGGTTGCCGTAGAAACAGCGTGACCTTCACCTTTGTCTGGGGGTTGACATCTGCCCCATGGTTGAGCAAGACCTCTCCCACATTGACTTTGTCCTCTTGCGCCGCTAAGTGGAGGGGTGTGAGACCACTCTGAAAGAGAGAAACACACATATATATTTCAAATGCAGTAGTAGGAGTGTGATAGTTAATCTGGTAGTGCATGTTTCTCTGGTAGTGCATGTTAATCTGGTAGTGCATGTTTCTCTGATAGTGCATGTTTCTCTGATAGTGCATGTTTCTCTGATAGTGCATGTTTCTCTGATAGTGCATGTTTCTCTGATAGTGCATGTTTCTCTGATAGTGCATGTTTCTCTGATAGTGCATGTTTCTCTGATAGTGCATGTTTCTCTGGTAGTGCATGTTTCTCTGGTAGTGCATGTTTCTCTGATAGTGCATGTTTCTCTGATAGTGCATGTTTCTCTGATAGTGCATGTTTCTCTGATAGTGCATGTTTCTCTGATAGTGCATGTTTCTCTGGTAGTGCATGTTTCTCTGTGCATGTTTCTCTGATAGTGCATGTTTCTCTGGTAGTGCATGTTTCTCTGATGTGCATGTTTCTCATGTTTCTCTGATGGTGCATGGTGCATGTTTCTCTGGTAGTGCATGTTTCTCCGGTAATGTTATAGTCTTATAGTGCATGTTTCTCTGATAGTGCATGTTTCTCTGATGGTGCATGTTTCTCTGATGTTTCTCTGTGCATGTTTCTCTGATAGTGCATGTTTCTCATGTTTCTCTGATAGTGCATGTTTCTCTGGTAGTGCATGTTTCTCTGGTAGTGCATGTTTCTCTGATAGTGCATGTTTCATGTTTCTCTGATAGTGCTCTGATAGTGCATGTTTCTGGATAGTGCATGTTTCTCTGATAGTGCATGTTTCTCTGATAGTGCAGTTTCTCTGCATGTTTCTCTGGTAGTGCTGTTTCAGTGTGTTTCTCTGGTAGTGCATGTTTCTCTGGTAGTGCATGTTTCTCTGGTAGTGCATGTTTCTCTGATAGTGCATGTTTCTCTGATAGTGCATGTTTCTCTGATAGTGCATGTTTCTCTGATAGTGCATGTTTCTCTGGTAGTGCATGTTTCTCTGGTAGTGCATGTTTCTCTGGTAGTGCATGTTTCTCTGGTAGTGCATGTTTCTCTGGTAGTGCATGTTTCTCTGGTAGTGCATGTTTCTCTGATAGTGCATGTTTCTCTGATAGTGCATGTTTCATGTTTCTCTGGTAGTGCATGTTTCTCTGATAGTGATAGTGCATGTTTCTCTGATGGTATGTGCATGTTTCTCTGGTAGTGCATGTTTCTCTGGTAGTGCTGATTTCTCTGGTAGTGCATGTTTCTCTGGTAGTGCATGTTTCTCTGGTAGTGCATGTTTCTCTGGTAGTTCTAATGTATGTTTCTCTGATACATGTTTCCTGATAGTGCATGTTTTTCTGATAGTGCATGTTTCTCTGGTAGTGCATGTTTCTCTGATGGTGCATGTTTCTCTGATGGTGCATGTTTCTCTGATAGTGCATGTTTCAATGGTAGTGCATGTTTCTCTGATAGTGCATGTTTCAATGGTAGTGCATGTTTCTCTGATAGTGCATGTTTCTCTGGTAATGCATGTTTTTCTGGAAGTTCTAATGTATGTATCGAACCCTCCTTTGAGGCCAGTGTGTGTGTGTGTGTGTGTGTGTGTGTGTGTGTGTGTGTGTGTGTGTGTGTGTGTGTGTGTGTGTGTGTGTGTGTGTGTGTGTGTGTGTGTGTGTGTGTGTGTGTGTGTGATGTGTGTGCTACCTTGTTGCCCATGTTGACATTGGCATTTTTGGCAAGCAGCAGAGATACCAGGTCCACACTGCCCTCCTGTGCTGCCAGGTGAACAGGACTGACGCCCTGGCGGGTCACAGCATTAGTGTCTGCCCCATACTCCAGTAGTGTGGTCCCAATCTCCATCTGGTTCTTCTTGGCAGCTATGTGTAGGGGGGTGTAGCCATTCTATGAAGAAAAGACACAGTAGAAAGCAAGTCAGCACTATTTCTCATATTATTTTCAAAATATTTATCTTTCTTGAACTTCTTCTGGGTTCCAGACAGAGAAATTAGAACGCACAAGTACATACTTTTGGTGAAGTGGAGAGTTTACCTAATACTTTGATTAGTCTTTACTGATATCATTAGAATCAGAGATGGGCAACTAAAATTAGGTTAGGATAAATTTGGTTGGATATCCTCTTCCACCTTGCGAAGAAAACTTGTCGAAAAGAAATCATTCATTTTTTGAATTTATTTCCTGTAATTCTACACGATTTTCCATGAGATGTGGAGAAAGATGTAGAAGATGTAAAATATATATTTTTTGCAATTCCACTTTCTGCCGTGGGGTGTTGAAAGGACTTGGCTGGGTTAATACATTTAATGGAATTAATGATCTTTCTGCCGTGGGGTGTTGGGGGAATGTTTCATTCAAAGCTATCTTATTCAAAAGGAATGCTAGATATTACAAAATCAGTCATTGTTCTTTCTGGTTAGGATCCACAATCATTTTAAATGACATGTGAGGGAGACAGTTATTGATCACAAAGAGCATTTTATAATTTTAAAACGATCAAAGGGATTATTGGTCGGAGACAGAATAAACAAGTGATCCAGGCATGAGCCAGAGAGTAAAGTTCAGAGAAAAGCCAGATCCACGGCAACTGCTCGATTAATTTTATCCTGGTGAGTGAAGTACAATGTTTGGTCTTCCAGTTGGCAATTACAGATTTAAATAGTCTTATGAGTCTTAACAAAAGAACATGTTTTACCATATTCTCCTGTAATTAGACTAACACTACTAACACTACTAAGCAACCTTCACTCCAGGCAGGCCGAGAGGATGTG
This sequence comes from Dallia pectoralis, assembly GCA_029465975.1. Taxonomy (NCBI): domain Eukaryota; kingdom Metazoa; phylum Chordata; class Actinopteri; order Esociformes; family Umbridae; genus Dallia; species Dallia pectoralis. Next base: position 13,575,630 of record CM055730.1, on the reverse strand, counting down.
ATAAAATATTCCCAATGGGTTTCCGAGGAGAGGACCAAGGAACTTCTCTTGATGTATGACACTACGTAGAGCTCTGGGTCTATAAAAAATGTCCCACGGGTGGAGGCCTTTGAAGAGTTTATCACAGAGCTAAGACCAGAAGTAGAGGTACTGGGCAAATTAGAAAAAGTGAGATAAACTCTTGACACCTACAGTACTATGACTGTAGTACTCTGACCAGGACATTCTGGTAATGTTTATTTTTGATCCCGACAGGATAACAATGCTTGACATCAAATGATGACAATAAATTAAATTAATCAACATTGCTCACTCATTCTATAACTGTTTTGGAAGATTGGACAAATATTTTCTGTGTATGTCTATAAGTCTGTCTGTGTTTCTGTCTCTAATCAGTGACTAAAGCCAGAGAAACAGCTTGAGAAACAACAGTTCTCTGTCATGTGACCCAAAACACATGCACATTAAAAGTAGACAAGAAACACTGACTATATCATGTTAACACAAAGGTCTATTGATGAAAAGGAAAGAGAAAGAGAGCAAGGACTTGATTTTGCAAGGCTTCCAGCTTTCTTTATTCAAGACAGTTTTATTGGATGTTTGTTGTGAGCCAGTAATACAACAGGGCCTGTAAGACAGCAAGCCAACCCAATGGTGACTCATTCACTAGGCATGATCCAATCTGGCACTTTTAGAGCTTTGGGTCGGACTGTTTTGTGGTTCAACAAGAGAAGTTACTAAGTTAACATGCTTTTATGGACCACACATACGCATATGGACTCGCTCTTTAACAAAAACAGATTTATCCTACCCCGGGCCTATTTGATAATAATGGACAAAACACCAAGTCATCTTGCTAGTCTTGTTTTGCTATCTTAAATGAAGAGTTCATGATTTGTTTATTTCCGTTAATTCAAAAACATCTACTAAAGGTGGAATTTACAAAAACGTCCATGTTACGCATCTAGATTGTGTTGAATTAGCTAGACGGGCAATATCTTATCATAGCTGAAGATTGCTTGTTGGATTACCTAGCATCCAAAACAAATGTAGCAGGCAACTAACTTGTCTATATCAGCTCTAAATCAGGACTAATAATCTCTGACCTTATACGGTCCAGAGTGGGCTTGTGTCCTGTTCTGCCTCATCATTAACGCCATGCGTCTAGTGTCCCAGGTCTAACTAGGTCTCTGATTAGAGGGGTGCAAAGTAAATAATACGAGGAGGAACGGGCTTCGAGGTCCAGAAATGAGATTATGATCTCTGTGTACTACAATATATAAAAACATCTGACCAAAATAAATATGAGAAATATGCCAAACATATCTGACTGGGGGAAGTACTTTTACATGAGGCCATGTCACTGAGTGCTATATCGTTATATTTATGCTTATATATACAGTGGATTTAAAAAGTCTACACACCCCTGTGTTAAATACCAGGTTTTTGTGATGTGAAAAAAATGAGAGAGAAAGGTAAATCATGTCAGAATTATTCCCAACTTTAATGAGACTTATTCAATTGAAAAAAAAACTGAAAACTTTCAGGGAAAAAAACTAAAAATAAAAATCCCAGATTGTCTAGTGTTTCTTCATTGATCTTAGGTCAGCTAGGTGAACAAATGTATGTTGAAGTACAGTATATTTTACAGTTATTATAACAGTAATAGAAAGTGAATTATTCCTCAGTAAATCACCCAATCGTTGGTCTTAAAAAGTCAACAATTGAAGCTCAAACAATTCTATACTGTATATACTCTTCAGTTATCATAACTGGTAAAACCAATCCATTTGGATCCTGATGCAATATAGCTACAGTACCTTTAAGTGAAGGTACTCTTTGAACTACTTGATGTCTTTGTAGTTCGCCCATTCCAAAGATTAAACCCATCCCCTACTGACAAAAACCAGACCGGCACTGAAAGCAGGAACCGATAAACGTAAACACAGCCATGTGTATAGGAGACACATATGAGTTAATGGTTGAGCAGATAATGGTTAAAGACTAAGCGTGCCCTAAATAAGAATAATATAGCCAAACTAATATAGTAAAACGTTACATAATATGGTGTGTGTGTGTGTGTGTGTGTTTATTTGAGTCGAGTACCTTGGCGGCAGCGTGGGGAGATGCTCCCTGATCCAGAAGCAGTAGAGCCACTCTTAGATTATCATAGTGAGCTGCTACATGCAGTGGAGTTAGCCCACTCTAAAACACACACACACACACACACACACACACACACACACACACACACACACACACACACACACACACACACACACACACACACACACACACACACACACACACACACACACACACACACACACACACACACACACACACACACACACACACACACACACACAGCGCATTAGGAGCCTAAACACCAAAGCCAGAACATAAACAGAACAACAGTAGGAACCAGCTATTGAGCCAAATCCACTCAGAAGAGGGCCAGTTTGAACGTGACACCACTGAGCCAACACACTTGAATGCAGCCGACACAACTTGCAAAATGCAGATAGGAAATTGTAACATTTTAACACAAATTTGACTTTTGTCGCTCAAGGTGATCTATCGGTCTAAGATGCTAACCGGTGCAAACGTATGCTAAAGTCATAGGGTTTGAACCCGGCCCAAGGCACTCTGTTTCACCCCCTCGCAACTTCCTCATTTCTCCAACACAGTCGTGTTTCCTCAAGAATACCTAAAAAAGATACAAAAGCAATGGGACTCCCCCCACCCCTTAAAAAATACACCCTAAAAAAGAGATATGTTGTAACGTGCTGTCGACACACTATTATGGTCGGACACACTATTATTTTTGTGTGTGTTCCAGAGATCCTGCATTTTGCTGCATTGTGGAAACACCACGAGATGTATTAAAGCGTGACACGACCAAGCACTGTTGAACCACAAAGAAGTTGTTTAAAGAGTCTCTGTCTTCATTACCATACCTGCTTGGTATTCTGTTAAACACTTTCAGATGAATGAACACACAAACAAGGATCTGACACATGATACATAGAGCTATGCTCTTTGTGTGTGTTACTGTATGTGCCTGTTTGTGTACGTGTGTGTGTGGGTGTGTGGGTGTGTGTGTGGGTGGGTGGGTGGATGTGCGTGTGTGTCTGAGAAGGGGTGAATGAGTGCTTGTCATGGATAAATAAAAGAACTATGCTCAGAATGTTTAACCGGAGGACAAGCATCTGTTTGCTGTCTTGGGAAAAGTAATGATTTCCTTGAGTCCAGTCCCAGTCGCTCTTGAGAACGGTTCTGTTCCTTTTCAGAGGAACGGGTGGAAACAGGTTATGAGGCCAAAGGCGTACAGAATAATGTATGACACCATTCCAATGGAGGGAGTGGAGAATAGAGCTCTAATATCTTTCATATATATTTCAGGATGAACGATATCGATCTAAAACTTCACAAACTATCTCAGAAAACTTGGAATAATTATAGTGCCTATGGGAATGTCATCACAATCCTAGAGTTCTACAGTTCCTACCTTTCCAGCTGCATCTGGAGCTGCCCTCTTCTGGAGAAGTAAGCTGGCCACTTCAATCTTTCCGTACTTGGCTGCAACATGAAGAGGACTGAAACCTTTCTGTAAAAGATATCAGGAGACACATCTTTAAAACAGGAAAGCCCGACAGAAGAGACCTGAGTCTGAGAAGAAACCAAACTGAGTAATCTGTTTCAAAGGAGAGACTGAATGAATGTAAGATATGCAGTAGAGGTTCTACAATTTTGCATGCATACATACTACAGTAGAGTGCTGGTATTCAAATCTGCCCCAAAAGCCAGTTGTCCTCTATTTTTTAGTTGTCTCCTTTACTTAGACCCGGAACACCAGGTGGGTGTAACTAATACTGAGGTAGAACAGAAGGTTAAGTCCATGATAACGGGATTAGAATTGACAAATAAAGCAGAACTGACTTGGAGGGCCAGATTTGAATACCAGTGCACTAGGTATTTACTTCAGTTTGAATTTACATTAGTCTTACAGCCATTTCAACGTTGGTATGTTGGCTGTGAGGTGTTTCTCGCTTTTTATATTGTGTTCTTAGTTTATAAAAGGTTAACGTGCAATATGATGTAATTGTGTAAATCTTGGCATAGCTCCCCTGTGATATGGATGCTATAATAAGACATTAGGTCATATGTTCCAGAAGAATGTGGAACACATTTCAAACGGAGCTACGTTTGGCCTAATTTGTCCTAATGATGTCATTCACGCTCAATACTAGGGCCTTATGGCTTTGTTCCGTTATGGTCTAATTTTTAATCCCCAAAATGATTTTATATACCGGTGCCCAGAGGAATTTCTATAGCATTCTTGTTAAAACAAAACTGTTGACTGACATGGAATGGAACAATATGACTAATTTCGACTATACAGTCATTGTAATGTTTGGTTATAAGGCAACCAATCAACCGGCCCCCGTGAGAGATGACGTCATTCCTCTGAAACATCTGTGTAAGACACTGCCCCTTAGATGTAGATGGGTGTTTTAGAGAGAAAACGACAGAGAGAGGGAGAAGTGAGACTGCGAACGAACGATAGAGACGGATGGGGGTAAGAGGGTAAAGACGAAGACACGGCGGGGTTTACCCTGCATTAATCTACCCACCTGACAAGGTGTCACCTTCAAGGATCGCCCATGGCAACGGACACAATCCCTCATCGTCCGTGCACATAAACCCACACATCAGTGCACGTACACACCCACATCCGTTCACATGCACATGCCCACGTGTGAACCAATTCCCAACTGTCTATTAACATGTTCGTCTTTGACCTTCAAGTAGGTCCCTGTTTGAATTGCTTGTGGAAGCCGGAGGGAACACAAGGGAATTTTTTTTTGGGGGGGGGACATCGGTTTTAGAGGTCCATGGCTCCCCTACCAATGGCATGAATGTTCATAAACCCAGAACCAGCTGATCATCGTCTCTCTCCAACCAACGTGGTTTAAGTGCTAATTATAAACAGAAAGCGTGATGCGTGTTGTTTGTCATCTGGAACCGAACCGCACTGACCTTCGTGGAGGCTGAGAGCGATGCGCCCTGGTCCAGCAGCATGGCGGCTACATCCTCGTGACCCTCGCGGGCCGCCAGGTGTAGAGCGGTGTAACCTGATGTCGTGGCAGCGTTGGCACAAGCCCCACGATGCAGCAGCTGCTGGACGATATCCACCTTCCCCAGTCGGCTGGAGATGTGCAACGCTGTCTGGTCGTCCTTAAGGCAGACAAACATCATTGCCGACGGTCCGTTCACTGCGCGGACGTCACGCCACATTGTTTTACGTCCCAGTTCGTCTGACCCCTGACCCCGCTCACCTTGGCTTTGGTATCCACCTTCGCTCTGTTCTGCAGGAGATACCGCACCACGTCCGTCTGACCCGCTCGGGCTGCCATGTGCAGAGCGGTCTCTCCTCTCTGGTATTCAGATAACACACACACACACACACTTAGGCACCAGGACACGGCAGGCTCTACTCTAGTATGACTAGCTAACAGTTTGGTGATGAACGGATGAAGAGGTGAACACGCACCACGTTGGTGGTGTTGGGCGATGCTCCGTGATGCGTCAGAGAGTTGACAATGTTCTCGTGTCCCATGAAAGCTGCCACATGAATGGGCGTGAGTCCAGACTGCAAAAACAAGTCACAATGAGAGCCAGTAAGTAACAGGGACGCACACTTTTATGTTAGTTCAATAGTACCTCAACAAATAATCTGTTGATGATCCTTGTCGTTCCCATTCCCTTCTATCCTCCCACCCCCCCGTGTGTCAACCCCCCCCGGTCCTGGCCCAGTCCCTTTAACCTGGAACAATTTCTTTATCACCTTTTGTTAGTAATAAGTAGTATTAAAATTATAAGCAATCTTAATTACGGTTCATCATAATATACATAAGCCTACAGTAGGTGTTACTTCACTGATAAAATATTTGGTACATAATTCTGTGGCTCTGGGAACGATTGTCCTCAAGAGCTTTTGGATGTGATTTGAAGGTCCCCGAATCAGAAAAGGAAAACCGCTGTACACCGCTGCCCATGAGTACCTCGGTCACTGCCTGGATCGACGCTCCGTGTTTCAGTAACAACTCCATCACTTTGATGCGGTTCTTCTTGCAGGCGATGTGAAGCGGTGTGAAGCCGTTCTAGAAACAGAAAACAACAAAAACTGTCTATAAACGGAAACTACTACACTCTTTTTGGCACATACAAATTTACATTTCTCATTGCCCTTTAACCTATTATTTTTTTTGCAGTATTATATGTTGTGTGTAATGCCACAATTATGGTAAAACCTAGCAGCCACTTTATATCTGCCAGTAGACCACAGTGACACCACACCCAGACATTCAGAGTTCACAAAGCATGACAACATACTTAGTGATATATGCCAAATAGGTGATTTCTCTCAAAACACACACATACACACACTTAAAACATACATACGCACTCAAAAACGCTTACGCAGACACAAACACATCATACAAATAACACATACATCACCCTGAAATGTAGCTCTGCAGATGACCAAACCAAAGCTGAGATTGACATGCTATTTCACAGCTCATATACTTTATCAGTATGGAAGGGGAAGTTACTGTACTGGCAGGAAGTGAGCCTGGCTGAAGAAAAAGACAGTTGTCAACCCCACCCAGGGGTCTAAGGAAAAAGGTGTCCAAATGGAACAAAGTAAAAAAGTTCCCCTTAATTATTTTCTCTCTTATTCTCTCTTATCTTCACTCTAAATATTAGGTTATTTTGTTATATTTCTCTCTCCACAAATGCCAGCATTATATTCAGTTGAATGTCAAAAAAAAAACATTCCACCCTCTCCACAACAGGACTCTGTGATTGAGCCTTGAAATGAGTTCCCTCTGTCAATCATTCTCCCCTTTTTAACGGACCTCCCATACTGCCGGCCTGCTTTCTCACCAGTGCTTTAGCGTTGGGGTTGGCCTTCTTGTCCACTATCAGCTTGGCAACCTTGTAGTGTCCACAGTGTGCGGCGACGTGCAATGCAGTAAGGTAGTCGTTGGTGACATCGTCCACCGGGACATCATTCTGCAGGAGCAGCTGGACACAGTTGATGTGGTCCCCTTGAGTGGCCATGTGCAGTGGGGACAGCCCGTTCTGAAAACAGACATGATGTTATATCGCCGCTTGCTTGGTAATGTTAACTCTGTGTACTGTGACAACCCGGCTGTGAAATCTTTTCTGATATCCAATTTGTAGGGTGCCCGGGACAATATTCAAGGTCCATATGGGACTCCCGGCCAGAACCGATGCGGCGCATCAAACGCGGGTTGCAGGCTACAATTACCTTTGACCTCTTCACAACCCAGGAGGTAACAATCAAGATGACATCAGTGGCAGAACACATTTGCAAATCTGTCCCTAGATCAGTATTCTGCCAACACGGATGGGCATGTTATGTTACAATCCTGTAATGACATTTTAACAACGTAACGTTTGATAGGAGCGGGGCTTACCTTGGTCTTGGACAGAATGGGAGCTCCTCGATCCAACAGCATCTCAACGACTTGTTCATGACCGCTCCGCGCTCCACAGTGGAGAGGCGTCAGGCCGTCCTGCACACAACAGCGTGGTCAGTAGGAGCACGCGGTGGGAGTTCGAAAACAGCACATTATGGTAACGTGATAACAGGTATTTAGTGAAGTGGGCGCACGCGTTCTGTAATTAAACAAGCTCAGAGGTGAACACATCAACTTGTTTGTTAGGTTTTTGTTGACATGCTTCATGTTCCCAGCGAAAATGCCGTAGGCGTAAAGTAGGGCGGACTATATCTGCAATCTTTCTGTATTGGACGCCTACCTTGGTCTTGGCATCTATTTTGGAGCCTTTGTCCAACAGCAGTCGGACCATGTTACTATTTCCCCTTTTAGATGCCACATGGAGAGGTGTGATGTCATTCTGTTAGAACACAGAGAGGAGGTACAAGAGGAGTAAGACTCCTCGAACATCATTTAGGTACTGTGCCTATGGAAATGGATGCTTGTATGAGTTAAGCAAAACAGCAGGAAAAACCCTCGATCCCCAAAGTGGTCCGTATACGTTTTAATATTTGGCAGCAGTGGTCACAATAACCAGAATAGTTTAAGCGACAGTAATGATGTAGAAAGCTCTAGGTCAAACGTGTAGGTTTGTTGTGACGAATACTTTTCCTTTATTCAGTATTCACCTTTTGAACTAATACATTGAATATACATTGAAGATTAGCAATTCTTATTTTCCCCCAAAATACTATTTTAATCTAAGGATATGAATGTGATCTTCTACTGTACAAATGACACAATACAATGTGTCATAAAACGTTTAACCAGGCAGCTGTAAAGCTGTTTCTTAGTAAGGATCATATTCCATCTCCTTAAGAATGTACTTTGTCACTAATCATCTATTGCAGTTGACATCAAACATCAACATCAACACTACAGCCCAGCTATAATAACAGGCTCAGTCATGCAGGCTAAGCTAACTTAAGAGTGATACTGGTCTGTAGTCACACTTGACTGTTGTTGTGTGTTCATTGTTGTGACTGCAACTCTTCAGTGTCACTGTGTGATATTAGCACAGGCAGTGAGACGTGGTGTAAATCTGTGGTGGGATATGCTATGAAGAGCAGAGTGAAGCTAGTAGCTCCTCCTCTCCAGCAGAGGGCAGCGCAGCTTTACCCTTGCCATGAAGTCCACAGCGGCACCTCGGTTCAGCAGAAGCGTGGCCACGTTGATGTTGCCATAGTGAGTGGCGATGTGGAGAGGAGTGAAGCCACTCTGAGGCAGGAGGAGAGCACACAAGCACCAGAAACAAGAACAGAACACAAGATTTAAAAACAACCAAGGGATCCTTTTCAACAACTTACTTTCACATAAGAATAGGCTACAGACTTCGACCGTTACACAAACACAGTCACTGTGGAAAAGTCAATCTTTGTTTTTTATCCAAAAACAGAGATCCTGTAAACTACGGTATGAACGGTATGTTTCTGTGTATATGGCATACCATTTTAAGTGATCACAAGCTTTGACTATATTATCACCGTTACCACACTACATAACACATCAACTACCACAACATAGAGATGGACAGAGGGGATAATATATCCCCAGTTTGAGGTTTTAGTACATGCTCAGCCTGTTGACCCCAAGAGAGTCTAGCTGTGTGACAACATCAGAGATAGATTGTACGTTGACATGTTCATATGTGAATGTAGCCTATTTTCATTCATATCCTAATGAAACCGTGGCTTAGAAGGTGTCAGCTGTCCAAGCAAGAGGAAGATATGGGAAAGGGCAAAGCTAACGCTAGCCAATCAGGGAGAGAATCTCTGATAATGCTATCCAGTCATGAAGATTCCTGTTTTAATTAGCTGGTAATCCAGTACAGAGCAGGTGGTCACCAAAGCTTCCTGCACATAAAACACAAAAGTGGTGAGAATTATAAACACTGTTGTTTCTACGACGTCATGTATAATGTCTTCATTCATAATCTGTCATCATATCTGGCATTTACCGTGCTACAAATGGTTCCATTATCTTTGTAACACATCACGAGGAGTTAATCTAACTACATAAACAATTGATTTGTAAGGCTTTTACCGTCTACTCTCACTTACGTGTGGTTGGGATTGAAATATCAAGTAAAGACAAAAGAGGCATCAGTCAAGCCAAACAAAACAGGCACTCTCAGAGCATCTTTGCAAACAATTTTGGAAGGGTTGGTTCCTTTTTTTCTCTGGAAACAGCAGTAACATAGTTAACTAATGTCCCATGCAAAGCATTAGGGGCCGGGGTTGGGGAGGTTTAGTTCATAATGCAGTCAGATAAAGTAACACGTACAGTAGACTCTGCCTATTCTGCTGGGAGGCTGGGTCACTTTATATCACCGAATAGACTGAAACTGTCGACACATCATAATCCCCATAAAGCCTGGGGGCAAAATGTGATAATGGTTGTTTTGAAATTTCACCAATTCATTTTCCCCCTTGAAGAGTTATGGAGTTGTCGCTTCAAATTACCCCGGGTCTGCATTTTGATAACTGTGCAAATGTCATCGGAATAAGGTTCAGTTAGATCTACAAGTGAAGATCTTTACTTGCATTTCGCCATTATTGGATGAAACCTTAATTTGTCAAGTAGATATTTACACAGTTGTCAAAATCGTGAGGAGGATGAAACAAAAGCCTTGTTTCAAGTGACTCTAAAAATACCCGAATATAATGGAAAGATGCACATTTCCATTTCTGTGCAGCGGTTTCATAAGAATTATGACTCATACTATTTCAGTCAATTGGGTTGATTATAATCAAATGTCTGAGGAAAAAAAAGAAATGATGTTCAATAATAATGTTCATTAGTAAATTTGTTAAGGCAGCAGGATGTTGTTTCACAAATAGAGTACATTTACGTCGGAAAATGAAAAATATTTTGTTCATCAATAACGCATTAAAAAAATTCAACAGTAAAAAAAAGATCAATACATTTCCGGATATTTTTTTTTAACCATTTATTATATGCTATGAACTGATTCTTATTTACAGCAACAACCTGGGAACTACCGAGGATGTTTAGGGGCAGAACAACATGTCATATATTATTTTTTCCTTATTTTATATTTTTTTTATCCCTTTGAGATTAGAAGTTGCAAACTTAAGTTTACTGACCTGATGTGCTGGACCACTAGGCCACCCTGTCGTCCCTACTGTATTGATTTTCATACAGAAATATTGTCTTTCTGAAGGACGTAGCCTTCACATCTGCAATCCACTTTCACCGTGTTTAAATTGACTAAATCACAGCAACATGAATTAAATGGCACATTATTTCCCTACGTTTTCCAGTGCTTGTTTTCTAAGTTGACATAATTTGAGTGAGCTGGTTAGAAGACCCGGAAATGACAACGATTTTGCTTGCGTCCTTCTGCCATTGCTTGTCTGAGGAGATGATTGTGTGTTTTAATGAAGCCAATAGAAGAGAGCTAGAGTGTCTGCTTTTCAATTAAACAGTAATAGAAGGAGCCAAGCTGGTGCACTTTCTGTTAACCAATAGAATGATTATAATAAATGGTTTGTAAATGTTATGAATCCCTATGATTTCACTATTGCTGCAGGTGTATATTGTGTTACGGACATTTTCTTCAACTACAAGAAAAAACGTTTACAAATTGCCCCTGCTCCTTCACTAGCCCGCACCCCACACCCCGCACCCCGCACCCGCACCCCACACCCTGCACCCCGCACCCCACACCCCTCACCCCACATCCCATTCTACACACACCAAAAATGCACAAGAACATTGAAACATTGACATTTTTGAAAAACTATTTTTCTACTTATTGTTTAAAGTGGTCAATATTTAAGAAATTACTGCTGACAATAATAATACTATTCTCATCGGACTAATGATCAAAACACCCGGTTACCATTGAGATGTGAAAAAATAGACACCTTTTATTAAGTTGAGCATGTGTGTTTTTTTTATAAAAAGTTTGTTTGACATAGAAAATGTACTCTATTCAAGAAAAATCCTTTAGAACCTTAGAACCCATGAAAACCATCAGGGGCCGATGAAAACCATCGTATCCCGGGAAAACTTGAAAGCCCCGGAATGTTGGTACCCCTGTTTGCCTCCAGCTACAGATATCCACAGTCCACATCAGTATTAGTTCAACATGCTCCACAATCACATCTCTCACTCTATGCCAGTAATAGGAGATAAACTACGGAAATGAAGCGATGGGAAAAAGGCAAACGATGAAAGAAAGGGAGACATTGGGCCGCAGCAACACCAGTGTAATGATACAGAGGGGGTTGTTTTCAGGTTGTATGTGTGGCGGTGGTGGAGGGAGGGAGGCAGTGGCGCTGTGATGGATAGAGTAAGTACTGCACATTACACAGGTATACCTCTGTTGTTCTATTCACCATCATCTAGGGGAGAGGGCACGAGGCCAGCAAAGAGAGGAGAGAACGGGTTTGTTAGTGTGCACACAACTAAAGGACACAGGTGGGATTGTGAACGTGGCACTCTGGGTGGCCGGAGTGGTTCAGCTCTGTACAAAAACTGTTGCAGATTAAGTTGCACAAGTTACTATACAAACCAAACGGTCATCTGTGGTTACAAGTCACGGTCACAGCCATAGAGCATCAGCCATATCTCTTTACGTCTCTCTGAGACCTCGATTCTCTCCTCTCTGTTCTGAATGTCGTACTGAAAACCTTACGTAGTTCATTATATATGCACCGAAAAAAAACACACCCTGAATGCAAAAAACTAAAGAAACGAGAAATAAACACATTTAAAAATGTGCAAGCAAACTGAAATGGAAAAGAGCCAGAAAGACAGCAGAGAGAGAGGGCGGGGGAGAGTGAACATTAAACGGGTGTAGTGTAGTTGTCACCTTGGACTCTACGTCAGCGTTGTGGTCATTCTGGAGCAGTAGCGCTGCGGCCTTGGTGTCATCCTTACGGGCGGCGATGTGCAGAGCGGGCAGACGCACCTTGCCCTTTGTGTCGTTCTCCAGGAGCAGGGACACCACCTGGTCGTGCCCCTGCTGTAATGCCACCGCCAGCGGGGTGAACCCGTCCTGATAGAGAGAGACCCGGGAAACGTAATTAGAAGGGTGTGTATAGTGAGTGACGAGACATCATTAAAGGGGTGCTCTGGTACGAATGTTCTTCTGACAGGTTCTCTCATCTTTACAGAGAAACTCTGAAGCTCTCTCAGAGAGGCCATTGGATTCTGGATCACCTTCCTGACCAAGGCCATTCTTGCTTTACGTTTGGCCAGACAACCAGCTCTAGGTACAGTCAAGGTGGTTCGAAATGTGTTCCACTTCACATTGATGGAGCCTACTGCGCTTCTGGCAAGGTTCAATGTGTTTGCATTTATAGCAATATAAAGCAAGACGAGATCTCTGAGGTCTACGGAGAGGCTTGTTTCGTTTGTCTTACATGCACATTGAAGTGTTCGACCCTATATATATATATATATATACATTTGTGCGCCTTTCGACCTCATGTTCTATGATACGTTCCACGTAGTGTCTGGGGGTAGTGTGTGTGTGGGTGTGTGTGTTTGTTTCACAGGTGGCGGGAGTGAGTGCTGACGAGATGAGAGATGGCTACCAGGCCTTTGAAGCAGCCGCACCTGCGGGTGATTATGGCGCCTGTTAAGTGCATTTTGTTTGGAGAGGAGGAGAGATGAGCTGAGATGCAGATGGAGACGATTTGAGAATTTCTGTGTTTATGTTGTGACTGTGCTATTTTGTTGACAAAAATGTAATATGTATACAAGACATACTAAAAAAGACGATGTGTTCTCAATGCATTTCCCCTGACTAATGTATGGCAAATATAGACTGGCCATTCAAAACTAGTTCAAGTATCAAGCCAAATTCCCTACAGCACTGTTTATAGCTATGGTCACAGTTAATCCTGCTACGATTTTGTCTGTCTAACCTTTTGTCTGTCTAGCCTACAAACATCAAAAATACACTTTCCTTTTCATCTGAGTTTTTGAGACTCCAGAAAGCAGGATACTGTATACATTACATAACATTGTATAGAGCACGTCTCCTTCACTTCTCTGTGTCATGCATAATTCACATGGTGTGCTTGAGTGTGTGTGGCATGTTTGCTTCTCCTATTCACATGGTTGATCTGTGGACCGGGCCAGCTGTGTTTTTTACTTTTACGGGTATACTGGTGGCATTTCACTAGAGACTGCAGTTCCTCGCTCCAGCAGCGGACTGCTCTCAGTGTAAATCACTGGGATAAAGGTCATTATCGCTTGCCTGCTCAAGGTCATTCAGCGCACATTCACCACCGATGAGAGAGAAGGGGAGAGGAAAGGAAGGAGAAACTGATCGACAAGGGGAAATAAGAAATGATAGGGGGGGGGGTGAAGAAGACATGGAAAGAGGCAGGGTGGGACTTACCTCAGTGGCCATACTCTGGCTGGAGTTGTTTTCCAGGAGAAAGCGGACCACCTCCAGATGATTTTCCTGGGCAGCCATGTAGAGCGGTGTGAAGCCATTCTGTGGGGGCGGGACATGAGGAACTCATTACAGAATCAACCAATCAGGTATAGATCATACAGAAGCATACATTATCCCTGAGAAATACTGTGTATCATATCGCAGTAGCTTCACACAGCTGCAGACAGCTAATAGGTATATACCGTATCTTTAACATTTTAAATCAAGATAATATATTTCAAATGTGCAAGTTACAACAAAAATCTAATTCTTCTGATATAACTGACATTTTTCAAGTGCTGTTTCTTGTATGTGAATTAACAGGAAAGCCACACATAAATAATGATCTTGTTATTATATTTAATACAATTCTTGAAGATTTTTTTCTATCCTCGATTTGGTAATGTCCAACACTTGAGCTCACAGGTGTCCCCCTAAATCTGTCCCCCCAAGAGTGCAGGCCAATTGCACCACCTTATTCGTGATCCCTAGGCCAATCCGTGAATGGGATATGAACACTAGTCAGTGATGCACCTGGAGAGGCATTGGCTTTACTGCTGGGATGTTCAGGGAGTCAACAGGGAGTCAGACAGATGGACAGTGGTCATCACCAGACAGTGGACAGGGGTTATCATCAGACAGATGGACAGGGGTCATCACCAGACAGATGGACAGGGGTTATCATCAGACAGATGGACAGGGGTCATCACCAGACAGATGGACAGGGGTCATCACCAGACAGTGGACAGGGGTCATCACCAGACAGATTAACAGGGGTCATCACCAGACAGTGGACAGGGGTCATCACCAGACTGTGTACAGGGGTCATCACCAGACAGTGGACAGGGGTCATCACCAGACTGTGTACAGGGGTCATCACCAGACAGTGGACAGGGTTCATCACCAGACATATGGACAGGGGTCATCACCAGACAGTGGACAGGGGTCATCACCAGACAGTGGACAGGGACAGTCATCACCAGACAGTGGTGGACAGGGGTCATCATCAGACAGTGGACAGGGGTCATCACCAGACATATGGACAGGGGTCATCACCAGACAGATGGACAGGGGTCATCACCAGACATATGGACAGGGGTCATCATCAGACAGATGGACAGGGGTCATCACCAGACAGATGGACAGGGGTCATCACCAGACATATGGACAGGGGTCATCATCAGACATATGGACAGGGGTCATCACCAGACATCATGGACAGGGACAGGGTCATCATGGACAGACAGACAGTGGACAGGGGTCATCACCAGACAGTGGACAGGGGTCATCACCAGACATGTGGACAGGGGTCATCACCAGACATATGGACAGGGGTCATCACCAGACATATCATCACCAGACATATGGACAGGACATATGGACAGGGGTCATCATCAGACAGATGGACAGGGGTCATCACCAGACAGTGGACAGGGGTCATCACCAGACTGGTACAGGGGTCATCACCAGACATATGGACAGGGTCATCACCAGACATATGGACAGGGGTCATCACCAGACAGTGGTCATCACCAGACATATGGACAGGGGTCATCACCAGACAGTGGTCATCACCAGACATATGGACAGAGATCTATTGAAATATCTGCTTTGCTGTGTAGAAACTTAACGTGATCAACAAAAACTAAATACATTTCCGCAAACAGGTTGACAAAAACCTTAAAGCTACGCCAAATGGAAGGTACCACCTCATACTAATATCAATTATTGGTACATGTATCTCTCACAAAAGGTTTTCCTGTTCATAGATGAAATGCATGGACATCCCAAAACCAGACAGTCCCATGGGTTGTATGGGTTATGTATGGGTTATGTATGGGTTATGTATGGGTTATGTATGCATGTTATGAGTATCCCACCTGAGATTGTGCATTGACATGAGCTCCATTGGTCACCAGCTCTTTCACCACTTCCGTTTGGCCGGCCAGAGCAGCTATGTGAAGAGCGGTGTTTCCTTTCTGGATTAGAGAGAAGAACGAGAGGCATGTCACCAAATCCCTCACCCACCTGTCCCAGTATCCGCTTGTACTCCCAGGATGGACACCCCAGACACCCCCACACACCACCAACACACACCCCCACGCACCCCCGGGGCCACCATGCCAAACCTCAGCTGTGCCTTTTTACTACTCAGATTCTAGCTCTGGCCTTTCACTATTCCTGGCTGCCAACAATGTGTCACTTCCGACGCCCGGCGTCCCACACAAGAACAGGCTTCCCTCGTTCCACCACTGTAAATGAAACAGCCGGGCTTTAAATAACCCACTAGCAGGTTCTGAGCTGTGGACTGAGCCTCTAATGTACAATAACAACATAACTCACATTGTGTTCAGGGCCGAGCTGAAGCTGTGGACGTCACAGTGTGAACTATACACACATATACATATTTAAATATATATATATATATATACACAGCAGCTGCTAAAAACAACAGCATTGGAAAAGGAGTTCCCAGCACTCTGCTTTCTCTCCGCTTACAGACTTTTTCTGATCAATTAGATGCTTTCTAACTCTTCCTAATTTGCATTGTGTCACACGTTACGACATTAATGCCGTGTCTGTACCTTAACATCTACATATCGCTTCCCTGTAGATAGAGAAGTAACAAGGTGTCTCGGTTATGCCATTTAAAACGAGACAAGAAAAGTTAAATGTTCTGGTCAAACAGCTATGCCAAAAAACCGCTGGCTCCATGCAACTTAGACTAGTCGTTCTGGTTTCATTTTAAACACTGAAGAGTTTGGCCTGGAGTGGTTTGAAGACTGTCCTTGATGTTCTACTTTTCATAACGCAAAACTTCACATATAAGCAGTCTCTTCATCCTCTAGAAAACGGAAAACACTAATGGTTGTCTATTTTTTCCAGTACCTCCCCAGTCTGGGACCTGGGGCCGTAGCACATCTCCATCTCTAAGAGCTAAATGCGTCTTCTGGTTATAGGTACAGTCTCCTCTGATCCTGTAGTTCTCTAGAGCTCCTCTACTTGTAGATCAACGCTACAGTACTGTCCGACAGAAACAAAACAGTGATTAATGCCGAGTCGGACTCACCTTGGTTGCGGCGTCCACATTGGCTCCTAGCTTCAGCAGCTCAGCCACGACCTCCACATGACCCTCTTTGGAGGCCAGATGAAGAGCATTAAGCCCATTCTGAAAGAAACCCGTATTTAAATATGTGGCACCCACGTTCTCTCAGAGAAAGAGTATCCCCGCATGGTGTCAACCATCAAAAGATGGTTACGCGCACTCTGATCTGCAACTAAATATGACAGAACTGTTATAATTATGTTATAGAATGATTGATGCAAATAGTTTAGAGGAACGGCAGTCCACCTGGTTGCAGATGTTGATTTCCACCCCAGACTTTATGTAGTCCAGAGCTTTCTCCAGGTTCCCAGCCCGCGCTGCTCGCAAGTAACTGGCATTGCTGTCCGACTGAGGGAGTGGAAAGAGAGAAGGGAGAAAAGACATTGGTCAAATACACATGAGTACATATAGCACTACAACACACATACACACACACACACACACACACACACGCATGCACGCACACGCACACGCACACACACACACACACACACACTACCAACACCTCCCCCAACCCCCCATACACACACACATGCAGACACGCACATACACACACACACACACATACATACACGAATGTCAGATACTGTACCAGAGACATGTCTTTCTCCTACCCAAAGTAATTTTCCTTGTGTAATACAACAGCTACATCTTAGCTACATCGCAGAACAGTTTAGCACACAATAGTGTGGTACACAAGACGTGCACATCCCAAAGAACCAGCAACGAACAAAACTGAGCTCTTATCCAAACGAATTCCTTCATCCTACGACATAGTTTCTTCGTAACAGAACCCAGGACATTGTGATGGCAGCATGGATAAAGCCATATGTCCCACGTCTCCAGAGTTAGATAAGGGCGGGTGGTCTCGATTGTCACCAGAAAGAGCATCCTCGTCCACGGGTTTATGAGTCCATACTGCAGCTCCTGCACCTCCAGAAACAGGACGTCTACTGTACACTTCTATTTCGCTTTGCTCGTCTTAGTTTTAAAATAGAAGGAGGGCATTGTGCACAAATAAAATTGATGACACAAGCGTTTTTCAACGTTTTGCCTACATAACGGGGTGTGTGTGTGTGTGTGCGTGCATTGCGTGTGCACCTGTGTGTGTGTGTGTGTTTGAGTGTGTGTTTGAGATGTTCAGATGTTGTTGCGTTTTTGCGTCTGGGACGTTACACGTGACCGACACCGACACATAGAAAAGTATATTTTTTTTAACCTGTAACCGTCAGATGTTCTATAAGACTCTAACAACACACAGGCTATTAGTGTTTTCATTTGAGACCCTGGTTGACAGAGGCCCATACCTTATAAATGTAGCCTGAATCCACAAACCCTAACGATACACTGACAGGCCCAAACAACACGAGTGTCACAACATTTACCCGCCCCCATACATCTCAGGAGAGTGCCGATTGGTTAAGGCCGGCAATGCAAACATCAACACTTAATATGACCAAGACAGTCCTGCGTCATTCTTCACAACAAAGCCTGATTGGTTGGATTTATCCACAGTTTATGTCCATTAGAGGAGGCAAAAGTCGGCGTCATCAAAGTTCTCGGTTCATAATGCACTGTAATGTGAACGTTTTATAAAGTATTCTGAAATATCAACTTACATTTTTAACATTTATTCTTCTAGTCTTTGATATATGTTGTTTAAGGGTATAGTCTTAGAGCAAAGCTCTCCAACAGATTCAGCCCAATCATGTGTAACTTGCAAAACAATTGTGAAATGCATGCAATGTTCAACCTCGCAAACATCAAAAACTGTAAGATCCCAAAAGTCATTTTCAAGAACAGACCATATCTTTTTCCTAATGTAAGCTTTGTTGTCACAGAGGAAAACAGAAGATGGTACATAGTGGATATAAACAGAATATATTTGTCTCCCCAAGCTATTAGTCTGATTGATAGAGGATGGTATACCCCTGTAAAAAAAATTGGTGGACACAGTATAAGCTTAGTCTAGGAATCAAATGAATAATAAGAGCAATGCATTTCTCAATTGTCCTTTTTTGTCCTGGACTAGACTTAATCTGCGGTTGCAAAACAGTGCTTTAATGTCTCTACTCTCTCTACTTGTCAATAAGTAGTCTTAAACATTTTGTTCCAGCTAACGTGTAGAGAATCAATTCTTGGACCGGGGGCCTCGCAAGCTTGAATATGAAGTAAAAATGGTAAATGCTGCGCTTTTATATAGCGCTTTACAGATCCTGCGTCACATTCCCCCATTCATACACTTCATACACTGACGACCACGTCTACCATGCAAGGCGACTGCAGGCTCGCCAGGAGCAGCTGGGGTTAGGTGTCTTGCTCATGGACACCTCGACAGTTTCCCAGGAGGAACCGGGGATCGAACCACCAACCTTCCGATTGATAGACAACCAACTCAACCCACTGAGCCACTGTGTTCCTCAGCCTCTGGCATTGACTCTTTACAGAACTTGCCGGACCGCAGTAGTACACAAAACAACTAGGCAGATCATTTGAAGACCAGTCTCACAATCTCAGGCAAGATTCTAGTGACGCATTACAGAGGATGGAGGAAGATTAGCTTAGAAAATATGATTAAACATTGCCGATCAGAAGTTCAAAGAAATTAGGCCGTTAAAGAGTAGACTAAGCCGTAAGGCATTAATCTACTGTTAGATAGGGCTGTGAGCGCGAAGGGGACTGAGATCTGTCGTTCAGGCTGCTTTTAAAGTGAAACATCTTATTTACTGATTTAGTCTGAATTACAGCTTTACTCACAGCATCTCACAACAGCAAATGTGGCAACTGTTCAGTTAAGCTGTTATAAAATGCCAATCAATATGTCCACATTCAGTACAAGATGCCTATTAGGGAAATTCTCTGTTATGAGCCTCTCCTGTATCTAGGCAGAGTAGAGCTGCAAATATATTTTCCTCAATTCACATTTGGCCCAGATTTTCCTCTGGGTTAGCCAACTGCTGGGTGTGCAGAGATTTTCTCTGCAATATCCGCCACTATATACTGTTAGACACATACCAAACACAGTTCTAGACACACACACACCAACAACATGTTGATGTCAGTGCCCAGGGCTATTGGTTAGCTCAGTTGGAACATAGAAACCGCTGCATTGTCTCATTTATCCCTGGTCCTCGTCGATACAAAAACACAGCCTAGGGCCACATGAGCTCAGAATGATCACCGGTGACAAAGAGCCTCACACACCACCACACCACCACCACACAGCCTCACACCAACACAGCCTCACACCAACACACCACTCAGCCTCACACCACCACACCACCACACAGCCTCACACCAACACAGCCCCACACAGCCTCACACCACCACCCAGCCTCACACCACCACACCACCACATAGCCTCACACCAACACAGCCCCACACAGCCTCACACCACCACACAGCCTCACACCAACACAGCCTCACACCACCACACCTCCACACAGCCTTACACCACCACACAGCGTCACACCAACACACACCACCACACAGCCTCACACCACCTCACAACCACACCGCCACACAGCCTCACACCACCACACACCACCACACACCACCACACACCTCACACCACCACACACCACCACACACCACCACACACCCTCACACACCCACACACCACCACACACCCTCACACCACCACACTTTTCAATGGTGTAAAACATTAGATTCATCCATGCATGTTGGAGCTGTTTGACAGGTGTGATTACAAATCAATACAAGTCATGTTTTCATTACATATCTGTTTTGGACTTGTAGAGTTTACAGTGTAATGACACACACTGGCTAGCCATTACGCTGGCTGCAAAACTACTGGCTAGCCATTACGCTGGCTGCAAAACTAAACGCATTTTAAACGCTGTTATCAAAGGCTTAAACAAGACAACTTAAGGCCTAGACAGGTCCATATTATGTTCACTTCAATTCAAAATAAGTGACTATTGCTATATTCTATAAAAGCAAATGGCCTCTAGTCCAGAGTATCACGAGTGGTGTGGGGGCGTGGTTACACAGGTTTAGTTTGGTGAGTCACTTCCGTGTTTACGTTCTGCACAAGCTGTTTTGTATCTGTCATTAGTGGGCTATAAAGGTTCGGCGAGCTAGACACTCCTTGCTCAACATTGTTACTACGTCACGTTATTTTATGGTGAGTGTTGTGTTTGTAAAGCACTGTGTGGAATGTTTTGTTATAAGTCGCGATTGCGCAATTTCATTTCATTACAGTTAGTTACGTTTTCCGTTCGTTGTTAAGTGTTTGGTTTAATGGAAATAAACACCACGAACGAATATAACGACTCTGCAAATGGCTTCATACTGCATTACACCCCTGAATCGTGACACAGAGGTGGTTTACCTTGATCTAGTGGTGTTGCTAGTAGTGGAGAACATATATGGACAGAATACAAAAGATCTACATAAAGTTCACACGCATGTGTACACAAAACGCTGTGCGGATCATACGAAAAATTATCAATATTATATGATGACATCTGAGTGTCAAAAGTACAGTTTGCTAAATGATTCAAATGTACATATTATGAATGTCCACAAAAATAAGATAAGAAATGGAAGTTCTCCACAGATCAGTGGAACAACGGAATGCACACAAGTAAACGCACACAGCCACAGATCAAACAACTATCAGTGAAGAGATTATCCGGCAAATGCTTGCGACCCACAAAGCCTTGGGAAATCCCCTGTGCAAGCAGAAGGGTTCTCCACGCCGCGCATCAGATTTTACCTGATCACATTACCTGTCTAGGTCAGATGTTTTGTACTGGATGCCTGACCCAAACAGCACTGTTCAGATAATTTGCTTTAGTGTAAATTACAAAACACACTGTAAATTACAAAACCCATATTTCCATAACAGTATAATTCCGTCATGCACAGACGCCATTAAACCAAGATGTCCTCTGCAGTAGCAGAAGCATCATCTGACATTTTTCTGTCCTATATCCGTCCTGAGTTTACGTTGCACTACATGACTGCCCCACATGGGCTGGGGACTTCTGAGTTATACGGCAGACGGGTAAATTAAATCATATCACCACCTCTGGCAGGGGATTAGTTGTTTCAAAATGAACTGGAGAAAAAAAAATCTGCGTAACACTTACTATTGTCAGAGAGTCTGCTGCCTCTTCTACAGCCATGTTTCCTCTCTCTCTGCAGTTCAGGAGTGAAACCTGAGCTGTCAATTAGCTCTGCCACAGGCAGCGCCACGCGCGGCACAGAGACTCGGACTGGGAAGAGCAAGGTGCCATTGTATCAGGTGACAAAGTAAAAAAAATAAAGGAGAAGTAAAATGCCAACCCAGCAAGACTGGCCAAAATAACACTTCCTTCCGTAGCTTGGTCGATGCTCCACAGGAAGGGGTGATGGAGGCAGAGAGGAGACCAGAGGTAGTCTTCTGTATCTAACCTTCCGGGAGAAGTAAACAATCCCTGTTGTCGGTTTGTCTCTCTCTCTCTCTGACATACTAAAGGGCACACCACCACCACCACCACCACCACCACCCACCCCTTATTCTTTGCCTCTCTTTCTGTGTCAACAAGGACAAATTCCTTCTGTCTGTCCAGGCTCATCCAGCAAGTACTTTGGACAGGAGGGTAGGGTACAGAACAGGAAGAACAACATAACTTACCATAATAGCAAATGGCAGTTCCTCTGTTCGTGTCCAACGCTCTCTTAAAAGTGGGAAATTAAATTATGATGTCCAACACGGTAGGGAGGGTGACTGAATATTGTGACTGAAACAAATACTCTTGCTTAAAAGGGACGAGGCCATGAAAACCTGATCACGCTCCCCCTGTCACTCTCTCTCTGTCACTCTCTCTCAGTCACTCTCTTTCTGCCATTCTCTCCCGTTTTCTCTCTCTCTCGCTCCCTCAGTCACTCTCCCTCTGTCACTTTCTCTCTCTCTCTCTCTCACTCTCCCTCTGTCACTTTCTCTCTCTCTCTCTCTCTCTCTCTCTCGCTCCGTCTGTCACACTCCGTCTGTCACTCTCCCTCTTTCACTCGCCCTTTGTCACTTTCTCTCTCCCTCTATCGCTCCCTCTGTCCCTCTCCCATTGTCAATTCCTCACTCTCTTTCTGTCTCTCACCTTCTGTCACATTCTCTCTCTCTCTCCGTCTGTCACACTCCCTCTGTCACTCTCCCTCTGTCACTCTCCCTCTGTCACTTTCTCTCTCGCTCCCCCTGTCACTCTCCCTCTGTCAATCACCTTCTGTCACATTCTCTCTCTCTCTCCCTCTGTCACTCTCCCTCTGTCACATTCTCTCTCTCTCTCTCTCGCTCCGTCTGTTACACTTCCTCTGTCACTCTCCCTTTGTCACTCTCCCTCTGTCACTTTCTCTCTCCCTCTCTCGCTTCCTCTGTCACTCTCCCTCTGTCACTTTCTCTCTCACTCCCCCTGTCACTCTCCCATTGTCACTCTCTCTCTCTCTCTCTCACACACACTCACTCCCTCTGTCACTGCCACCACGAGGCTCTTTATTGGCATCCTGCTTATCAGCTCTTTCCCCACACAAAGGGAGTGTGTGTGTGCAGGCTTGTGTGTGTGTGTGTGTGCAGGCTTACGTGAGTGTGTGTGTGTGATTCTGTGCGTGGGTGTGTATGCATGCATGCATATGTGTGTTTGTATCAAGGGAGTCCCCATCCTAACGACAGGGAGGTGGGGGGCTGGTGGAGACCTGCAGAACAAAACAATACAGCCAGACGCTATTTCTGGGGCCGGGGAGGCAGAACTAGTCAATGGGGACCGTTTGAGATGGGATTAAGGGGCTTTCCCCCTCGGGAATTAAGGACACCCCATCTTCCCAATAACACCCTATTTAGACCGGCCCGCAGACAGCCTGGTCCCAATAGCCCAGTATATACCCCAAAATCTGATCTCCGTCATTCTGTCGCCTTTCTACACACCGTCCTCATGTCATTATTCTGTAGCACACAGTGTCCTCTGTAATTAACACCCTTCGAAATGGTCAGCAACAAAAGACATGAACAAATTGCAAGAAATCTAAACAGCCTGTCATATGACATCATGGACACAAGCACTAGGGCATTCTAGAGCAGAATATGTCTGTCTCCGTCAGGACGCTACAACTGGGTCGTTGTTTCATCTTGCAGTCGGAGACTGTGAAAGTGCTGTTTCCTTGGCGATGGTACTAGATTCAGGGCAGATCATTAATGTGACACGTTTTTCAGAAGAAATCTGTGTTTCATGAATTAACAATTATTTTTCTTTTGAACAACTCTACTAAAGTAAAACATTTTTTAAAGTGCACAGCGCTCTCAGAGCATTTCCAAGCTATAATACAGGGACAAGAATCAACCGTAAAGTGAACCCTTGATTCTTCTCAATGGACACGAGCAAAGTCATGAAATGGAGAGAAGGCTTGATGTCTTTCCCTCAGGCCAACAGACTAACTGCCTATCTGACCTGCACTTACAGACCGTTTTACGCATTCACACACACACACACACACGCTCACAAGCATACACACTCCATGGGCACACACAGTCTGCCGTCACTGTCTCACCCCCACACCCACACACAGACACAGACACACAGCATACACCCACACACACAGACATGATACATACACACATATTACTATTTGGATTATTGGTTTGCACAATTCCAATATTAGTATTTTTCTTTTCTGTAGACTTTCTCTTCCCCGTTTTCCCCGAAGCATACGTATCACATTTATTTTCATCAAAGAAGAAATCGGTTATAAGCAACTAATAAAAGCATTTAAACTTGAAGCGTCACATCTTAAAGGTGATTTTATATAACCACCTTTCTCTTTTGGAGACGCGACAAATGCAGTTCATCAACACGAGACAAGAGGCGCTTATTTTTTGCTAGCAAGGCTTTGTCCTGCCAACTCTGCAGACAAGACACATGCACACACAGGCACACACACGCATGCACACGCACACACACACACACACACACGCGCACGTGAACACACCCCAATCCCTCAGCTGGATATCAGTGGGTGTCACAGCTCCTGAAGAACGGCTTCCTGGCGTTCCCGATATGCACAATGTCTACTTTAAAAGCAAACAACAGAGCGAATGACACATCGTGATATGCTAACGAAATGTAAGCCGGAACACAGACCTGTGAAACGCAGCTCCTTTATGGTAAAAGCATCCAATGAACTGTGCGGTTTCCATGGAAACGTCTGAGGTTACAGTGGAGTAGAATGTGAGTGAGGCGTGCTGCACATACTCACGCTCGCACACTCACGCACAAATCGACCAAACCATCAGCCGTTACACAAATGAATCAACGTTACACAGTCTTGAGGAAAACAGTGTTAGGTTATGGTCGTTATGCAATATTCTGTCCGATGATTTAAATGTACTGTAACGTGGTAATAAAATCACAGAAATGCCAATAAAAATCGAATTACACACACTTCATTGACAGGGCTGTCAAAAATTGCTTTAAAGACTGTGCTGAAAATTTAAAGAGGTTCTTCCCTGTGACATCTCAGTTCAAGGTGTAAGCAGTGTTCACTGCTTAGAAGCTGAGGCAAGTTTCCTGGTATCTAATAGCTAAGTATATAGCATAGAAGCATCTTAGTATGTTGACAATAAAACCTCTGGGACCTGGCAAACTACAAGGGTACCATCCTTTAAAAATGACAGCACCCTGCTAATATAATAAAGGTTTGATCTCGTGTTCTTCTGACAGTACTGACACAACACAGAACTAAAGACAGGGAACCAACACAGGGTATGTGAAAATAATCTGTTCTGGTAATGGTTTCTCTGGGGCTATTTAACACTCAGTTGAATAAACCTAAATCTAAGGTTAAAGGGCGTAAAATAAAACACGGATCAACCTAGGAGGAAAATAAACACTGGAGCTAGATATTTAGGCTACTGTAGGAAACTGGCTCAAGGGCGCAACAACACAAAACCCGCAGGGACATGAAACTATCAGAGAATATAGTACAGAGGGGAGAGAGATGGGGGAGAAGGGAGAGAGATGGGGAAGAGAGAGAGAGAGAGGGAGATGAGAGAGAGGTGGGGAGATGAGAGAGAGGTGGGGAGATGAGAGAGAGGTGGGGAGAAGAGAGAGAGGAGAAGAGAGAGATGGGGAGAAGGGAGAGAGATGGGGAAGAGAGAGAGGTGGGGAGAAGAGAGAGGTGGGGAGAAGAGAGAGAGATGAGGAGAAGAGAGAGAGGGGGAGAGAAGGGAGAGAGATGAGGAGAAGAGAGAGAGGTGGGGAGAAGATAGAGAGAGGGGGAGAGAAGGGAGAGAGAGGTGGGGAGAAGGGAGAGAGATGAGGAGAAGAGAGAGAGAGGGGGAGAGAAGGGAGAGAGGGGATATTTTTTGGAATCAGCACATTGACCTGCAGACAAGTTTGTGTGCTGAGCAGAAAAACACTGAACTCTAGTGGAAGATCCCTGACATAATTAACCAAACAAAAGATCCTGTAAGGTGAACACATCATTATCTTTCAATCAGACAGACTTGTGTGTGAAAATGCACAACTCTTACTAGTTTGGCTGTGCCGTGGAGAACCATCCCTGGGTAGACACACACACAGTCAGGCGCTCAAAGCTTCTATGTGCTTTGTCATTATCTAATTAACTAAAATAGACACAAATCAGTGAGGTTAAGTGCATAACTACAGACAAGGCTCCTGTGTGATTTATCCTGTGTGATTTATCCTGTGTGATTTATCCTGTGTGATTTATCCTGTGTGATTTATCCTGTGTGATTTATCCTGTGTGATTTAACCTGTGTGATTTATCCTGCGTGATTTATCCTGTGTGAATTATCCTGTGTGATTTATCCTGTGTGATTTATCCTGTGTGATTTATCCTGTGTGATTTATCCTGTGTGATTTATCCTGTGTGATTTATCCTGTGTGATTTATCCTGTGTGATTTATCCTGTGTGATTTATCCTGTGTGATTTATCCTGTGTGATTTATCCTGTGCGATTTATCCTGTGTGATTTATCCTGTGTTTATCCTGATTTATCCTGTGTGATTTATCCTGTTTATCCTGTGATTTATCCTGTGTGATTTATCCTGTGTGATTTATCCTGTGTGAATTATCCTGTGTGATTTATCCTGTGTGATTTATCCTGTGTGATTTATTATCCTGTGTGATTTATCCTGTGTGATTTATCCTGTGTGATTTATCCTGTGTGATTTATCCTGTGTGATTTATCCTGTGTGATTTATCCTGTGTGATTTATCCTGTGTGATTTATCCTGTGTGATTTATCCTGTGTGATTTATCCTGTGTGATTTATCCTGTGTGATTTATCCTGTGTGATTTATCCTGTGTGATTTATCCTGTGTGATTTATCCTGTGTGATTTATCCTGTGTGATTTATCCTGTGTGATTTATCCTGTGTGATTTATCCTTGATTTAATCCTGTGTGATTTATCCTGTGTGATTTATCCTGTGTGATTTATCCTGTGTGATTTATCCTGTGTGATTTATCCTGTGTGATTTATCCTGTGTGATTTATCCTGTGTGATTTATCCTGTGTGATTAATCCTGTGTGAACTGTATGGAGCATAACTGGAGCATAACCCGATCAGAGAAGCATGAACTGTTGAGTTTGTCCGTTTGAATATATGTGAGAGAAAGTATGAGGATACTAGACAACTGCAGTGGCCCACCGCCTTTCCCTTCAGACACCTCAGCAAATCGGACAAATCAGCCCCTCCCCCATGATTTCCTCAGATAGCGGTCCACTTTGGGGTGGGGACGTAACTGCACAGAACTTGAATTTAAATGTTTAAACTGATCCGACTAATCCGACTTATCTCAAGCATGTTGCTGCACATTTCTTCTGCCAATTTTATTTGGGATCAAAAGTGTATTGAGCCATTGGTTGGATTGCTGGATAGTGCTATCTAAAAACCGGATCGTAATGAGCAGCTGGTAATATCAATTAGTCACATTTATTTTACAACTTTTCTATCATTTGTGGCTAAGTGTCCCACTGCCAGGAGACGGTCTTCCGGGCGTTTGCATGTAATCACTTGCAGATTAATCATGTGTCTGGACAAATGTACTGCTGCAACATCCTGGCTATATGGTTTAAAGCCTTTCATTGTCTAGGGAGCACAGAGACCACCCTAAGTTCAGTACGCACACATACACTGCATATCCTCCAACTCACCTTATGTCACGTTAAGTTCAATGCTTTCCACGGTGGTTAAACCCTCAAGTCAGCTCTCAGGCGGGTGAGACGAAATCACCACGTTCATTTTTTTCCAGTATTGTTAGGTGCTTCCTGCTTTGTAAGGTGTTTGTGTAAAGAGAATGATCGATTTTTGCTGTGTTTCGCCAGTGTAGAACATCCCGGGAATAGACAAAAGTCACAAAACTTAGATATAAGTTAGATATACCACATCCTGGTGACCTACCATGACATTGCCAAGGCCTTTGCCACTCGTAGCCATGTTTGGAACAACGAGAACAGATCTAAGATACACCGCTACTCATCTCACAGCCGATTGGCTGTTCTCATTGGAATTGCAGTGGTGTATCGATGGTGAACTCCAGATGGGGCCCTACAGAAGGCACACCTGGATCCACTTTGTCCGGGTATCTCCAGGGCCCTTTGGGCACAATCGGGGTTCTGGAGGAGGGGTGTGGACACAAGAGGCCTCCTCCTAAACATACACACACGCAGACAAGCATAAACGCAGACACACACACACACACACACACACAAGTTAAACAAGCTAATATGGAGATAAGGATTAAAAGAGACTTCCTCTCCAACACAGCTGACATGAGATTGATAAGACCGTCTAAAACAAAAAAGATAACTCTCTCGTTTCTCTTCTCACTCGTAAATAGGATGGTGTACCATTAGTCGAACCTTAGTCATATTTCTGTTATAACATATCAAATTATGATTGTGACTGAGAAAGATATGAACTGACTGTCAATGTATTTTGGAGAGGCAGAGGTAAGTCTAGGTCAGGCCAACTGGGTTAATGTGCAGTATCAAAACAGCGAGCCAATATCAGCTGTAGTGAGCCAGCCTTCATATGATTCAACATCAGTCCCTCTGACCGTACCAATAGTTTGCAGCCGATTGAAAAGATCCCAAGTACAAGTTATATTGTTTGTATTATACACACAAGTATTATACACACAATAATAGATACTGTTTGAAGGTCAAGGGACATTGTGTGTGTGTGATAAAATTGTTTGACGCAGGGTCTGTTTGTCGCTTGGTCTGTCTGCTCACATCTCCAGGAACGTCAATCTCAAACGAAAAACACTCTACGCAGGGGTTTTAAACTGAACTAAATAAACAATTTCTGCATGAAAGAGAGAGAACACCCTGTCAAACAGTGATGACTCTTCCTGCTTATGTACATCGACCTCGTATGACTTGAGACGAGTTAAAAGGCTTCAGTCTGGCGGTGCATTTATTTCCCATAATCCTCTGTTGGAGAGTGTCTGTCTAACGCTAATCAAATGTCCCCTGACAAAATCTACCCTGCAAAGCCATATATTAATTTGGCAAAATGGGTATTCTGAATCATAGATGATCAACTCTCCTATAGTGAGTATTGTGTCAGTTTAAGTCTTCTTGATATCCTTTGGGAAAGCTAACACAATTAAACTGTTTGAATACCGCAGGATGAAGTGATGGTGGAAATAAAATAAAATGCCACTGGGAAGGTGCAGTCTGAGTTAGGAATTGTGTCTAACTAAAGCAGTCCTCCTGACAGTGGCTTGTGAAGATAGACCCAAGAAAATTAAGACCCAATAAACGAAGACCCAATAAATGAAGACCTAATAAATGAAAATAGTTCTGATTTTTAAAGTGTAGGTAAAACTGAAGCCTTTCTGTTGTAATATCTAGAAGCCAAATATTGTAACTTCACTACCAACAACCCGTCAGGAACTGTGAGAAAATCAGTAGATTTGGATCAGTGAAATTGAACAAAGTGGAGCGTAAGTGGTTTTCCGTGAACTTTGGCAGAGATAGAGCAGCAGCTGATATTGGAAATGGGGGCCATCTGTCCCAGTCTGAACCCCCTCAGTCTCACCACAACACCAACACAGTTAATCGGCTCAGTCTCGACGACAAACACCACTGTCACAAAGAGGCATGTCAAAGATAGATAGCAAAAGCATCACCCCGAAAGGCATAACTGTTTGTCATGGCCTAGTCTTAAATAATAAGATAATAGCTGCAGCTGACTGTGAGAGTGTGTTCAAAACAGAGAGTTACTTGCATCATGAAAACAGCTGTGCTTTTATGATTTGCAGTGCAACTAAACCGCCTCACTTTTATTGACTTGATCTATTCCTGCAAACTAATCAGAGATAGTTCATCCTTCTCACCAGTCAAATAGGTTACTTTACATTACATCATAGTTCTCGTATATTCTCATATATTCCCTTCAGGAAACCCAATCGGATAACCCCCATTAAACTCTCCATCTCTCTCTCTCCCTGTCTCTCTCTCATCTCTCTCTCTCTCTCTCTCTCTCTCCCTCTCTGTCTCTCTCTCTCTCTCTCTTTGCAGGCCTCATCCTCAGCCTAATCTGTGTGTACCTTGTGTCAATGTTCCTTCAAATGTGCAGTGTTTTGCTTCGGACAGATGCGAGCAAATCAATACATAGACACAGGAATATGGCCTGTCTCCTTTAAAGGTTTTGTTCGCCTTTTTCGCAGGCAGACAATTCCGAGGGAGACCGGTGATCCTGAGCGGAGCTGAAGCTGACGTGCCGCTGACTTGGCCGTGCCTTATGAAGGTACTAACCAGCTGATCGGTCTCACGCTCGTCTCCAACAGCCTGACATAAGATAGAAGTGGAACATACCATCATTCAGCCGGAGAAGGGGTGTCTTCTGCGCGACGGAGCAGTGATATCCTTCAGCCTTTATGCTAAAGCCATCCTGTCCCTGAGATAACTCATCCGTCGCAGAGACATTTTGTCGTGTATGTGTGCGTGTGTGTGTGTTCATCTATAGGGCCAGCTAGGGCTACTATAGCATCTGACACTGTCAAGGTCGCACATGAGGAAAGAGCAATGTGCTATAATGAGACACTGTCAGACGGCGTCACATGTTATAACAAGCACCTTAGTGTGTGCGGGTGTGTGTGTGTGTGTGTGTGTGTGTAATGGTTGAGGTGGAGCACATGATGTGCTGACCAAACAGTTTCACGTGTGTCAGAGAGCTGCAATTGACAAGGACATTTTCACCTTCACCATTGAGGACAGGTTACAGGTTCTACTGACCAAATACAATCTAACACTCATGTACAGAACATATTCTAAGATATGTTGTGTTCTACATCAGTCAAATGGAGTCTGCTGGCCATGTCGTGAATGGTGGCCAGTGATCTTCCAGGGACATTTTTGAACGTGACTGATTTGTCAAATCTGACAAGTAGTCTCACTAGTAGCGCACTGTACATATTTTCCACTACGAATGTCGTTTATATACGGACAGTATGATGTTCTATTTTGTTCTATTTACTTTTTAAATAAACCTCTGAGTAAGCGTTTTACTTTTAGTCAAAACCCGATCAGAGAAGCATGCAACAAATAACATTTGATTTGACATTCACAGAAAGGTTTTTGTTCGAGGGATATTCGTTTTGTTTTATTGATGCGTACCACTCTGTTCCTAATACACTTGATTTCATGTTGGCCCGGCCTGATTGTAAAATTTGACCGCACCGTTGTTGGAGGTCTTTGCTGACGAGACAATTTGGTCTCGGCCCCTCGTGTTACATCTGAACAGCCTTGGCGATCAGTGAACACATGCCGTACTAACATCCAGGACTTCCATCCAGGACTTTCATCCAGGACTTTCATCAAGGACTTTCGTCCAGTACTTTCATCAAGGACTTTCATCAAGGACTTTCATCCAGGACTTTCATCAAGTATTTTCATCCAGGACTTTCATCAAGTATTTTCATCCAGGATTTTCATCAAGGACTTTCATCCAGGACTTTCATTGAGGACTTTCATCAAGAACTTTCATCAAGTACTTTCATCCAGGACTTTCATACAGGACTTTCATCAAGGACTTTCATCCAGGACTTTGATCAAGGATTTTCATCCAGGACTTTCATCAAGGATTTTCACAGGCCAACATACATAAATGAAGGACAATGCACTGCACTGCGCACTGCACTACACACTACACACTGCACTACACACTGCACTACACACTGCACTACACACTGCACTACACACTACACTACACACTACACACTGCACTACACACTGCACTACACACTGCACTACACACTACACTACACACTGCACTACACACTGCACTACACACTGCACTACACACTACACTACATACTGCACTACACACTGCACTACACACTGCACTACACACTACACATTGCACTACACACTGCACTACACACTGCACGACACACTACACTACTCACTACACACTGCACTACACACTACACACTGCACTACACACTGGACTACACACTACACTACACACTACACACTGCACACCGCACTACACACTGCACTACACACTGCACTACACACTGCACTACACACTGCACACCGCACTACACACTACACAATGCTGCATTACACACTACACTTCACACTGCACTAAACACTGCACTACACACTGAAATAAATACAATAAAAAAACGACTATCAACAACAATGTTAAAGAAATACGTAAAAAAAACTTTACTCCTGCTGCCACTTGAGACCTTGTAAACCTATTTAGTGTTATAATTGAGAAGGACCTCAATAATTAAAGCATCTCCAATGCGACCCCCCTGCTACCGTCCCAGCCAATCGATTGTCAAGATCAGTCCAACCCTTAAGATGGCTGACAGCTGACTGGGCCAGAGTCAACACTAATGTCATGACTCATGTCTGGCTGCGGCTGCATCCACACTTACCGTAATAGAGAGTTTTAGACAAGCATGACCTCCTGTGGTTTCACACACAGCCGGGTGTCATTAAGTAGAAATGACTGTACATTCACGCAGGGCTAAACTGCAGCAGTCATAATAGTGTCACGCCCAAAACAATACATTACACAAACGAAGAGGACAACAGAAAACATTCTTCATTACAAGACATTTTGATATTACAGTAGCAGTATATCGTGTCGACTCGTTCCGATGTGGGCCTGTGCGTTGAGTTGCAGAGCAGCAGCTGGATTAAGAAATCTGTCTTTCTATATAGACATTACGGTGTACTGTTAAAACACAGATTAGTCTCCCTCTTCAACCCCATCGTCCTTCTCGCCATCATCAGCGTCTTATTCCCACCTGTACAGTGTGTGAAGATACCGTATGAACGTATCATCTGTGGGTGGGTGAAATGCCGCAGAAATACCTCACCACAAAGTCTTTCAAAGTATAACAATAGATTGAGTTTACAGAATATAACAACGTTCTACCACACATCTGGTTCTTTCTCTGCCCTCACCTTCTCCTTGTCTCAATCATATTTTATATCAACCTCCGCTGTCTGCAATTCCTCATGTCTCTTTCTTGTTTTTCTTTCCACTCTGTCGTTGCTCTTGCTGTCATTGATTGATTTCCAACAAGGGCCCACTGTATTCAGTGGGTGTTTGAACTCAGACAGACAGACAGACATTCTGGTTATTGTACAGCCACGAGAACCATACATATATCAAATATTTTAAGACCACAAGACCAGTCAATACAGGACCTTTATAGTCCATACAGTCATTTTAAGATTAAAATAAATTCCATCTGAATAAATACTACTCAATGATTAAAGTCAGTACTTTAGGGAGAACATTGTGTCCAGTCTAGTTTAATCTATTTCAGTTGTTTGCTGACTCTGACATGCGCTCCTTAAATACCATCAAACAATAAATGCTGAGCGTTGATGGGAGTGCTCTGTAGCATGTTTTAAAAGTGCTTGTGTGGAATGATTCTGCATTAAACATTAATATTAATATTAATCAATCTGAGTGCTTCACATTATCTGTCTTAGAATTACATCACTCAAAAACAACCTCCAACTGGCAGATGCTTTACTCACGCGTGAATATGTTTCCCAGATGATACGTCTGGATGTGTGACCTGTCTGGACGGGCTGTTGTACTGTGAGAGTGTATGCATGTATGTATGTGTGTGTGTGTGTGTGTGTGTGTCACGAGTGAGGTGAGTTTTGGTTCTGCACAGGAAGTCTGAGGTCGGGGTGCACTTCCTGTGTCTGGTGCTTGTTTTGTTGTTAGCCTGGCTGGGGCTGGTTTGCAATCACTGTAGTTTGGTTTCCACCTTGTCGGTTATTATTTTGATGTCACATTAACACAGCTGGTGAGTGTTTGTTGTCTAAATTGTATTCACTGTAGGAATATTATTTATAAATCGCTTTTGTTTATTCAGTGTATTGTTTTTTGTTCGTTGGAGGTCTTTGTTGATTTTGAATTAAACGGCAATCGAACGTGTATTGTGGCTCTGATGGAAAGACATCCCAAGCAGCAGTGACCAGAGGCTTATTTCCTAAACATATGACACGAGGAAACATCCTTTTAATTCAAAATTGGTAATACCACTTCCACCTTGAAGTCATATTCAACCTTTCCCTGACCGCCTTCAGCAAAGAACAATACTGTAAAGTAGGCAGTGTTATCTACTGGTTGGAAGAAGTCCAGCTGCTTTTCTTTTTCTCCTGATTTCACGTTTAAACACATTCTAGAAAGGTTTAGATTTCCATGCTGGTTCAAATGACTCTGTAACAAAAAAGACAGTGT
Source organism: Dallia pectoralis (assembly GCA_029465975.1). Classification (NCBI taxonomy): domain Eukaryota; kingdom Metazoa; phylum Chordata; class Actinopteri; order Esociformes; family Umbridae; genus Dallia; species Dallia pectoralis. The sequence continues at coordinate 13,540,763 of CM055730.1, read as the reverse complement.
TATTCTCAATCCCAGAAAACACGATTTGTAGCCTGAAGGGTCGTCATACACATGATGAGGCAGTCTGTGTCTGAGAGAAAAGATTCACACTCATATCAGTCGTTCACTAAGAACTTTGAAGCTGGTAGCGATGTCGCCGAAAGATTTCCGATTTATTCAATTAGTCTTGTATTGTGCAATGTGTTAAACATGTGGATCAGGTGGGATCCCAAAAACAAAAATACATCCCCAAAATACTTCATGGTACTCTGGATGTCTTCAAGATGCTCTGTTTGATGGGAATCTTTTTCCCCCCACGGACCAATGTGAAGTGTGGTATAAACTCCAACAGGAAGTAAATGAGGATGGAGCTGACAACACAAGCACTATGATCACCAAAGAAAAAAAAGAAAAAGAAACAAAGACTAAGTGAATTCTGTGAACGCCGAAACGCTGGATGTCATTGGTGTCAGAAACAAATTGGGGGAAGACACGAGGATGGACGGAGCGAAAACGCATTTTTCTCTAATCGTGAATCTTTGTCTCTGATCCCATGGGAGTGAATTTAATGTCCCCCCTCACCCCCTCCCACCCACTGAGGAGGAGTGTCTGCGCTGTGATTATTATCGATCAATCCACAAAGAGACGACTATTTCAGGGGACCCAAAGGAAAATCACAACGTCAAATAATCAAATGTAGGGCTGGAATCTTCCTCTGCTCTGTGAGGCAACACAAATCAATGTTTGCGATCTCTGTTTGGTATTGCAGCTGATGATACAGAGGCAGGTGGTCGAGGACGAATTAAGTTGAGGTAGACAGAGGGGGTAGGGTGTGTAGGGAGGGGCTGGCTGGATATAACGCTGTCCACGCAACCGTCCTATTGGTTAGAATTTTAAAATGACACCGGGAAGGGTTATTAGAGAGAGGTGAGAGCATGGGGGCTGGGTGTGTGTTGGGGGTCGGGAGCTGGGTGTGTGTTTGGGGTCAGGAGCTGCGTGTGTGTTTGGGGTTGGGGGGCTGCGTGTGTGTTTGGGGTTGGGGGCTTCGTGTGTGTTTGGGGTTGGGGGCTGGGGGGGGTGGGGGCTGCGTGTGTTTGGGGTTGGGGGCTGCGTGTGTGTTTGGGGTTGGGGGCCTGCGTGTGTGTTTGGGGTTGAGGGTAGGGGTGGGGGTGTGTTTGGGGGTGGGGGTGAGGTTGGGGGTGTGTTTGGGGGTAGGGGTGAGGTTGGGGGTGTGTTTGGGGGTGGGGGTGAGGTTGGGGGTGTGTTTGGGGGTAGGGGTGAGGTTGGGGGTGTGTTTGGGGGTGGGGGTGTGTTTGGGGGTGGGGGTGAGGTTGGGGGTGTGTTTGGGGGTAGGGGTGAGGTTGGGGGTGTGTTTGGGGGTGGGGGTGAGGTTGGGGGTGTGTTTGGGGGTAGGGGTGAGGTTGGGGGTGTGTTTGGGGATAGGGGTGAGGTTGGGAGTGTGTTTGGGGGTGGGGGTGAGGTTGGGGGTGTGTTTGGGGGTGGGGGTGGACTAGCATGTAACAGAGTCTTGATCCACAGCAGGGGATTAATGAGTGTGATGATACTAAGCCAGAGGGAAGAAAGGAAAGCTGTACAGCTCACATGAGTGCTCATGTCCTGATGCTATGGCTGGTGGTCGGTGATGAATGGCTGGTGATGAATGGCCAGAGGATATGTCAAACCAGTGTGTGTGTGTGTGTGTGTGTGTGTGTGTGTGTGTGTGTGTGTGTGTGTGTGTGTGTGTGTGTGTGTGTGTGTGTGTGTGTGTGTGTGTGTGTGTGTGTGTGTGTGTGTGTGTGTGTGTGCGCGTGCGCGCGCGTGTGTGTGTGCGTGTGTGAACAGGTATTACAAGTGGCAGTGACCACAGGCTTTTTTCTCCAGTGAGTGTGTTATTACTGGCGACAATAATAGCGCGGCAGAATTGGACAGGGGAGGGGATTTCGGGGCGAGTGGACACATGGGGGGTTGGGCATGTTTGGGGCCCTGTACCGGGTGGCTGTGGGGGAGGAGTTAGCTGGGGGGAGGAGCTGGGCTATAACAGGTAACAATTGTTAAAGGATAATAAGGACTGCTGGCCAAATACACGTGTGTGTTATGTGGGGAGCTTCCTAATGATTTTCTCCAGCTCTCCACCCATGTCCAGTCATTTTCTATTATCTCCTCTTATTCGTTCATTACTGCAAACTGTCCTTCTTGTTTATTGAATTTTATACTACTTAACCACTCTCACTCGCCTCCTTTACTTCCTCCTCTCCTCCTTTCCTTCCTCCTCGTCTCCTTCTCTTCCTTATCACCTCCTTTCCTTCCTCCTCACCTTCTTTCATTCTTTTCCACCTATTTTCTGACATCACTAGCCCTATCTACCATATACTGTTTGCATCTTAAAGTGGTATATCACAGAAGCAAGGCCTAAGCATCATTAAAGTGCTCAGGAACATCAAGGGGAATGTCCGACAGTTAGACAGTTAGTCTTGGTTTTAATCCTTTTGAGAATCTGTTTGAACATGTTTTTGAACAACCAACCTAAACAACCTGGAGAAAAAAAAGCCTAAAAAGAATGGGGCACAAGTCCTGAAATAACTGTGTGCAAAGCTGACATACTTATCAAAATACTTGTATTGCAGCACGGGGTGACTCTAACAAATCTCCATGTGTTTTGGGGTTTAATATTTATGCAAACAACATTTTCACATATTTTTTCATACAGATATTTCCTAACATAAAATCGGTGTCACAGTCGATCACTGAAGACGATTTTTATTGTTTCAACATGGACCTTTCCTACAGGACCTTTTGTACATTTTTATTGAACTTTCATTTTAGCAGGGAGACACATCGAGACAGACGTCTCATTTGCGAGTGTCTATAGCAGCAATGGATTCAAAGCGAGCCTTATGATCATACAGTGTTTTCATCTTTCGGAATGTCCCCACGTTTTCATGAGTGGACATGGAAATATCGTGTTTTTACCTTCTAATGTGCTGTCAGAAATCAGCCGAGTGCCGACAGGACGTCAGAGATTCAGAGTTGTTACGCACGCGACATCAGCATTTAGGCGATTGCTGAATACAGCCTTAGTGACAGACTGATGAGGACAGCAATACAACAACAACCGACAACAGAACTATCAGAGAGCCGAGACAAGAGACAAGGATGTCACTCACCTTCACATGACCTTTACGTCTCTCTCTCTCTCTCTCACTCTCTCTTACTAGTTCATAGAGGAAATCCAGAAAATGGCAGTATTTGATAACAACATAAAAACTACCCACATCCTCTGTGCGTTTCATAACGCTGACTACAGCACTTTCCAGTCCCTTCGGATCTCTGTATATCATAGAGATCAAGTGGGTTAAGGTGTACCACGCTAGTAGGACAAATGCACCAGTCATCCAGTTACAGCTTTAGCGCTACACCCCCCCAACCCCCCCCTGCCCCCAGCCCTCTTAAGGACCCCTCTGAAGACCGGGACGCTCCATTGATCATTAGAACCATCCCAATAACAGCCCTTTGGAGGCTCACGTGGCCAATTGATAGACATTCAGATTCTGTTATATTGCAGGATCAAGAATAAGCATTTTAAGGCCATGAGTCTTTGGAGGTGCCGGCAAAACTGAACAGGACGGAATCAATAATCACGTAAAATAAGGTGGCTAGTTTGTTTCGAACCGTAATTGTTCAGATGCATTTGCAGAGGCAGACTGTTCTGAAAAGCAAAAGCTGCCTGGAGGTGTTTTCAGTTTAGCGGTTTAGCATTACGTTTGATGAGTTGCCTGCCCATTTGACTGATGAGGCCTTTGTTTAGGTCACAAGTGCTCTCCCGGGACTGGTCCTGGATCAGCCACATCACAAACAGCCATTTTCATTTAGCAGGTTATGGAAGGACTATTCTCTCTCTGAACAGCGGTGTATATAAGGACTGTTCCTAAATCTGCATGAACCTGAATCCCCTCAAAGCGAGGATCTTTTTATCAGATGATTAATAATACGACTTGTATTATTCACACATTCAAGTTTCCGGTGAAAAGTATAAAAAAAAACATTAAAATCTATGACATTTCCATTGATCAGACAAAATCACAACCACATTACACTAACAAGCTGGCATTTGACAAGTCACACTTTTCAGCGTCCATCTAAGCGACAATTGTGTAAGACAGGGAGGGAGGTGTTTCCAATGCCAGTGCAATTAGCTTAGGTATGCATGAGTGCAGAATTCATTAACCTCCATCTTCATGGACGGGTAAGTGGGAGGGGACTGATGTAGGGATGCATGCTTGTTCTGCTTTTGTTTCGCTCACCCAAAACCAGAGGTGAATGAATAAGATACAGAGCCAAAGAGAGAGAGGGAGAGAGAGATACAGAGCCAGAGAGGGAGAGAAAGAGAGATAAAGAGACAGAGCTAGAGAGAGAAGAGAGAAAGATAACGAGACAGAGCTAGAGAGAGAAGAGCGAGGTTGTGGGTTACTCCCATTCTATGAGCTACACGTGCTCAGTCTGGTTACAGGAGGAAGTGCCTCCTGCTGTTACTCAAGGCGGCTTCCACTTGCGTCTCCTTTTCCTTTCTCTTTAGATGAAAATGCCGGGGCCAGAAATAATAACTGAGATGCTCACATGTATGACATTGAGTTCGACCGTGCTCTACATCCCTAGCATCCGGTACACATACAGGATGGGATTTGCCTGACCTCGTCCCTGGTCCCACTAGCTGAGTCAGTAGTGGGGATCTCACCTACCGGTAGGCTGCAATACTCCTGTGCATATGGGCTCCTTTAGTGGTGAGCAAGGTTAGTGGTCCCCTCTGCTAAAGGCAATCCTCCACACAGCTTCACTACATTAGGCCCCGTACAGGACTGACTGAAGGCTGATAAGAGAGGCAGGCAACCAGCCAGCAATTTCCCTCTCTCCTGCTATCTCGCTCCTCTCTCTCTCTCTCTCTCTATCTCTCACTTGCTCCTTTTCTCCGTTTATATTCTTTCCTCCGTTAGGTAGCGTTCTTTCCCACCAGTCACAGGCAGGAGTAAATCCAGGCCAAGTTCAGCAAAGCTTATCGGGTAAAATAACAGCGAGATCCGAAGCAAAGCAGGGTGGGTGCCCTGGGCTAATTACAGGAGTGACCAAAATGAAACCTGTGTGTTTACACAAATCATTTCAATCAACAAAAGGATCTTGTCGAAGATGCCACGGGTTTGATGCTAGGCTTTTGACAATTGTGTACACGAGTTAGACGGAGAGTGTCAGATCTACCGAGAGCGGCTGGAGGAGGTGGAGGAGGAGAGACACAACTCATCAGAGGGAGAGAGAGAGAGAGAGAGTGAATATCCGAGTGAAGAGCGCTATATATGCAAGCAATCAATAAACGAAGAAGAGCTCCCTCAGCCGAAGTGATATACGAGTCAACATAATAACCGTGATTATGACATCCACGACAGGCATCCAAAGACACACAAACACATTCAAGCACACGTGCACAGACACACAGGAAGATCGTGGGGACAAACGTAGAAGTGAACATTCCAGGCATTCGCTAAATGTAGCATTTTGAAATAAATACAATTAATTATTGTTTAAGCCTGGCTCAAATAACAACGTGGTATATTATGAAAAGCAACGGCCCATTGTCGTAACTACTATAAATGTCAGTGTAACTGAACAGATCTCAAGGGTAAAATATCGCCTCTAGTAAACATCAAGCGGTGGATGCTCTGTTTATGAATACAACCTGTTTGTACAGGACACCAAGTGCAATGTGCCTATATATATATATATATATATATATATATATATATATATATATAGATAAAAGACGACGTGTAACTCACGTGTATTCTCGTCCGTCATAAGAAGAGCTTTTTTATCAATAAATAATATAAACGTGCATTATTAATGGTCTGGAGCCACACACAGACACTCCTGACTGGAGTTCAACACAACCACATGCCCAGAGCAGTTTGGAATAACCAAGAGTAGTTAGTACCAATACTATAACCCATTTGTCAAGCTACCAGATAACGGTTTTGTTCCGGTCTGCACACTCGGGGTCGCCGATTTTAGAGCGACACAGTGCAGGTAAAAGCGGTGTGTTTTGGGGGTGTCCCAACCTCACACTATAAACAGTGTTAGACAGAATAGGGGCAAAATGCAAAGTGTGACCTTAAAACTACGCACCACAAAGGCCCAGGTCGATGCTCTACACACCAACTAGTGAAATTCAACAACGTTACACGCTCACACACACACACACATACGCTCACTTACAAGCCTATGTAATCCCGGCAACACATATTATAGCTTAGTGCCAGATATGTATAATGTGTGTGTGTGTGTGTCTGTGTGTGTGTGAGTGTGTCTGTGTGTGTGTGTGTGTGTGTCTGTGTGTGTGTGTGTGTGTGTGTGTGTGTGTGTGTGTGTGTGTGTGTGTGTGTGTGTGTGTGTGTGTGTGTGTGTGTGTGTGTCTGTGTGTGTGTGTGTGTCTGTGTGTGTGTGTGTGTGTGTGTGTGTGTGTGTGTGTGTGTGTGTGTGTGTGTGTGTGTGTCTGTGTGTGTGTGTGTGTGTGTGTGTGTGTGTGTGTGTGTGTGTGTGTGTGTGTGTGTGTGTGTGTGTGTGTGTGTGTGTGTGTGTGTGTGTGTGTGTGTGTGTGTGTGTGTGTGTGTGTGTGTGTGTGTGTGTGTGTGTGTGTGTGTGTGCGTGTGCGTGTCTGTGTGTGTGCGTGTGCGTGTCTCTGTGTGGATGAACACAGTGGGGATGAGTCGGGAGTCACGCTCCAGCGAGTGTACCTTTCTCTTTTGTTCCCGGGACGCAAGTTTCTTAGTTCTCCTCTTCTTTTCTTTCTCGTCTTCGATAGCATTGACATCCACATCCCGGTTCTTCTTCAATGCAGAGGCTGCATGAGCCATGGCGGAATAAAAATGGTAGAAATCCCAGGGAAGTGGAAGCCAACGATCTCAGAGAAAAAGATAAGGAAAGGGAATAAGAGTAGCCTTCCGTCCTGACCGGGAAAAAGAGTAGCCCTCCGGTCCTGACAAGGAGATTGTAGAAGTGAAAGAGTCCCTCCTCAGTCAGGTTAGCCAGCAGAACATATGAGGAAAAGGCTCCTCCTATTCTGTCATCCACTGTCAGGCTAGAAGAAGAGCATCCAGTAGAAAGAGAAGCGGAGCCGGCAGGAGACAGGCAGCACCAGGCACAGAGGTGTGGAGGAGAGAGATGGTTACTACGGTAACCACTTTCTGTTTCTAACCGTCCTCTTCGTGTTCCTGTCCTGGTCCATGACGGTACCTGAGCTGGTGATCTGTGAGTGTGTGAGTGTGAGTGAGTGACTGAGAGAGAGAGAGAGAGAGAGAGAGGGGCTCGTCTGAGAGTGTCTGCGTGGATGTGAGAGAGCCAGATGGGGCAGGCAAAAAGGGAGAGGCAAGTGAAGGAGTGTGTACGTTTGTGAGTGTGTACTTCCCCCCACCCACCAGCTGGAAGTGCCCAAGTCAGAGATTGAAGGGGGAGGCTGGATAGAGTACGGACAGAAGGGGGTGGGGAGAGAAGGAGGGGAGGCTGGATAGAGGATGACAGAAGGGGGTGGGGAGAGAAGGAAGGGGAGGAGGCTGGATAGAGGACGGACAGAAGGGGGTGGGGAGAGAAGGAGGGGAGGCTGGATAGAGGACGACAGAAGGGGGTGGGGAGAGGAGGAGGGGGTGGATAGAGGACGACAGAAGGGGGGTGGGGAAGGGGGGGAGAGAGGAGGAAGGGGGAGGCTGGATAGAGGACTGGACAGAAGGGGGGGGGGGAGAAGGAGGGGAGGCTGGATAGAGGACGACAGAAGGGGGTGGGGAGAGAGGAGGAAGGGGAGGCTGGATAGAGGACGGACAGAAAGGGGTGGGGAGAGGAGGAGGGGGTGGATAGAGGACGACAGAAGGGGGTGGGGAGAGAAGGAGGTGAGGCTGGATAGAGGACGGACAGAAGGGGGTGGGGAGAGGAGGAAGGGGAGGCTGGATAGAGGACGGACAGAAGGGGGTGGGGAGAGGAGGAGGGGGTGGATAGAGGACGACAGAAGGGGGTGGAGAGAGGAGGAGGGGGTGGATAGAGGACGACAGAAGGGGGTGGGGAGAGAAGGAGGGGAGGCTGGATAGAGGACGGACAGAAGGGGGTGGGGAGAGGAGGAGGCTGGATAGAGGATGACAGAAGGGGGTGGGGAGAGAAGGAGGGGAGGCTGGATAGAGGATGACAGAAGGGGGTGGGGAGAGGAGGAGGGGGGAGGCTGGATAGAGGATGACAGAAGGGGGTGGGGAGAGGAGGAGGGGAGCAGGTAAAAGGTGACAGACCAACCATATTCAGAGATATTCAGGCTTTTTTTAAATATAAATCTATTCCTACAACACAATATGGTGTCTCTTTGGAATATTTCTGTAACTGAGTTCTCTTTTTCCCCAATAGATGAGTTCACTTTATAAGTTAGTCAAATGCACTGATAAAATAGCTAATATTTATGTTTGCCCACACAATGGTCAGTATAACATTTTAGACCAGTGACATTTTAATGGCCAGATCCAATGGGAACCTTTTGTCTCACCAAATAAAATGTCTCTTTGTTGAAAACAGAGGAAGAGAAACGGGAAGGTGGAGAAAATAAATAAGAGAGGAAGATGTCCAGAGCAATGTGAGAGACAACAATAGAATGACTGACTTTCGGTGGATCGTAAAGAGCGAGATTTTGAGCGAGTCCAGGCATTTTATTTACAATGTCATTCACGTCCACAGCTCACGTCAAACACGGCAACGTGGAATCGAGAACGGCCATCTTTGTTTTGTCTGTGTGCAAGCCACTTGAGTGGGTCGTACGCTAGCTGGCACGCGCTTGGCTGTCTCTGCTTCTGCTTTGTTTGTGTGACCATATGTGTACTTGAGGGGAAGAGTGGACGAGAGAAAAGAATCCTCTCTCTTTCTTGTCAGGGAAAAGGCTGCCACGCACACACGAGGGACACATAACAGGTTTATTCTCCGGACACCAGCTATGTAACGACAGGAGCGTGAAATCCCATTTTCATATTCTTTCATCCGTTCATTTGTCTTTTTAAACAGCAACGCAGACCAGCTTTAGAGGCGGAGCCGTTGCTCCCCATCATGCATCAGAGGGTGTCACATTATGCCACATTATCATGTTGTTGCTAGGCGAGGACCAATAGTGTTGCTCGGAAAGGCTGGTAGTCGAGGAGCACGGAAAGGTAAAACGCGAGAAGGGGGGTGTCGCGTGTGGAATCACAACCAACTGCCATTAATGCATTTTATTGAAAAAATTATCCATATGACAAAAACCTTGTGCTGGAAATGTACATACAATACAGAATACATACAGATATTTTGTAATATAGCCGTTCTGTATGTCAGAATAAAGCATTGTTTGTAGGGTAGCCTTACCCTGTTATGTGCTTCGGGTTAGAGTAACCAAGAGATGGCTGGACGAGGTCCTCAAGGCGACTCGGTAAAAACTACATTGGCCAACACTGGAGCAAGGCAGTTAACACAAACTGCTCCAAAGTTGCTGTGAATAATTTCTGACCCGTTGGTACTGACCCTGATTTCTGCATATACAGTATGTATACAATTATACACTGATGAGTCTAAAAAATGTATCTATAGGCCAGGCGACTGGGTCAGAGAAACTGGGTCCCTGAAACAACAAAGCTGATAGTGTGGTCCCGCTCAGCTGTGGTCCAAAAAGAGAACAAACAACAGGGTGTCGGACACACAAGGTTCATACATGTGCGATGAAGGCTATCTGTCTGGTCTGAACTGGCAGATGATCTACTGAGGCATATGTCACAGAAAATGTTAATGATGGTACTGGAGGAATGTGTCACATGTCTAAAATGACACTTATACACAGCAAAAAGCGCCTACAATGGGCACGCGAGCGTTCGAACTGGACGTTGGAGCAGTGGAAGAAGGTTTTACACGACACGGTCGTCTAGGATGCACTGTGGGAAAAGGACAAGCCACTGGAGGAAGTTTGATGCTCTGGGCTATGATCAGCTGGGCTATGATCTGCTGGGCTATGATCTGCTGGGCTATGATCTGCTGGGCTATGATCTGCTCTGTTCTGCTGGGCTATGATCTGCTGGGCTATGTTCTGCTGGGCTATGATCTGCGGGGCTATGTTCTGCTGGGCTATGTTCTGCTGGGCATTTATATGGGCATTCTCCTTGGTCTGGGCATTCATGTGGGCATCAATTTGACACGTGCCACATACCTGAACTTCCTGAGGCCAGTTACACTTCTTCGTGGTAATGGTATTCCCTGATGGCAGCGGCCTCTCAGCAGGAGAATGCACCCTGCCACACTGCACACATTAAGTGCGAATGGTCTGAGGAACATGATGAAGAGTTCAAGGTGTCACCCTGGCCTCCAAATTCCCCAGATCTCAATCCAAATGAACATCAGTGGGATGTGCTGTAGAAACTACTCCGATTCACAGCAATTTCGCCTTGTAACTAACTGGACTTGAAGGATCTTAATTTAATTTCATAAACTATGATCATGGTGTCAATTACCGCAGAACACCTGTAGGGCTCTTGTAGAAATCAAATGCCTTGGCAGGTCAGTGCTGTTCTGGCATCGTGCAGAGGACCAACTGCATATTTCTTAGTGGGTGAAATTATATACCTATATCTTTACTCTGACAGTGCGGAGGTTGCTTGAGGCATTGACCCAAATTTGTACTTTAACTTAATCTAGTCAACATTAAAACTTAGACAGGTGAAATTAGTATAACCAAAGTATAAAGAATCTATATAGTTGCAATGTCTGTTGAGCCATATGTGATAATCCAATAACGTGAGTTAAATATGAATCAACATAACCAGTAGTTATGTTAATATAATAAGTAGCTAGCTAGTAACGTTAATTATGGTCTAGCAAAGTCTAGCTAGCATTGTGATAGTATAAATGTTGTTAATGTTGTATAATGTTTTTGTTTATTTAAGTAAATAATATTGTGTGTACATTTTGGTCTAGTTAAGCACATTTTTGGTGCATTAAGACATTAAATTAATCAACATGAAATTAATCAGAAATACAGTGTAGACATTGTTAATGTTTTAAATTATCATTGTAGCTGAAAATGGCAGATTTTAAAAGTATATCTACTATAGAGTCCCACTATTAGCAACCATCAGACCTGTGTTTCAGTGGCATGTTGTGTTTGCTAATCCAAGCGTATCATTTAAACATGCTAGTTGGTCATTAGAAAGCTCGTTTGCAATTAATAGTGCATATTCTACATATTAGTACAGCTGGAAACAGTTTTGCAGACAAAAGAAGCAATCAAACAGTTCTTCAGACTAGTTGAGTATCTGGAGCATCAGCAATTGTGGATTCAATTACAGGCTCATAATGTACAGAAACAAAGAGCTTTTGTCTGAAACCTGTCAGAACCTGTCTTGGTCTGAGAAATTAAGGCTATTTCGTGGGAGAATTTTCCAAGAAACTACAGATCTCTTTCCACGCTGTGTACTAGTGTAGGTGAAGAGTGAGATTTGGGCAGGCTAAAGGGGATCTAAAAATTTGAGGCTTTCCCTCATACGCATATTATTATTATACTGTACACTTGGTTACATTTGGCAATCAGTTAATAATGACATGTATTTGGTTGTAGACAACCATCCATGCAGATAACTACTGTTTAAAAGGTATTTACTGTAGTCCCATTTCAGCCTAAACATTAACAGACATTCCGTCCGTATATATATAGCATATATACAGCATATATTCTGTGTGCTCTATGTAGCTAAACTTATGTTCCATCAGCTTACTTATAACCACCATCGACAATGACACATCCCTAAGCAACAAACCGACAAATATTCAGTGATAAAGTCTAAAAGTGCTCCAACTGTGCCAACAGCTTCATTGGCATCAGACTAAATGTGACACGTTAAACCAGCATTGAAAAGTGTTGGGTTCATTCCAGGGATGGATATTTAATAGGCTCATTCTAGCAGGCAGCGAGCCATATATATACAGCTACTGAACTGAAAAGTTTTAATAGGACAAGAAATTACTCAACATCAACAATACAGGAAATACTAGCTGCTCAAAATAAGTCAATGATGGCATGTCCCGCTAGGTTAACTACAGGTTATAAACAGTGAATATATGAACTTGATGCAGAGGAAATCTGTCTTGATTTGAGGGTTATTGATTTTACGCTGTAAAGCAAACAGCAATTTCATACAGCTGAAGAAAAACTATTTGACGCAACGCCCTAAGATTGTGCTGACATTTGTCTGTGAACCAACTCAGCAATAAACCAGCATGATTTTAAATGAATAGCCTATTCAATTATCATTTGTTCCTCTATCACTTATTCTTCATTCATTTGGGGTAGGCAGGTATGCTTTCTCAAACAGACGACCTACTGTAATAAAGTGTTAAATAAAGGACTCAACAATTGTGTAACAAACTAAATATTACACAGTCGCTAAAAGGTTGCATTTGGAACAAGGTTTACGTTCGATAAATTGCGGTCAAAATGTCCCCTCTGTGAAATTGTTAGTAAGAAAGAACATTTATCATTTGCTGAACGAATGCTGAAATAAATGATTGTATTAATAGTCCAAAAAGTTCAAGTTAGCCTATCTTTTTTAGTTATTAAAGAAGAGAGTTATACATTTGGTTGAATTATTTTTTATTTTTAGGACATGTAATGAATAAATAAATTAATTTCAATATATAATCAATGTAGTTTGATATGTTTATCTGAGTCATTAGACAAGTTTAATGAATCCATTAATTTCTGTTTTATTGGGGTACACACACCTGTGATTTATTGGGGTATACACATGAGGGGACACCTGTTATTTATTGGGGTACACACATGAGAGGACACCTGTGATTTATTGGGGTACACACATGAGGGGACAACTGTTATTTATTGGGGTATACACATAAGGGGGCCCCTGTGGTTTATTGGGGTATACACATGAGGGGACACCTGGGATTTATTGGACTACACACATGAGGGGGCATCTGTGATTTATTGGGGTATACACATGAGGGGACACCTGTGATTTATGGGGTATACACATGAGGGGACACCTGTGATTTATTAGGGTATACACATGAGGGGACATCTGTGATTTATTGGGGTATACACATGAGGGGACACCTGGGATTTATTTATTGGACACCTGGGATTTATTGGACTACACACATGAGGGGGCATCTGTGATTTATTGGGGTATACACATGAGGGGACACCTGTGATTTATTGGGGTATACACATGAGGGGACACCTGTGATTTATTGGGGTATACACATGAGGGGACACCTGTGATTTATTGGGGTATACACATGAGGGGACATCTGTGATTTATTGGGGTATACACATGAGGGGACACCTGGGATTTATTGGACTACACACATGAGGGGGCATCTGTGATTTATTGGGGTATACACATGAGGGGACACCTGTGATTTATGGGGGTATACACATGAGGGGACACCTGTGATTTATTGGGGTATACACATGAGGGGACACCTGTGATTTATTGGGGTATACACATGAGGGGACACCTGTGGTTTATTGGGGTATACACATGATGGGACACCTGTGATTTATTGGGGTATACACATGAGGGGACACCTGTGTTTTATTGGGGTATACACATGAGGGTACACCTGTGATTTATTGGGGTATACACATGAGGGGACACCTGTGATTTATTGGGGTATACACATGAGGGGACACCTGTGATTTATTGGGGTACACACATGAGGGGACACCTGTCAACATAGGGTAGGCAATCAATATGAAAGACTGAAAAATGGAAACACTGAACAATTCCAAGAATTCATACATTTAAATCAACTGGGGCTGCGATAAACCTGCCTGAAAATCTTTTGGTCTCCCAAACTATAATTTGATATGACCTCCATGCCACCCTGCAATTTCGACAGCTTAGCAGAGGAAAGATGACTCTGATCAAAATAAGACATCAGCAAGACGGGCCATTTAAAATCCAAAGTTCCATTGACATTTAGCAAACTCCAGGCGCTGACATTAATGAGAACAACAGTATATAGTACATAATGATGTCATCGGACGAACATATTATTTCACAAGCCACTTGTCAACAGTATCATAGAGCTGTAATAAAAGTGTTCAGCCACACTACTATTACCCACATTGATGAGCTAGACAATTCTCATGCCAATCTGTCAGCGTTTAAGGGTTAAGCCCAAATCATCAGACCATCTATTCTTATCGAGGAGAGATGTGCTGTGTTTGGGTTGTAGCTTGCTGATCTCCAAATGTTTGGTTAATAATGAATGTTAGTGATCACCACCCAGGAAGGAGCACAAGCATATACGGCTTTCTCAGTTCTGTCTCACTGACCTTTTGACCCTCCCCGGTCACGCCCCTTTTATACAGTGACAGTAAGTACCCAGACGGAGCCAACAACATCTGGTAGAGACAGAAGTAGGTTGAACTGAGGTTATGAGACGTTCTGGAAATAGAAAACGGCGCTGACACTGCGTTCAAAGGCGCGAAGTTCGTCTCTGACACTGAATACATTCACAAGGTCCTTTTGAGGGAAGGAAGAAAGGGTCATTATTCTCTGGTCTAATGCCAGATCTCTCTCAACACAGACCTAGAGGAAGATGCTGGAGGCATTTTCACCTGTGCCTGTTCCTTTACTATGACAGATTTTCTTTGTCTCCAGAGGGAAATCATTTCCGTTTGGATTGTTATAACTCAATTATGCAATGTGTGTATTCACAAAGGATCTGTTTCACAATGATACCAATGTCAGCTGTTAGCCTGTTCAGATTTCTTTCTGTATTCATAAGTAAATCTAAAGTGCATTACATTTTATTTCAACGTACATTTTTCAATTGTTCTCTTTAATTGGTATTCAAATTATTCATGTATCGCTATCTGTTGATATGCCTGGTTTTCATTGTTCTTTTAGGTACATAATAAGAGATTAGCAACATTGCTTTATGTGTGACATATTGTAGTGAGTTTTTCTCTGTTCTCTTAGTCCCTCTAGTGGACAATATTGTATATTTTCAGCATTCAGGGTAAGAATATTATATGTTTTTCTTTTTGATATTGAACTAAGTATGTTGATTTGTGGGAGCATTTAATAATTAACTTTGAACTCAGCTTGGACTCACCTGATGAGTCAAATAATACAAAAAAATGCTTTCTTAATATGTAGCTAATAGAACAATAAGAGCCAGGAATATCAATATATAGTTATACGTAAAATATTTGAATACCAACTAAGAACCACAATTGAAAAATATACTTTGAAATAAAATTGAACATATACACATTGGGATAAATAACAAACGAGGAACAATGAATACATCAGCACATACGAGGGGTGCCGGCATTGAGTCCATGTATAAAGGTGTGGTCAGGGTGTGCTGACCCGGACAGAGTGTGTGTCGGTGTGCAACGGATATACGGATGAAGTGCTCGTCTGCAGTGACCACCCACGCACTCTCACCTCACTCAGCCCAGTAGATGTAGACGAGGGTTGTGTTCACTCTTTAATGTAATCATTAATCACCTATTTTCTCTTACTGATACTGAGGAGGAAATTGTTGTCCAAACTCCCTTGTCACTGGCTTCCTTGTTGTTGGCACGTCTTCGAGAGCATTTTGTTGCTCATTAGAGATGTGATTGCCCCTGAGCAGTACTCATTAGAGATGTGATTGCCCCTGAGCAGGACTCATTAGAGATGTGATTGCCCCTGAGCAGTACTCATTAGAGATGTGATTGCCCCTGAGCAGTACTCATTAGAGATGTGATTGCCCTTGAGCAGTACTCATTAGAGATGTGATTGCCCCTGAGCAGGACTCATTAGAGATGTGATTGCCCCTGAGCAGGACTCATTAGAGATGTGATTGCCCCTGAGCAGTACTCATTAGAGATGAGGACTCATTGCCCTCATTAGAGATGTGATTGCCCCTGAGTGATTGCCCTTGAGCAGTACTCATTAGAGATGTGATTGCCCCTGAGCAGGACTCATTAGAGATGTGATTTCCCCTGATCAGGACTCATTAGAGATGTGATTGCCCCTGAGCAGGACTCATTAGAGATGTGATGCCCTTGACCCCTGAGCAGTACTCATTAGAGATGTGATTGCCCCTGAGCAGGACTCATTAGAGATGTGATTGCCCCCCCTGAGCAGGACTCATTAGAGAGGTGATTGCACCTGAGCAGTACTCATTAGAGATGAGCAGGACTCATTAGAGATGTGATTGCCCCTGAGATGTGATTGCCCCTGAGCAGGACTCATTAGAGATGTGATTGCCCCTGAGCAGGACTCATTAGAGATGTGATTGCCCCTGAGCAGGACTCATTAGAGATGTGATTGCCCCTGAGCAGGACTCATTAGAGATGTGATTGCCCTTGCAGTACTCATTAGAGATGTGATTGCCCCTGAGCAGGACTCATTACTCATTCAGAGATGTGATTGCCCCTGAGCAGGACTCATTAGAGATGTGATTGCCCCTGATCAGGACTCATTAGAGCCCCTGAGCAGGACTCATTAGAGATGTGATTGCCCCTGAGCAGGACTCATTAGAGATGTGATTGCCCCTGAGCAGGACTCATTAGAGATGTGATTGCCCCTGAGCAGTACTCATTAGAGATGTGATTGCCCCTGAGCAGGACTCATTAGAGATGTGATTGCCCCTGAGCAGGACTCATTAGAGATGTGATTGCCCCTGAGCAGGACTCATTAGAGATGTGTTTGCCCATCAACACAGCTGCCTGGGGTCTGTTCATGTTCAGACCTGGTAGTCTCCTGCCTGTTACTTTGTCTGGCTACCAAATCTTCTTTTACAGGAATAATTAACAAGAGAAAAAATAACAGGGTAGGTGAAGCTAAAGGGAGCAAATCAAAAGACAGGAGGTGCCAGAGGGTGCCAGAACCTAATCAATCTCAACTTTCTAGATCTACATGGTGTGATATAAATCATTTTGAAACGTTCCTGTCATCTCCTTGCTTAAGTCAAGCTACTGTTCAATAGCTTTTTAATAAACATTTCCAATAAGGTCATCTAGAGTATGTTATGGTTTAATATTAATCATATACATTTATTATGTAGTCCATTCTTAGCTTTATGCATCCAATTGTAAATCATCCATTTTGAAAGGCTCATGGAAATATTGTAATTTTAAATTCCAGTTATATCTCGGAAAACCACCTACATATTTGTCAAAACCAATTTCTTTGAATGCAGGCCAAAATGTTTTTCCAAGGTTTCCCCACAGAGGGGCAGTGCAGACAGGCACAACAGTGAGCTCCCACATAGAGGGGCAGTGCAAACAGACACAACAGTCAGCTACCACATAGAGGGGCGCAGGTTGGGCTTTTAGTTATTGAAATGTGTTCTCAGAGCAGCATCGCATCTGATTGGTTCTCTCAGTCGCCCAATCAGCGGCAGCAGGAGGCGGGACTTGGTTTGGAGGGGGCGGAACTTGGAGCCAGCTTGGATATTTTTTTTCACAGGACTCAGGAGTCATCACGAAAGAAAATCCTTGCATAGCGTTTTCTGTTGTAAATGTAAAGTTATTAAGGTATTTGGATTAAAGTAACAGTTGTTTTTCTATCGAGCTGTTATAGCTAGCTTAACTAACGTAAGTAAGCTAACTCGCAACATTAGCTAGCTAGCTCGAAGACATCACAGGATCATAGCTAATGTTAGCTTATCATCTATTCATTGCATTAGCCTGATGAAATGTGTAACTTTTACATGCAACAAAAATCATGTCTGCTTTTAGTGCATTTGGCTACACATATTCTAATGCTGCTCTGAGAGCACCTTTTGAAATTAGGTCTGCTAGAGGGGCAGTTCAGACAGGCACAACAGTCAGCTCCCACATAGAGGGCCAGTGCAGAAAGACACAACAGTCAGCTCCCACATAGATGGGCAGTGCAGAAAGACACAACAGTCAGCTCCCACATAGAGGGGCAGTGCAGACAGGCACAACAGTCAGCTACCACATAGATGGGCAGTGCAGAAAGACACAACAGTCAGCTCCCACATAGATGGGCAGTGCAGAAAGACACAACAGTCAGCTCCCACATAGAGGGGCAGTGCAGACAGTCAGCTCTACATAGGGAGAGCACATTCTGAGTGTCAGTTAAAATGACACTGACATATTGTTTCCCATTCAAACTGTCAGCATCCAGGATTGAAACCTACGGTTTACACATGATTACCCATGTCTACCCATGATTACCCATGACTACCCATGTTTACCCTGGTTTACCCATGTTTACCCTGGTTTACCCATGATTACCCATGTTTACCCATGATTACCCATGTATCAGATTTTTTTAATTGCCAAATAAGTTGACTACAAACCAGGAATTTGTTCTGACCCGTTAGTGCAAAACAGTTCATACACAAGTAATTAAGACTATTTACTGTGATGTATCCTGAACAGACACACACATATAAACTGCATTATTACCAATACAAACAGTATACTTATATTTGTTGTTTCCCTCCCCCAATAATAGGCCCTGGCCTAGTGTCAGGATAGGCTCTTCGACTTGGATGAGATCATTCTGACGGGAAACAATTTGGACGCATTAAAACAGAAGTCCTTTCCAGTAGTCACATCCTAACAACGTCATGGAGATTGTCAGATTGCTTTTACCACAAAATGACAGAAGCTGCGAGCCATGATGAGAGAGACCGTGGGTGGAGAAAGGGAGAGAAAGAGAGAGAGAGCGCGATGAGCCGTGTGTGGACATGTATGGCCAGAGGAGTGTCAGGAATGTGATTGGGTAGATTGAAGGGTACAGTGGTTCTAATACAGTAGTGTAGAGGCCAGTGGGCAGATGGGTCAAAACCCTGCCACTCTAGACACCCATGACCCTGGCCCTCACCTCCAGGGAGCGCTGTTTTGCAGCAGCACTCAGGAACCTTTTGGAAAACGTGTCTCCATGGCGACTGATCTCTATGACGACAGTCACGAAACAAGTCATTGTCCGGAACAGCTACTGTCACCAGGATAATCCAAAACGTTACACAAAAGGGCAACAATGGTTGCCAGGACAACTCAAGACAAATGTTGACGTTATCACTTTAACTCCCATGTGAGGGATTCAAAATAAATCTGAGACCAGTCTACCCATTTAGTAAATCTGGAAATACAGTTGACATTGCAGCAGATCATTTCTGTAATTTAGAATATATTCTCAGTCAGCCTACTTGGAAAAAGTACATTGAAAAAAAAACAACAACAAAGCATCAGCAATGCAAATACTTTTCAGAAAAATATAATTTGGAGTAAACCAACATGTTTCAATCAACACGTACAGTCAGGGGCGGCTCCAGACAATTTTGATTGGGGGGGCAATGAGGGGTCCTGGTCATTTCAAGGGGGGTCTCATGAAAACCAACAAAAAATACAGTGGACATAGCTAATAACTGCATATTACTGATACTAAACAACAAAAACACAGCATATCAACTACTTTGTTTTTAATTAATTAATCAATTGCAGTTTGCGAACAATATGCTCAAACTTTCATTGCCATAGCCACACCCATGGCAGAAAACATATTTACAAAATAGTACCTATTCTCATACTCTCACCACCTTTTGATTGCCCTACTTCTGTCCAGTTTCCTCCTGTCTTCTTCTCTGCTCCTCTTCCTCTCAAGTCTCCTCCTGTCCTCTTCTCTCTTCCTCTCCAGTCTCCTCATGTCCTCTTCTCTCATCTCTTACTCTCCCGTCTCCTCATGTCCTCTTCTCTCCTCTCTTACTCTCCAGTCTCCTCCTGTCCTCTTCTCTCTTCCTCTCCAGTCTCCTCATGTCCTCTTCTCTCATCTCTTACTCTCCCGTCTCCTCATGTCCTCTTTTCTCCTCTCTTACTCTCCAGTCTCCTCCTGTCCTCTTCTCTGCTCCTCTTACTTTCCAGTCTCCTCCTGTCCTCTTCTCTCCTCCTCTTACTCTCCAGTCTCCTCCTGTCCTCTTCTCTCCTCTCTTACTCTCCAGTCTCCTCCTATCCTCTTCTCTCCTCTCTTACTCTCCCGTCTCCTCCTGTCCTCTTCTCTCCTCTCTTACTCTCCTGTCTCCTCCTGTCCTCTTCTCTGCTCCTCTTACTCTCCAGTCTCCTCCTGTCCTCTTCTCTCCTCTCTTACTCTCCTGTCTCCTCCGCCTCGGGGGCCGCGATTGCTCCGGTCGCTAGTTGCTCCGGTCGCACCTCCTCATCATCCTCCAATTCCTCGGTGTCCTCTGTTTCTAGAGTTAAGCAGGGCTCGCCCTCCACTGCATCGTGTATATTTTCACTCCTATTGCTATAATTTCAGTCTGCTCTCAATTTTTTTGAGGTATGACAAAGCGATCCATTTTTAGCTTCAAACTAACTGCTACCCGACTCGAGCCCGACGGGTCCTGAAAAATGTTCGGGTCGGGTTTATGATTAATGAACAGCCTCGGGTTCGGGTCGGGTTTGTAAGTAAGACAAACTAAAAAGGCTATATATAGTTTGCGTGCCGTCACAGTGTGCTTTGCCTGCTTGCTGTGTGTTGTGGTGACCGGCACGCAAGACGAGATAGAGAAAGTACATGCGTGCGCAGATGTGCAATGTGCACTGCATGCCATAGGCTACACACAGGCGCTCGCTCTCTCTCTCGCTCAAAAAATAAAATAATATATATAGGTATTATTTATTTTATCATTATATCATTTATATCACAAATCTGTTTTGCGCATGTGCTACTGCTCTCTTGCGCTATTTCAGTCACAACACAGGTTATTTGTTTACCGTTTCAAGCAATCATTAAATAGAACATATTGCAAAAAAGATAAATTTGATGTAAGAAACAGAGTGGACCTCGGGGTCAGGTCGGGTTCGGGCTTAACATGTAAATGTAACTGTCAGGTTAAATGATCGCGGGTACGGGCCGGGTTCGGGTTTCAGTTTAAAGCCCGTGCAGACCTCTAAGCAGCTCTATCGGGCTCGCAGCAGCGCCTTGAACGCAATGACGCAAGGCACAGCGACGTTCGCGAGGGCAGCGACGTTCATGGGGTGTCGCAGTGATTCTTATGTTTATATTTTTTATACATGTTTATCATTTTTAAATGTTGAATAAATTATTAATTATTATTCTGCGCAGCTTGAAGAGAAACAAATCTTTATTTATATAATTGTTTTAATCAGGAAGGGGGTGGGGGGTCAAGGCGTTTTCTGGGAGGGTCTTGAGACCCACCAAGACCCCCCCTGGCGCCGCCGGTGCATACAGTACATCGCTCAGACTATCTGAGCGATGTAGGTTGAGCGGATGCGCTGATTTCAAGTGGAGCTGGACCCTACGTGACATAATGCCAAACCATGCCGACGTTTGCCACACTCCACTGGGTTTTGGAGGCTCACCAATCCCAAGAGGAGCACAGCTCATTCCTCTCTGGGTACTGAACCTAGCTAGTCACCAACGCCATATGTGTGGGCCCATCTGTTGGTCCCAATGCCATATGCTTTTTCTCTGCTGGTGTAATGCTTTCTCCGTTCCAACCGTGTAACTCTGCCCGTGGACGGGACTTCTCTGTAGTACGGACCTGCATTTCGGAATGGTGTGTGTGTGTGCGCCTGAAAGTTGTTCTAAAGAGCAACAGTATGCACTCGGCACATGCTCGTGTGTCGAATACGCTCTATTTTGCTTAATTTCAGTAATAAGCTAGTTTATGCGGAGTGTGCATTCATGAAAATGTGTGAGCGTGTATGTGTGAGCGTAAGTTTACCAGTCCTACCACTCTGGTTACTGTGCTTTGGCCAGTGGCTGTTGGAATGTGCAGAGTGTCCAGTTTCCCATCATGCTGGGTTCTCAGAATGGCGCCAAGTCCTGAGATTTCAGTGATCCTCTTGGGTCCTTTGCTTCTAAAGCGCCGCTTCCTTCCTGTCCCGTATTGGCGAACATTCAACAGCTGGGCAGCACTCCCGAGACACAGGGAATATCTGAACTAGACACGCGCGCGTACACGGGCACACAAACATACACGCACGTATAAAACCCCAGCTGTACCATTTACTCCTCCCCAAAGTGGAAAGGTCAGCTCCCGTAAGGAGTGCATTGGGAGAGCTGATGTTATTAGGCTTATAGTGGAAAGGTCAGTTCGTGTAAAGGGTAACTGCATCAAAAAACAAACTTCTCTTCTTGAAAATGTCCTTTGTGGCATTGATGTGACTAGCAAACATGTAAGTAAGTGTCAAAATATCCGGGAAAGTGTAAATTGGAGAACCATTTTTTAAGAAGCGACTAGAACAGTCTTTAGAGTTTTGGAACAAAACAGATGACAGAGACAAAGATAAACACAGGAGGATGCTAGAAAGAGTGTGAAGAACAGAATAACTGCCCGTGTCCCTAAGCATAAAACGTCATGTGTGAAACACTGTATCATGACTTGAGAATGTCATCTGATCTGAATTCAACCAAGCATGCCTAACACATGCTAAAGGCAACAGAAAGAAAGAAAAAAAGAAAACGTAGGAAGGCTGCAGTAAAGGCAAAGCAAGACTTTAAAATATCCATCATCCGGTTGGTCTCAGACTTCACAGCAAAAAAAAACCCCACAGGAAATCACAGCATGGGCAATTTTAGGATGACAAGAATATTGTAACTTAGCCAAGAGAATGTCTCTGTTGGGGGGTAGGGGGGAGTCAAGACCACCCAATTGGGCTCAATTGAAGCGAAGCGTCCGTGATGACCCAGGGCTACTTCCAGCACAAGCCCAGGCCAGTCAAAGATACACAACCAGGTAATAAATAACACCTGGTCGTATGTGGTGTTAGTAAATCAGGGACATCTGACTTTAGAATGTAATGTGAAGACATGGTGGTATAATTATCTGTAGTGTCACGAGTGAGTATTCTTCCTCACTCTGGGTGTGATTAGTTGTCTTATTGGGTTAGTGAATTGTACACACCATGTTGGGGTTTTGTAATTAGTTGGGAATTTAAGTTGCGCCGTTTGCCTTTGTCACATTCAGTATTGTTTCCGAGTGTTCGGTGTTAGCTGTGTTGTGGCACTTTTATAAGTCGCTATCTATGCGCAATTTGTTTTCACGCACAGTTTTATGTTTTCCGTTCGCCGTGGTGTGTGTTTTAATAAATATAAAAACCCATGGAACGTGATACACTCTGCTCCTGCCTCATTCTCCTGCACATCGCCCCAGTTCGTGACTGACATGTATGAAGCCTAACCAATCCTATAATATGGAACGTCTATTTATGACCGGATAAGTAAAGCCTAACATTGCTCAATCCTGTAATCCTGACATAGATGAGTGACTATTAACTATTCCGGATGGAAAGTTACCAAACTCTGACCATCACCTCCTCAAGTCTTTTAAGGTTTCAGGAGTGATCTGCACTCAGCTTCCTGTCCACATAAGACGGTCTATGCAATCCAGTTTAAGCTTTCACTTATTGACACGAAGGCCACTCTGGCCATTCAAGACTGGCTGTAGTTTTGCATTTCCTCAGGAGCCATATTGCTTTTCCACTACGGGGCTAATGTAGACAGAGATAATGTAAGAGGTCACATTCCAATATTGTAACATATCTGTTGAAATAGATTATGTTGCAATAACTCATTAAAATCAGTTCCAGCATGTATGAAGGCCAGGGTCAACGTTCTAAAACGTTCCCTCTTTCTCATATTCCAATAACTCACAGGGATAAGAGAAGGTGAGAGGGTGGGCCGGCTGGTGTGGCAAACGCTGTGCCCTCTCTTCCTAACTCATTGGCTTGACCCAACACTACCTCAAGCCCCTGTCCTACACAGCCCTACATGGAGATAGAACTGGGCCGTGGAAGAGAGCCACATTTATATTACATACACACACACGCACGCGCACATTCACACACATCCAGGCACACACAGACAAACACACACACACTGTGTGATGTGTGTGAGCGTTCATGTATGCTCTGGGTTTGGTAAGTTACTTTCTTATGGTAATCGTTCATAGTTACTTTTTACAAACCTTTTGGATCACATAAACAGTAAATTAATCTGATTACTTTTAGAATGTAGTGGGATAATAAGAAGACCACAAATAATACTATGGTTTGAAGTATATCTACTGCAATGTCAATTACCATTAGACACATACGTATTAGATAGGAGGCCATGTGTGAGTGATAATGGACACATACTTATTAGATAGGAGGCCATGTGTGAGTGATAATGGACACATACTTATTAGATAGGAGGCCATGTGTGAGTGATAATGGACACATACTTATTAGATAGGAGGCCATGTGTGAGTCATAATGGACACATACTTATTAGATAGGAGGCCATGTGTGAGTCATAATGGACACATACTTATTAGATAGGAGGCCATGTGTGAGTCATAATGGACACATACTTATTAGATAGGAGGCCATGTGTGAGTCATAATGGACACATACTTATTAGATAGGAGGCCATGTGTGATAGGAGGCCATGTGTGAGTGATAATGGACACATACTTATTAGATAGGAGGCCATGTGTGAGTCATAATGGACACATACTTATTAGATAGGAGGCCATGATGTGAGTGATAATGGACACATAGTCATAATGGACACATACTTATTAGATAGGAGGCCATTATACTTATTAGATAGGAGGCCATGTGTGGAGATAGGAGGCCATGTGTGAGTCATAATGGACACATACTTATAATGGATACTTATTAGATAGGGCCAGGCCATGGACACATGACTAATGGACACATACTTATTAGATAGGAGGCCATGTGTGAGTGATAATGGACACATACTTATTAGATGGGAGGCCATGTGTGAGTGATAATGGACACATACTTATTAGATAGGAGGCCATGTGTGAGTCATAATGGACACATACTTATTAGATAGGAGGCCATGTGTGAGTCATAATGGACACATACTTATTAGATAGGAGGCCATGTGTGAGTGATAATGGACACATACTTATTAGATAGGAGGCCATGTGTGAGTGATAATGGACACATACTTATTAGATAGGAGGCCATGTGTGAGTGATAATGGGACAAATGACAGGAACAGTGTTAATTTCGGTGAAAACCGGGAAACACAGAGTTAAAAACACAGTGTCTTCAGCCGTGACAATGTAGCATTTAACATAATCAATAAAATCACCGGAATATCACCTGGAATGATAATCTCCCAGCATGCACTTGGGTAAGTATTCACGGCTCTCCACATAAGTGATTTCCTCAAGCAAGAAAAATCGAGCAACGCGCACAAGACATTCGATCTACGAGAATGACTTGCAAGTCAGCATTGACTCTTCTCTCCAGTCACCAAGAAACCTATTGCTTTCCAATATAATTAAGTCAATACATATAATATGTATCACAATTGAAGCCTTGGTTTTGAATACACAACCAACATGAGTAAATGCGATAATGCTTACAAATTATCAAATAAGATCATCTCCATCTTTGAAACAAAATATGATAGAAAACTGGCAATGATTAATGTTTCTTATAAGCATCATAGTTCAGAAAGGACATCCAGAGAGATCCAAAGCTGCTGGTCTACGCCGTTTCTCATTCACCTCCTCGTTCTCCTCTCTGTCTAATGATTGAACTCCAGTCTCACATCACTGGAAACGTCCTCAATTGACACTATTGTCACAACTATAATCACTGAGGCGGGCAGCAAAGATCAAGGTAGACCCCTCCCATCCGGATAACTGACTATTCAGAACTCTCTGGCAGACAGCTACTGTCTATTAAGACCAAAACATCCTGTCACAAGAACAGCTTCTTCCCCACGGTGGAGAGTCTAAGGAACATGCCCCCTGCTCTAGTCTGCCCCCACCCCCGGCCACTATTAGCTCTGATACGATAGACATTGGTGGACGTCCTGAAATATTACTGGACATTTCTCTTATTTGCACAACTGTATATACAATTACATATTGCTCTACATACTGCTCTTTTCACATTTTGAAATCGGCTCTCACATCTAGACAAACTCTAATTTGCAACGGAGACCCGGAGAAGAGCTGTCATCACCTAAAATCAATGCTAACATCAAACCCTTCTGAGTCCTTATAACTGCAGCCATCCGGCTCTCTTCTCACCTTAGTCAATGACCTCATACTGTCAATGCTACTCAGATTGAGGGAAAATGAAAAACTGACAGGTCCAACAGTGAGCTGGCAAAATCTGATCCATAAAAAAATCTCAGTGGTTCATTTCACATCGGTTGTGAGATGGTGATTAATGAACTATTACATATGGGAACTCTTTGTTCAAAATATAATTAGAAATAAATCTATTTTAACATTCCACGACAACAATATGTCAACATAAACAGTCCCAACAGGTAGTAGGTCTCGATCACACCCGTCTACTAACACGCTAGGCCTACTCAACCATCGCATGGGCAAGAGACATTTTCTGTTTTATCTTTACCTGTGTCAACTTGGTTGCCCTGAAGGTCTGCTGGCACTTGTCTCAATCACACTCAATCACACAGACTGCATCCACCGAAAGACTTTGCCGGAGGGAGGCTATGAAAACCGGCGCTGGCTTTGCCAAGAGACCGAAATAGACATTAACCACAAACGAATAGTAGAAAGGTTAGAGCTATAAATAATTAGATATGACTTACCCATGTTACCAGTGTTTTCATCTTGGACGTCTAATGTTCGGTTTACATGTTCAGGTGCAAGAGAGGTGTGGCAAAATGACAGCAGTCCATAACTATTAGACATGCTGCCAAGAGACAGCGCCAGTGTTAACCAGAAGTAAGTGTACGGACCATTATTCTGTCACAGAAGGGTTACAGTACAGTGAATTAATCTGGCTAATCTGGTTAGGGGATCAACAAATGAGCTTCAACCTGAGAAGGGAATGCAGCCAGAGGGAATAGACGGGGTCGCAGCATTGTATGAGACAGGTCGGGGGTCGAGGGTCAGGTACAACATAACATGACACCATTCAAATATCCGCCCACTGGCTTGATGTTGTGTCGCGGTGAATGAATACAGGCTGCGCTACCTGTAGCTTACACCTGTGGTCTGCTTGAGCTTGCTTAGGATTGGCAGGGTCAGCGAGCATGGGTCGCAAGCACTCAGCCAGGCACGGTCTCCTAGGCAACTGACAGGGCGCGCAGGCACAGAGCCACAGAGAGACGTAAATAGACTGTAGTCTGTAAGTCGAAAAAAGAATAACATTTGTCACACTCGGGCACAGGTCTACCGGACATTCATGTTCCGTTAGCCTACTAGATAAAACAATTATAAAGTGTCTTTACAGGCACAAGGGCCAAATTTATTTGGTTCTTATTATTACTATTGAAAACCAACTGGCTAATCCGAAGTGTTTGGCCTTGTTTAGAAATAGCTTGTGATGTCGGGGCAGCCGTTCTGCCATGTCTGCCACATTCAGCATTTGGTCTGTGATGAAATTGATGTTTCTGTGCAAAGAAAGCTGCCAGTCTCCCCCGCAAGGTCGACACTGAGATCAAACAAAAAAAATAACATTTAACATTATGTTTTATGCTATTTGTCCGAGAAATCACCTAAAGGTGACATTTTTCAGTTTCAAATTACAAAGCCATTTTGATGTTGTTTTTTGGTTCGGAGATTACTCAAATGCAATTGCAGAGACACACGTTAATGAATGCTCTGGGATAGATCGTGCTACCGCTAGCTCCGCCTTCCCTCATCACCAGAACATTCACCCAGTCTGACCCATATCACGCATCAAGATATCCTCGTTAATTAAAGTCTCATTTGCTACACAGCAGGCACACGCGAGCGCACGTGCGCACAGGAGAACACGACACACGCGTTCGTAAATGCCCTACGCACTCGTACGTTCACGTACTCTTGGGGGCTTATTGAAGCGGAGGCCATTGTTGAATATTCCGGGCTTCAGTGATGTGTTCGTGCCAGGAAAATGAAAAAGATGTCAAATCGAACATAACAGCAAGTGGTCATTGCTTCCGCTCGGGTTTTATGAAAGCTATCAACACATACAGGCCCTCTCTCTCTCTCCCTCTCTCTCTCTCTCTCCCTCTCTCTCTCTCTCTCTCTCTCTCTCTCTCTTTCTCTCTCTCTCCCTCTCCTGCGTGCACTTGGCCACGGATAATGCTTGTTGGCAGGCAGAGGATGAGGAAGGCTTTGATGTACAGACGTCTGTCTGGGTGTGTCCCTTAATGCCGTTGATGTGTGCGTGGAGGTTGGACAGTATAGCATCTATATCCTCCTGCTATTCGACTTCACACGCCTGTAACATTTTCATCAGCGAATCAGAGATTGACTCAAGAATGAAAAGAAAGATAAACTCATGGTTTTGTCCTAAAGCACCGACCCCCCCCCACTTCAGCCATATTGTGTTCCGACTCAACCTCTAAGTCAGCAGGGCAAGAAAAGGACCATTACCAGAGACCAAGAGATAGAAAGGCAAAAGAGTGCATACCGGTATGTGTTAGTTCACACAGAACCAATGTGTGAACCCCAGAGGATTACTCCTCCCCTAGTATGTGTCAATGTGAGTAGAGCACGTGCCTTCTGATTGGTTGAGCTTCATCAAATACCCTATTCCTGCCATGACCGTACGTCCCGACACTGCTGGTTCATTTGTCCAGAGAAATTCACGGATGAGCCAAAACATTATGACCGGTGAAGTGAATTACGTTTATCAACTCCTAACATGGGCACGTGTCACGGTCTGGGTTAATTCGATGGTAAGGGAGGACCAACAGCATATTAGGCAGGTAGTCATAATGTTTGGGCTTATCGGTGTAAACGATCAATGGCAATGACGTTATTTCATTTCTTTCAGAAGATGGTGTGGAGATGTTAGCTTAGCAGGAAGATTCAGACAAAACTGACATTATTTCTGTAGACATAAACTAAAAGCGCCAAATCTAATAGTTTTTTTAAGAAATCAATTATTTTTCTGACCGGCTGATTTGGGGGGTAAACTATATTCAGAGTGAATGAGTGTTTGTGTGATTTGAAACTAAATCGGGTCGTTATCATCTCTCTCTAAAAAACGAATATTAGTCTAGCTCTTCTGACAGCTTTTCTTAATTCAAACGATCAGTGACTCGACAGCTCCAATTATCCTCCATTATAGGCATAATAATATCATAAATCCACACATTGGAAGATTGTTCCCCTGAGTTCATTTCTTCCCAGGACAGGCCACAGTATTTCGGGTCTATAACAGACATTTTTACGAAGCATCCACAATATTACACATTTTGTTGTCTGAAGATTCGAAGATATTAATACATGTCTGTCTAACCAAGGCTCTTTGCATACACCAAACTTACTGTACATTTCCTTTTAAAGTTAGCAAAATTTATTCTAACTCAATTTCCTCAATGGCTGTCTCAGTAAAAACCCCACCTTCAAAAGAGCACACACATCAAATTACCCATTCGCAGCACCATCAATAACAAATTTGTATTTGGCCAATCACAGCCGTGAATTGGAAAACCAAGTGTTACTTAAATTACATTCCTAAACCAACATATCAAAAACATATCACGTAGATACATAGATACGCTTTATGTATGTCTGCTTTTAATCTATATGTTAGACTCATGTACACACACAGTATCTTAATATTGTATACTGTATTTAGTGCATATGTTTTCTCCAGGTTTTCCTCTGAGATGAAAGAAGTCACGAAGTGTATTGTCTTCCAAATAGCATAACGATCTTCAAAACTGGGGGTTCAAAGAAATGTCCCTATGAAAGAGACTTTTATCTAAAGAATTTTCACCGTCATGTGCTAATATGGGTATTATCAAATGCTCAAATCCCAAAGAAAGATGGCTAAGAATAACGCTAAGAACAAGGCTAGCAAAAGGTTGTGTCTGGGTAATCTAGAGAGTTAGACGAGATATATCGTCAATCAAAGCTATAATGAGATATGTCTTTTCTGTTTAATCTCATCCTTTCTTGCTGTTTCTGTAGGGACTGGGATATGGGACACCTTTGAGGATTAATAATACAGTCCCTTTCAACTTTGTTTGTTCTCTCTTCGTTCTACTGCAGATACATCACTGTACAACAGTACTTCTCCTACTGAAATGACTGTATTTTATAATATGCACTCTTGACTTCTTCCCACATAGCTTTATGTAACACCTATTCCATGTTCTAATTCCAGGGGTCAAAAAGATACACTATCTCTCTTTATCACATTAAACATTGCATTTCTATGTCACGTGTTTGGTTGTCTTGTGTTTCTCTTCCAGAATGCACAAACCCCTTGGACAAGAGCAGATCTCCCCCGTACGCCCTCATAAGTTCTCTCCTTCTGTTCATCCACACAAACCCTTATCACTCATTTTGTCCTTGTGTACTGACCACCTCAACTGAGCCTACCTATCCAGTGACCTTTAGCACTCATTTCTTCCAGTCTTTTAGACTGGCATTCTCACCAAGGCGATGAAGGTTACCCGTCTAATACCAATTCAGGAGTAACTAAGTCTACCCAAATCCCAATTGTATCTCCAGATAGCATCCGGAGCGGACCAGTGTTGTGAGAGAGAAACCACTTAGTAAAATGATTTCTCTAGCTCCAACCTGGAGACTTGGCTGGGCTAAGCAGACCTGGGCTGCTGCTGATATCTGCAGTTATTTATTCATGACACAAATGGATATTAGCCTCCCTCTGTCTTCCACCAGTCCTCAGCCGTCACCGGCTTCCCTACTGGCAGGCAGCTCCTCCTGAGACACCGTGACATAATCTCCAGACCCCTCTGATGTTTTCTCCAACCCTGCCTTCCTGTTCCTCCTGCTCACATTAATCACATCATATGGGTAAATGTCGAGGCACAGCCCAAGACCTTGAGTGCAACATGCTACGAGGGTGTTTCGGGCTGCTCCGGTTGCTGGGGCTCTGTGTGTTTAGTTAGTGTCTGGCTGGGGGATTGCTGGAGATAATGCCTGCCTGCCTGTCTGCATAATGCTCTGCTCTGTTTGAGGTAATGGAAGTTCCTGCCACGCTGAGATGAAACGTTATAATCGAGTCCATAAATGTGGTGAGGCAGGTCTTCTGGATTTCATCCCTTCTTGAACAGTAACTAACGTAGACCTGACACACGACAGGTGTAGGAAGTTGCCAAGCAGGTAAAATGGAACGAAAGGGGGATGGCACTCTCTAGAGATTACCAGATCTAGAGTGTGGCCTCTAGAGATAACCAGATCCAGAGTGAGACCTCTGGAGATAACCAGATCCAGAGTGAGACCTCTAGAGATGACCAGAGTGAGACCTCCAGAGATAACTAGATCCAGAGTGAGACCTCTAGAGATGACCAGATCCAGAGTGAGACCTCTAGAGATAACCAGATCCAGAGTGAGACCTCTAGAGATGACCAGATCCAGAGTGAGACCTTTAGAGATAACCATATCCAGAGTGAGACCTCTAGAGATGACTAGATCTATAGTGAGACCTCTAGAGATGACCAGATCCAGAGCGAGACCTCTAGAGATAACCAGATCCAGAGTGAGGCCTCTAGAGATAACCAGATCCAGAGCGAGACCTCTAGAGATAACCAGATCTAGAGTGAGACCTCTAGAGATGACTAGATCTATAGTGAGACCTCTAGAGATAACCAGATCCAGAGTGAGACCTCTAGAGATAACCAGATCCAGAGTGAGACCTCTAGAGATGACTAGATCTATAGTGAGACCTCTAGAGATGACCAGATCCAGAGCGAGACCTCCAGAGATAACCATATCCAGAGTGAGGCCTCTAGAGATAACCAGATCCAGAGTGAGACCTCAAGAGAAGACCAGATCCAGAGTGAGACCTCTAGAGATGACCAGATCCAGAGTGAGACCTCTAGAGAAGACCAGATCCAGAGTGAGACACCTAGAGATGACCAGATCCAGAGTGAGACCTCTAGAGATAACCAGATCCAGAGTGAGACCTCTAGAGATGACCAGATCCAGAGTGAGACCTCTAGAGATAACCAGATCCAGAGTGAGACCTCTAGAGATGACTAGATCTATAGTGAGACCTCTAGAGATGACCAGATCCAGAGCGAGACCTCCAGAGATAACCATATCCAGAGTGAGGCCTCTAGAGATAACCAGATCCAGAGTGAGACCTCAAGAGAAGACCAGATCCAGAGTGAGACCTCTAGAGATGACCAGATCCAGAGTGAGACCTCTAGAGAAGACCAGATCCAGAGTGAGACACCTAGAGATGACCAGATCCAGAGTGAGACCTCTAGAGATGACCAGATCCAGAGTGAGACCTCTAGAGATAACCAGATCCAGAGTGAGACCTCTAGAGATGACTAGATCTATAGTGAGACCTCTAGAGATGACCAGATCCAGAGCGAGACCTCCAGAGATAACCATATCCAGAGTGAGGCCTCTAGAGATAACCAGATCCAGAGTGAGACCTCAAGAGAAGACCAGATCCAGAGTGAGACCTCTAGAGATGACCAGATCCAGAGTGAGACCTCTAGAGAAGACCAGATCCAGAGTGAGACACCTAGAGATGACCAGATCCAGAGTGAGACCTCTAGAGATAACCAGATCCAGAGCGAGACCTATGTTGAGCGTAGGCTCTTTCACATGTTTAGTGAGTGTGTCATGTAGTGCAGAAAGTTATTTGGCATTATTGCAAAGCCATCAATACAATTTGCGGATGTAAAACATAGGTATTCAAAACAAATATAATGACCAAGTGCAATTAGTTTGCACTTGAATGTATCTCTGAATAGAGCAGCTACTCCTCCTTTCCTAACATTTCGACATGTATTCACATAACGAAATGTTTTGGACAAGGAAAATGTACTTCATGAACATGTGAACAAAGAAGAACCTGGTGAAAGCATGTCAGTACTGAGTGGGTGTAGCTAAAATGTATTCACTCTAACACTCTGCATCGGTTTTGTCTTTTTCTCCACCTCCTTATTCCAGAGAGCTCACTTCTCCCATCCTGTTGGTAATTTCTCCACCACTCACCATTATGTAACTTAGCCGTAACTGAACCGTAAAACCGCATACTGGATTGAATACGTGGACGTCGGACATGCAATTCATATAATGAAATACACCAATTAAGAAACAAATACATGTTTATTGGGGAATTCAATTTCACTCATTATTTGTATTTTTATTATCAAGCCAATAGGATTGTTTCACCTGTTGTCATCCATCCACAGCCCAGCTGCCCTGGTCCAGCATATGTGTTCTGTTCAGAGATCTCCCGCACGGCCTTGAAGCGTTGGCCCCCTATTTCCCAGGTCCAAGACCTCTAAAAACACTGTCAGGGGCCATTCCAACTTTACCGCTTTCTTCATTGTAAAAACATGTGAATGACAATGTTCAACATCTTAGAATTGTTACAAGCAAGCAGGCTTGAATGGTAAGTCAACCTTTATGAAATCAATATTATTCCAGAATAGGAATTATATCGTAACACCAATGTCTGTAATTAATTATTATTTTTGATTGCACTGTTTTTATTGCACTAAATTCCAACTTTAAAGGTGTTAGCCCACAGATATCTTTGTTTGACTCTCGTCCCTTTCTCCTGCTTATCCCAGGTGATGTTATTCCATGTGAGGTCAGGGTTCGCGGCTTTCACTCCCTGATCTACGTCCCCGGGGAGAGCTGGGACACACATTCTCCTCTCACAACCCAGTCTCTGGAGTAGCCTATCAGGTTCCTACAGCGACACCAGAGAGCCTGGAAGAAAAAGCCGAAGCACCGTGCAGAGATGTGATATTAGGTTCTGGAGACGGTCGGAATCCACCAACTAGGATTACAGACATATTCCAACATGGCGGACAGCCTCGCAGACAGACATAGAGACCAGTCTGGCTTGGCCATGACGCAGTGGACATTTCCTTGACATACTCCGTTATAAAACAGTAATAACAACTGCTATTTTCACCGACATTGCTCCATGCTAAATCCCTCTTAGGCAGAATTTCATCCCTGTCAATGTGCAGTGTTCGATAAGTGGCGTTCGGCGTAGAGCGCGGTTTTGTATTTTCTATGGCTTTCACAGTTGCCATGGTGACCCTCAGAAGAGCTTAAAGAAGATCTCCGATTTGATCAAATGTTTTTGGCATCCATGTGACTCAGACGAGGAGTGAGCGTTCGTTTGAGTCGCTGAGGCGGCAAGCGAGGTGAGCAAGAAGCGAGAAAGAAAATGAAGACGTTTCTAAAGAATGTGCTCGGGGAAAAATTAAGCCAGATATTCAGTAACACTGAATCAATGCCAGTTGGACACATGAAGAGCATTAAGAAATAGTGTCAGTGACATTATAGTCTGAGCCAGGAAAGGCAGGGCACACTAAAGCTTAGACATTATTGACGAGAAATTATTTCAGTCCCCAAGATCTGGAAGCAGTAGGGATGTACCTTTGAGTGACTATTTTTACTCGTATTTTTACTTTTAGTTACTATACCACTAGTGTTCCAACACATCAAGAGATGAACTGAGAGACACATATTTCTATTGAGCTAATCACAAACTGGGTCCGCTAGCTTTCTGACTGGGTGACAATGAAAACATCCCAGTTGATCTGCAGTGACGAAGATGAGAACAGAGGAGATCATAGGAGAATGGTAGGCTATTGGCAGGGTAGAACACATGCCAGTGGTATTGGTTTATTAGATCTGATGGTTGCTAAGTGCTTAGTGCCTGTGATTGTTTTTGTTCATGGGTGACACTAATCATACGCGGTTTGGTTTTTACCTAGCCTCAGAGGAACGCTTCCACAACCCTGACGAGCAGACCTGTACACCTCCACAATGATTTTGTGCCGGTTCGCTGCTCCGAATGCATTCTCTCCAGTCATGTCGTGACACTTCCTTGCTACACACTCTCTCATGTTCTTCTATCCCAATTTTCCCTCTCTCTCACCGCGCTTCTGCTCCGGCTCTCCTTGTTCTGTGCATTCTGTTCCCGTCTATCTGTGTCTCTCGGCGCTCTGCCCTGGTTCTTTTGCTGTAGGAGACAGAGTCAGTCCGTTTGTGGCTGATTTTCTGCTGACAGGCTCCTGACAGGCTAACAGACTGATCCCTTTGCCCTCTCCCCAGGGCATGCATCTGTGACAGAGTCTGGGGGAAAGATGTCTCCGCCTAGAAGAGCACCAGGAATGCACCAGGAGAAGACCTGTATGTGCGTTTAAGGACCATGATCTGTCCTGGGTATGCCGAACCAATCATCCTAATAACACATTATATCACATCAGGCTCATATCATATGTGCTTCAATGGATACTCATTGGGAAGAGACATAGAGGCTTTTTTCCTGTAGTAGATCTCGACTGAATGCAAGCCCATTGAGTGGCGGTATATTTGCACAAAAAGCGACAACACACATCGCTGGACCATCCCAGACCACTGAAGGAGAAACACCTGACAACCTGTTCCAACATCACTACAGTCAACACACGCCTCAAAAAATGCCCCACTACTTCAAATCTCACATAGACAAATGCCCAGTTCTTCTTATTAGTCTGTGCTGTTCGCTCTTTCTATCTTTCTATGCATCTCTCTCAAACATACCGTAAAATTATGCAAAGAGAAATATCTCAACTGTGACGATTGGTGAAGGGGCGTGGGTTTTCGGTGTTTCACTTCCGGGTTTGTCGTTATCTGTACAGCTGTTTTGTGTAATGTGATCAGGATGGGTTATAAATGTGGGTGGATAGTATTCACTGGTGCTTGGGATTAATCTAATGTCACGTTGTTATTTCGAGGTGAGTGTATTGTCTGCTTCTGTTGGTTATTGTTCTATAAGTCGCTATATGCGCATGTTTATTTTCATTAGCTTCAGTTAGCTTTTTCGCCGGTTACGGTTTGTTTTATGTTTTGTTGTATACAAATAAAACTACCGAACGGTTTATACGGCTCCTGCACATGGCTTCACGCACTACACCTTGGACGGATCGTGACATCAACACTCCGCTCCTCGTGGTAAAATTTCAAATCCAAAGAAACCAATGAGTATTACTATTATGGAAATAGTGCCTGCCAGTTGCATTAATTGTGTCGTTTTCACCCATGCTCTGATGTGAAATATTACTTGAAAGCCTACATCACAAAAATGGCTTATATCATCAATCACTGTCCAAGTAATTTCATTAAAACGAAGAGCAGAACACAACACTATCAGTCCCTTTGCTAATGGGATTGAGGCATTGGTAATTACAAAATCACAGAATTCTAATAACTAATTCCACAACTGCATCTAATCCTCTGCTGTACATATTTTGGCTGAGTTTATACTCCCATGTCAATATTTCTTCTTTCAAAATATATTCAAAGATATGTCCTGAAAGAGAAAAGCAAGGAAACACTTTGAGACAGTCAGTTGACCTCCTTCTCTTTCTCCTCTCTCCTCTTTTCTTACTCCCATCTCTCTCCTCTCTCTCTCTCTCCTCTCTCTCTCCTTCTCTCTCCTCTCTCCCTCTCTCCGTTCTCTCTCCTCTCATTCTCCACTCTCTCTCCTCTTTCTCTTCTCCCTCTCCTCTCTCTCTCTCTCTCCTCTCTCTCTCTCTCTCTTCTCTCTCTCTCTCTCTCTCTCTCTCTCTCTCTCTCTCTCTCTCTCTCCCCTCCTCTCTCCGTTTTCTCTCCTCTCTCTCTTCTCTCTCTCCTCTCTCTCCTCTCTCTCTCTCCCTCTCTCCTCTCTCTCTCCTCTCCCACCCCTCTTCTCCCTACTGTCCTCATGGATGACGGCCAAGAAGACGTTTAGCGTCACACGGATGGGTCGCTGCCATGACAACGGAGGCAGACAGGTGACCTGTTGTCTCATCTTGTAATGCGAGGTGACAAAACAGGATGTCCCCATTGTTCACCAATGAGAGAGATTGAATCTGGAGCTGAAAGCCCACTGCTTTTTATGCACCCATCAGCTGTATGTACATTTTAACACTCAGATGGGCACTGATTTATAGAAGAAGGAACATTGAATAAATTATGAATAGATGCTAAAGAAGGCAGCAGGTTCATATATTAGATATCTCACATTGGCCACTAAAAAATGTTTATAAGTAAGTGAACTACTGTAGGTCACGATGGATAATAGGGTCAGTTAAATTACTTCAATATTAGAATAATAGTTTATTGTCACATTATTTTACTGTATAACAAAGATCCAGAGTCCACACAAATTCATTTGAAATTCAATTTAAAGCTACACACTAAAAATGGAAAAATAACATTTACATTTGTTTCATAACATGAACGTGTCGTCTCCAGAAGTCAGCAGTCGTGACTCAAAATAGAGACCTGATTGTATCCTTCCCCATCAGTAGTCTCATGAAATATATATCTGGCCTGATTGCCACAGGGATGACTTGAACACGGGCCCTCCTCTCCTCAGTCTCCTCACTCTCCACATGCCTCGTTCACCGTGTGGAAAGCAGTTGCCATAGTTACAATCATTTAAACATCTGGCTAGCTTATCTGGCTCCTACTGAAACCCTCACACACCTACTCGCACACAAACATGCCAACATATAACACATGCATATGAAGGAAGCGTTTTGCAGAATGATTACAATGTGCCCGTCGTTGAAGGAAATATTGATGATAATAACCAACGTGTATTTACTGATATTCCGGCCAATGCTAAAGCTTATTCATGGATTCTAACTTTAAGATGCAGGTGCTAAAGTAATCAACGGCGTAGGTCGCTTGTTCTACCAAACTGGATTGGGAGCGTGATCTATGGGTCCCTTAAGATGTCAAATGTTTTGCCAGCTTTTACACATCATTGATAATTACCATACTTTACAAGCACTGCTAATGAAAGGATAAACAATAAGATGGTAGGACAAACTTGGGACACACAAGACGCTTGTTAATTAGTTAGAAGTACTGTGGTCCAGTACGTTTTCAATATTGAAAAGACCCATCGGAACAAGTGACCTAATTCCACTTCTCCGTGGTTGAGCTTCCGACACTCGCTTGTCCGTTGTGGGAGCTTTTGACAGTGGCAGGGCAGGTAATCACTGGCACCTGACCATTCTGAGCTCAGGCAGACCCATATGCAGGAGGTTGAGATTTTGTCTGTGTGACTTGTGCCTCAGTAAAGCATATGTTGGCTCAGACCAGACGAGAAAGCCATCATGCACTGTGTATTCGTTACAACTCTTTACACTCATTTGTGATTATAGTTAATGTATTTTTTTAAATATACACCTCAAACATAGATTTGTCAGACTTTTTTCAGAACCAGGATAGAGTAATGAGGTTTAAATAAAAGTTATTTGTTTCAGGCTATTTTGAGCCTGTCATGGAACCCAGAATTGCTGATGCTCCACATACCAAACAACTTCTCACCAATTGCGATTTCATTTTGAACTCTGACAAACTGTGTGTAACAATATTTGCTACAAACAAAGAAAAAAAAAACAAAAATTAAGCTAGCTACCTACATGATGTTCCTACGATGATCTGAGGATCTGCCATGGTAATTGGTATATTTGACAGTTTGCTAGTTCAATAGCGTACATCGCATTCCAAAGAAAAGGTCAACCTTGCCAGTACAACACAAGCAGGTGTAAGTCTTCGGTTTCTGTAGGCTTTGTCAAACTGATAACACAAACCATCTGATTGTGTATTCTAGATAGTGAAACAGCCTAAAAACTGAAAAAGTAAAGTATACAGTACATTATCTATAGTACAAATAAATATATTCTCAGTAATTGCTGTCTGCTTGCTGGTTAAAAGATTCTTTATAATCATATGAAAAAAGTGTCTATGGAATACTGACTGACTGACATGTAGGTCGTAAATGCTTTGTGAACCAACATAGTGCTCCAACCAATAAAAGCGGGTTTGCAGCACAATGCTTTTCAATCAGTTTAGTACAGATGCTGTGTGCTCTGTGATACGTTAATGCGTCCCATGTAGTCGTTTGACAGCATAACAGAGGCAGCGTTTGTTATCTTGCTCCATGGCTACCTGAATAAGCTGTCAAACAAAAAGCTTCTGTTTGAATGTGATAACATAGCTGTAAGACTTTTTCACTACTCGAAGCGTAGTGTGAATGATACAACGCTATCAGCCTTTCGACGATAGACTACACATTGTAATAACTGATTCAGACTAGCGTCATGCTTGATTTAATTCAAACGGTTGGCCATTTTTGCTAACCAGCTAGCTAGCTACATTCCCATTGTCAGTGGCACCACCTTAATTGAGGCTTTCTGCTCATCGACTTATACAAATACAGCTGAACAAAATAACAAAGACAGTTGTCCATTGTTTTATTATAGACACCAGTGTGCTTGTGTGTTCCAGGGCTTTGTATACGCTATAACAGATGTCTCCACAAAGAAAGTAAAACATAAAAATGAAATCCTTATAAAACTTGGAAAAAGACTGACCCCTAGCTAAATGTTTTGCACATTTGGGTATTGCATTCAAATCGGGGTTGATTTTAGGTTTAGGCATTACAGGTTGCTTTAAGTTTTTGGCATTAGGACTAGGACTAGGTTAGATTTAGGCATAAATGTAGGTCATGGTTACGACATGTTTAAGGCTAGTGTAGAGACAAATATTCTGCCAGAAAACAAAAAACAGTTGTTCTGCAGTGATGAAGAAGAGAGCAGAGGAGATCATAGGAAAAAGGTAAGCTCATGGCGTCTGATAGTTAAAACCATTCTGCCCAAGGACAGTTAGACACAGTTAGGAAAATGACTCCATCTGAGGACATGTAGTCAGTTACTTGGTTAATTAGACGTATTGTATATTTACAGAATAATAATAAGTCATTATCACTATTGCAGTTGAACCGACTGTAGTTAAGGAGTTAAAAATGCCAATTCAAAAATGTTTCTAGCTCATATTGGTGGGAATCTGGTTACCATGACAACGTGCACAGGGTTTTCTGAGTATGCATGGAGCAAGCCTGGAGACGCGGGAAGACGAAAGGCATACGCTTTTCTTTATGGAAATAATTATCTGAATTTGCACTGTGCACTTTGAAGAAATTGTAAATAAAATAGGTATACACTGAACCTTTTGGCAATCTGGGGTGCATGTGTTATGAAATGACCAGCATACAGTTTGCTGATTTTACAAACAGACATTTTAAATCATGGTGAACATTTTTTTTCACCCAGAGATACAAGGATTCTACAATATTAATAGGGGTTCAATCATTTTTTGGGGGCCTTGGTTTTCTGTT
The DNA here is from genome assembly GCA_029465975.1 of Dallia pectoralis. Classification (NCBI taxonomy): domain Eukaryota; kingdom Metazoa; phylum Chordata; class Actinopteri; order Esociformes; family Umbridae; genus Dallia; species Dallia pectoralis. The sequence continues at coordinate 13,500,616 of CM055730.1, read as the reverse complement.
TATGTAAGTTATGTACGTTTTAGGATACGGTAAGAAGTCAGGGATGATAGGAGTTTGAATAGGTAATCTTTTTTCAGGATTCTCACAATGGTAGTAAAAAACATGTTTGTTATTGTCAATTGGTACCTGTACTCAATACAACAGGAACAAATGTGAGACATGGATGCCGTTTCAAAAGCATTATGTATCTTGTGGTAGAAATATAATTAACTATCCTTGAATCTGCTAAACATTCGTGTATTGTATTGAAAGGGTTTATTGGGTGTAGAATGTGATCCGTTTGAAAGGTTCTGGGATATCGGGAGTTTTTTAGCGCCCCAACAAATCTACCTAAAGAAAGTGTCTGTGGTCACAATGGACATTTCGATTTTGCGTTGTGAGTTTTACACCTGGAACTGTTTTCTGAGAATCACTCACAAACAATGAGTCAAACCAGGAGTCTAACAGTTGGAGCTGAAGAGTCTGGTATACATGTTTTGTTCTGTACAATACACACAAGCTTCTTTATCTAATAAATGGTCATCTGTTTGTGTATGTGTTTTCATGCAATGCAACCTGAAATAGCCCTTGTGCCCATCAAATGCTAAATGATCTATGGTGTGTCCATTTTACAATTCCATATGTTACCTTAGTACAAATTTCAAATTCAAGGAAAACCATGACAAATACTTTAGAGATGTTAAACATGTCGCTCCAAAAACAACAATTCAGAAACAGTTATCCCAACCCTTTGACAAATGTCATGTTCAAAGGCAAAACCCCAAGGTGTTCCTAAACCTCTAGCATTTACCTTCTCTCTGTCTCCCTGCCCCGGTCCCAGCCTCAGCCCAAGTCCCTACCGCAGTCCCTACCCCAGTACCTGCCCCAGTCCCTACCCCAGCCTCAGCCCCAGTCCCTACCCCAGTCCCAGTCCTGCCCCAGTCCCCACCCCTGCCCCAGTCCCTGCCCCTGGGTCAATTAAACCTGCTGAATCCCATTCATCATGGCTTCAGTGCAACGACAAAACAAACAAAACAGCCCCAGGAGCGGCACTTAGAGCTGCTTACGCACAGACACACTCAAGCGTACAAGCAGGCATGTGCGTACAAACACACACCAAACCATTACGTCGATGTCATAAACACTGTCCTGTGTCTAAGAAGACTTTTAATTAAAACGTGTGATCCCTGCCCCCCCCGGGGACAAGACAGCAATAACATTAGGAGTGCAGCTGTGGACTCCTGTTGACACGGCTTAATAAGAGAAACAACAAGAGAGGCTGCCCCCACCCTAACCTGGGGCTGCCCCCACCCTAACCTGGGGCTGCCCCCACCCTAACCTGGGGCTGCCCTCTCCCCTTCCTCCTTAAGATGCCTGCTTAGGTAATAATTAGGCAGCTTTAGGTCATAAGGTGCAATAGAAAAAAATAGAAAGATCTGTCAAGTACAAGGTTTTGCATTCCAGATCAAATACTCACATATCACAATAAACATGCAGCCGCAAACACATTTCTACGGAACTGTTCCGAATTAATTGCTTGGTTGTCGATTGTCTTCAGAGATATGAAAATAACTATTGACGCTCTTTGCGTTAAAGGTGCCTTCACCAAATGGCCAACCAGAGTAAAGTCAAGGCATGCATGAAACATAACACCTTAATCTCTTTAAACTTCCCTAACTTCACAAACAGACAACTAGCAGGTGTCGTCGTGTACACCAACCACACAGCAGTCGAACGAAACATTAACAGCATTTACAAAGACTTTACGTACCTTTTTTCCTTTTTTCTTTCGATGCACTGGTTTGCCAGTGCTTTTGTCTTTAGCTTCCTCACTCATCCTGGGGCTAAAGATTTCCTGAGCTGTATTTTATTCCAACATGTAGATCTTGGGCAGTGGTATTGCTTTCAGTGGGGGTAGTCTCAAACCCATAAAAAATAGTCCATAGAAAAAGGGATGTTTCACTGAGACGGAGTGTGGAGAATTGAAGAGGTTGATGCTTCACACACACACACACACACGCGCGGATGCACTCACACACCCACAGATACACACGCTCAGATCCACTCCCACTTGCTGGGTAAATGGTGCCTCTTTCCAGAGACAGGGTGTGGAAGCAGTGAAGAGGAGAAAATAGGAAGGAAGAGGGAGAATAGGACAATGATGAAGGAAGAGGAGATGGAGAGAAAAGTAGATTCAAAGAAAATATTCCATGAAAGGTTAAAAATCCTGTGGCTTGGAGGATCTAGTGCTCCAAACCTGCCAGTGGACCCAGTAACTCCCTTCTAGTCTGACTAAAGCTGAGACCGAAAGTGATGGGGAGGGAGAGAAAGAGAAAGAGAGAGAGAGAGAGAGATGAGTGGGTGAGTGAGAGACAGAGCAAGCATGCATGAGAGATAGAGAGGAGGAGGAGTGATCCAAACAGAATAGAGAGCACAGACACATCAGTGGATGGTTGACTCCAACGTTGGGTGCTTTCTGCGCGGTTGGGATGTTCCCACGATGAGCTCCGATATCGAATGAGACCCCAGCTGCTTCTCGAACTGCTCGTGGAGAGACCTGTGTGAAGCAGGTCATTAACGTGATGCATCAGGTCTTTCCAGAAAAGGAAGTCTCCCGGCACGCTGTGCCAGAAGGATCAGTTTACTGAGGAACGCACTGGTTCCAGATAGAGCCCTCCCTCTCAGAGACCACCACAAGAAGCATAATGTCCATAACATCTGAAAAAAACAGGGGCCACGCCATCTCCGCCTCAAAGAAGCAACATTTGAAACAAATACAAAATCAAATATTCCCGGACAAAAGGAGAGCAAGAAAAGAGGTTACAGAAACAATTAGAGGACAGGAAATACACACAGGCTCAGAGGAGAGCGAAATTGACAGAGTGAGACAGAAAAGAGGGGAGGAAGTGAGAGGGATACAGATGTGTGTGTGTGTGTGTGTGTGTGTGTGTGTGTGTGTGTGTGTGTGTGTGTGTGTGTGTGTGTGTGTGTGTGTGTGTGTGTGTGTGTGTGTGTGTGTGTGTGTGTGTGTGTGTGTGTGTGTGTGTGTGTGTGTGTGTGTGTGTGTGTGTGTGTGTGTGTGTGTGTGTGTGTGTGTGTGTGTGTGTGTGTGTGTGTGTGTGTGTGTGTGATTGTTCCATCTAAGTGGGCAGTAAACAGAAGCCTTTATATTCTGGGGCATGTCTCTCTATGTAGTCTACACTATTATCCACCAGCCATGTGCCCTGCTACAAACACTACACTACCAGAGGACCAGTGCCAACACTGAATACAGACCCTCAGCAATATCCCAAAAAGAGTGCCACCACCTCCACTATAACTCTCCCTCTGCCTCGCCCCTCTGCCTACGTGTTTCACTGGGAGAGAGAGAGAGAGAAAGAGAGAGAGAAAGAGAGAGAGAAACACAGAGCCAGACGCATCCAGTTTGTGTCTGACCTACACTACGTGGTAAGGGACACAGACAGAGAAATTAGGTAAAGGGGCTAAGTTACACTAGCCTGGCTGATGCATACACAGGGTTGGCCAGACTAAGGTTACACTATGTTTTGGTGATCCGTTTGCCTCTGTCATTATTTTAATGTCAAAGGGCATTCACTCATAGTATGTCCATGTCTAAGATGATTGAGGAGAGCTCAATCTTCTATTTTTTCTAATTTTGCAGTAATGCTATTTATTACTCATGTTGGGCAATAGAGATTCTGAGAATGCATATTTGCTAATTATTTGACAGTTCACCTATATGTATCTGTATATTATGTAGGCACTCATATACACATATACGTGTCTTGTGTTTTTCCCATGTTGTTTTAAGTTTAAAATGTTCATTTTTATTTCCAATGGAAGATTTGGCCCTGAAGCAGGAATCCTGTGAGAGCTTGGTGTGTCGAAATCAGCGTAGCACTCTCAGATAATGTGGCATTAGCAGGCCGGAGACGAATACAGACAGACAGACAGGAAGACTTATCTACACACCAACTGAGCAGGCAGTATCGAGTTCCTGCAATATAGCCTGAATATTGTCCACGCCACATAACATTATAAATATGTTAATATCCTAAATTGTATATATTAATAGTATATGTTTTTATTATTTCATTACATTGTATAATCCGTCACAAATTAAGTATTCTATCAGTTTAAACTAGAATCATATAAATGTGTAATTGTTCACGCTAATTATGATAATGTAATGTTTATTTTCAGTTACCCAATAGTACTGCTGCTCTACTGTATTTAAATGGTTGCTGCCGTGAGGGAGTGCCCCCATCCTGTCGCTTTCTCTGACTCTCCAGACCGCCCTCTACTGGTCATAGTACGCCATGACACAAACAACACCCTCCCCTACAGTTTGGAATCAATTGTAGTGGGAGGTATTGTTCCATGTGTGCCAATAAGAACAGATTGTCTTCCTAACTAGCCAAAACATTAGACTAATATACTACAGAGCCTATAGGGAGTACCAACTAGTACTGTACTGACACACGGATGAGTTAGTATGTCGTGAGTGTGCACTGTTATCACTAAACTCAGCGAAACCACTCGAGGGGAGCCTCCTGACCCATCTGTCATGCTTGGATTGAAGCTTAGAGATGAACCGATGGATATTCAGACTGGTGCTGACAGACAGCCCACTAGGGGGTTATACTGCCGGAAGTCAACACAGACGAAAGGGGGCTGAGCACAATCAATGGACTCACTGAGAATCTATTATTACACAGGCTTTACTGCATTTCTCCTCACAAAAACACCTCAAATCTACCCACCGAAACTCGACACAGATAAGCCGCACAATCAATGACAAAAATAAACGAACTTCATATTTAAATGGATTTATTTTTGTTTTCTTGTGTATTTATTTTTTTCACAAATACATGTTAACATGCAAATTAGATCAGGCACACTGCATGCTTGACCGTTAAAAAAGATATTTCGACACATACAGAACACAAGCACTGTAACCCAAACGGAGTACCCACACAAAGATATTTACTTCAACCATCCTGGTTTTTCATTTTATCTGAGGATTCATCGTAGGTGTGAGAAGCACAAGATTTACTCTGTACAAAGGACTGTATTTCAGGTGAAACAACAATGGAATGTTTATCTCCAGTTCGATTTGCTAGCAACATGACGCTATCTCAATATTTGTCTGAATAATATTAACACTGAAACGTGCACAGACATTAGTGATTTCATATGTCCACACTAAAACGTGTTCAGTAACTTACGTGTTGTCGTGAAAACGCTGTAACTTGTTCAAGCAGCACGGAGACTTCCTTGAGCGTAATCTTTTAATTACATGCTAACGTTTAAAGAGGAGTTGCAGATTTCTCTCTATAGGGAACTATAGGCAGGGACTGAACCGTGTTCTGTGTTCCTGTCCGTGTTTCTTCTGTTTTTAGAATTAAAATCATGAAATACCTTCAGAAATACTCTAAGGGTACGAGCTTTTGGCGGTTCCATTATAATAGTACATGGCCATTAGTGCTGGACTTATACAATGTAACTAAACGCTCTCATATTACGGACTGCTTCTGAGAAGTGAGTCGTGATCACGCTGTGTACAGTGTATGTTTGTCTATAGTATTACCCCGATGTTCGCTTGTCTGTGTTCATATTGACCTTGTCACCGGAGCATTCCAACACGTACCCCACGTGTGTCAACCTAATGATATGCGTGGTCTTGTATTATTTCCCTATATGGTCAGATTGGAAAGTGAGGCACATCAGTTGTGAGCTACACAACCTCCGCACCAGAACGTCCTGCTTCATTAAGTTTTAACATTGTTATTTAACATTTCCTCATTTGGGATGTGAACACCTGAGCTTGTTTAACAGCATTCCAGTGTTCCCACTAGTACACCTGATTTAATGAATGATTTAACTGTGTTGTGTATTGCGAGCAGCAACATGAAATGCGCATTCTCAGTGTGTGTGTGCCTTTACTTAGGGATTAAAAGTGACTCTGACTCAGTCAACTTGCTGGTGACTATTGAAGCTGCGCAGTATGAAGATATTGTCCTCTCACTAATGCTGCCGTATACAGTAGCTTCCCTAGCAACTGCAACTTGCATCCAATCAGAGTATCCAGGGCTTGAGGTGTGAAGGGCCAGAACCTCGGCTGGGGCTGAATAGTTATGAAGTTTGTCTCCCGTTCAACCTGAACGCCTGGCAACCCGATTATCACCTCATAACTCATTACTCTATAAATAAATCAGCAACACAAAGATAAAAGAAAAAATCACATTTAGGAATCATTTTAGATACTTTTATGTTTTCATATGCTGTATGTTTTACTGAGATGTCAGTAGATCTGGTATGCTGTTCATGTTCAGGGAGCTAGCTGAAACTGTGGCAAAGGACATAAAACAGCATGGGGCCTTGGAGGAATGGTCCATTAGTGGAGCTTCTTAGGCTTCTGGGTTTGTTCTGTCAGTTGAGTGTCTCATTTTTAAAGGATTGTATGGCTGATCATTTGAGATGCACCGGTATAATCCCATCTAATTCCTATGTCAGTAAGCAATATATCTGTTTTAATTTTAATCAGATGTCTACATATTGGTCTGACCATTTACAAATGACAACTCTTTTTATAAATAATTCCCATATTTCAGGGAACCATTTACACATGTAATGTCTAAATGAAACATTCAAAAATGTTAAGTATTTGGTTGAATGTTCTTTGAATACAATACCTGCTTGACATTTCTGACCAATTAAACCCACCAGATGTTTTTGTACACTTCAGAATTAATTCAGTTTCTGCTATCAGTAATAGCAGAAACTGAATTAGTTCTGAAGTGAAGATCATTTGGGATGTGAAGATCCACTGGCCGTCATACATAATCTTTTATACACCATGTTGTACAGATTTAATGGTATGGCCAGTGCTTTCTCCATCACTCTTGTACAAGTTCAAATGTGTCGGTTTATTACAATTTGATTGTAATTTGATCTCGACAGACACTTCTAGTTGCTTCTTGACAAACTCTGTAAAGAATACTAATGAAAAATACAATAATTAGATGTTTAAATCCACTTGTGATGAACACACCTGTTAGAGCCACGTGTATTTTCCACCACACACAGCGAGTAGAATTGTTTAATATGTAAAACTTTACCAAAGATTTCATCCGCTTTATCAATACATATACAGATTCTCAGTCATCAGGCTCAACATCTGACAGGAACACATTTAAAATAACTCTACAGTCTTGTGAGGCCTTTTTTAAAACAAAAAAGGATTTGCCGTATATTTATTGGATACTTTATTGTTTCCCAGTACCTGGGAATTCTTTACAATAAATTATGAGCAATGTCACATAATTTCTCTTTTTTTTAACAAAGGTTAACCTGCCTCTGACTAAATAGGGCATGAAATCAATTATGTGCGAGTGAATTTTCACAATCCATACTTTTGAACTGAAAATCTACCTTTCTAAGGTCACAAGTGTCCAATGATAAAGTGAACAAAGCTGTGCATGATAAGGATAGTGTTGCCATATTAATCCCGAGGTATAATACCATCCATATAGTTTATATAGCTCCGAATATCTGCCTGATTGGCAGAACAAATAATTGTCTCTACATTAATGACCAACAGAGCTGCTAATACAATCCAATAATAGAATTTTACCACAGAACAGACAAGGCAACATTTAATGCCTTTGTCCGCTGTAACTCGGCCATTTGGTTGGCACATTTCTGACAAGTTTCACAGGTTGTCCGTTCAGAAATGTTCAGTCCTTCGAGAAACCTCTTATGACTGTGTCGCTAGACAACTCCGGGTAAACCCACCTCCCCCCACTGCCTTTCAATTTGCATTATCACCTCTCTCTTCGCACACATGAACACTGTCGCCATGGTACCCAGTGCATTAATTCAGTTGGCTAGATCTCAGGTAGGTCAGCGATGACAACATTTTGAAGTTGTTATAAATTCTCTGTCTCCTTTCATGTGACTCAGCCTCCCTGTGCTCTGTCTTTCATGGCAAACGTATTATTGGAACAAAGAAGAGCATCATCAACGCACATAATGGCTGTGCTGCTAAGTGTTGTGGATCTCACTGCTGCATTGTGTCTAAATCCCATCTTTCCCGTGTGTCATCACTGTCTAATATGACAGCGACAGAGCTTGTGCTGACATTCATGTTGCATAACGTGTATTGTTGACAGATTTCCTTCAAGGTAGAAACAGTCGATCAATCGTGTTTTGTTTGGTGTACAAAAAACTGATGGAAGACAAATACAGAAACGAAAATGCATATGTGTGTTTCATGTCCGGTGTAACCTGTACGTTTGGTTTATAAAACCGAGCATTAACAAGTCAAGCAAATGAAGCAATAATGTGTAGATTCGAGCTGCCTACATACGATGACAAAACACATTCCTTTTAGAGCAAGTCACAAAGCAATCATACTATTACCACCCGGGTTAATTCAGACCCAAGCATGTTTCTGTTTTGTTACACGTGACATCATCAACCTCCTTCCCACCCGTCTCCATGGCGACAGGCATCTAGAGAGCCCGCTTGGTTCTAGAGTGCTGTGAATCAGCATACGTACACTAGGGACGGTGGTTACATGGGGAGACAGGGGTTTCACAAAGGGATAAGAGGGAAGCCACCGTGCATTTTGACATATGTAATGTTGGAGTGCGTGTGATGGTCACTGTCTAAATTATATTATTATTATTATTAGATAGCATCATATTTCTGGTCAAAATAGGACTCTTTTAATATAATTATTTGGTCCAATATTTTATTAGCGTTTGGAAAAATTCACAATTTACCCAGAATTCACTGAAAAATTATCCAGAAGTTTCCCTACAATTTACCCAGAATTTACCCAAAATATATAGCCTTGTAACCCCATTAGGGAATTTAGACACTATTGATTTTTTTATCGGCCTGACCGACTCTCTTTATCTTCTTGCTCCCTCCTGCCTTTCCCAAAGCTACTTACAAGAGTCATATTTTACACCCTTCCTTTGGCTGAATATCTATCCCTTAGGTCGTTCCAGGTAAAACACTTTACTCAAAGGGAACAATAACCAATGATTACAAACCCTATATAAAACCAAAAACAATCCTGTAGCCTGACCATATCCGCCAACCATAGCTGTAGTACTGCTGAGCTAGTATTGTCAACGAACACTGACCACAGTTAGAACCACAGCCTAATAGGAGCAGTAGAGCCAGCACTAACAAGAATAAATGGGGTTGAAAGACCATGACTTAGCAGAGACCTGGGAAGCAGAGACTGGGGCTTTCTTAAAAGGCTGATCCCAGTAAAATAAAAAGAATCACCATGTGCTTTGATGTTGTCAACACTGCAGAAAGTGGGGCTAAGCTTTAAGCTGTTTAATTAATGTATACTAGTGAGACAGTTCCTCAATCAAGACAGTGGTTTACATGTTTAGTGTAGTACAGGAAGATGTAAGGGTAGTTGTTAGAGCATTGGGGCTTTTGGGACTCACGCTAAATGTATGGCCATATTTCTAAACATTTGGAAATTATAATTCATTCTTTAGATACACTCCAATGGTTTCCCATGTAAATGCACTTCAACTGACAGTCACCAGTAGGAGGCAGTGGTATGACAGAATACACCTCAGGGCAGTTGTTGGCGCCTCCTGAATTTTTCCTGGAAAAAAATGTTTAATCTTCTAGTGTTTGACATCTTCCAGTTCTTGTAGACTCTATGGTAGATCCTTCCACAAGTTGAAAAATGTCAAAGCATGCGGAGACAAAAAGAAATGCAACCCACTAGGGCAAACTCTTGAGCTGTGGAATGCATTCGTTGAAATGAAGGACTTTTGCTGGATGGCAACAGCCTACCAAAAGTATTTGAAAGATAATAAAACTTAATGTTGCAGTATTGACAATTTCTCATGATTCTGTGTACATTGTTAAGCAATTTGAAGAAAGAAAATTTTGAGAACCAAATTAGACATTTCTTTTAGGTGAACAAGGGTACAAAATAAAACATTCTATGTCCACACTGATTTAGCATTTAAAGGCATGAAGGCACACCATGGGCTAGACAAATACTGCTACCATTTTTAACTGGTCTACCTACTTTGACTTACACTAACTGCATTTTTGTCATGATAGGCACACTGAAAATCTCTACACTAGCTTGACACAAATAGCAAACTAATTATTAGTTCAGCTTTCCGAAATAGATGTCCTATATGTCGCTAAACTGCTGATTAACAAAGCATCATTCTAAACAATGACATTCTTATGACATCGCACATAACAACTAGGCAGATATGAAGATTTATAGCAAGAGCAATAATAGCAGAACATCTTAGTGATATCATTATATACGATTAAATTAAAATATTAGTGGGTGTTTAGCATTCAGGCAATCCAAACCACTAATAAATATGCGTAAGGCATTGTAGTTCTGTGTATAGGTAATTTGTCATTGTAAGGTTCGGAGGTTTGCCAGTACCCCTCCCCCACCTTTGGAGGATCCAAGCGCTTCCACTGAAATCTTAGCATGGACTAATTATAATCACCTGTGGGTTGTCTTGTCACCTGTTCTCTGTCTGTTAATCAGTTCATGTATTTAAGTCGGGTGTTCTTCAGTGTTGGGGCATTGTTAAGGTATGTCTGTTCGTTTGTATGGAGGTTTTGGTCTTATACTGTATTCCTGTCAGTCTGTGTATTTGTTGGGTTGGTCTGGTTGTGGTTCATAGTCTGTGTCTATGTTTATGAGTCCTGTCTTTGTTTCTAGTTTCCTGTAACCCGTTTAGTAGTCCTTATGGTTTCATTCACTGTGTCCTGTTTGTTAGTCCGTTTGTGTTTAGTTCGGTTATCTAGTCCATGAGTTCTTGTGTTTTAGTTTGTGGTATTCCTGTTTTGAGTATACTCCTTGTTTTGTGTTTCTGTTAAGTATTCCCAGTTCTAGAGCTCCAGTGAATGTCCTGTCTGTGATACGACAATTAAAGAGCCTTATACTGCATCCCTGCGTTTGTGTTCGAGTTCTGATTGCCTGTAAGAGGCCATTCATTACAGTCATCATCTTACCAACTGTATTATGGAAATGAAAGTATGTCTGTGTGTTGACTGAATAGTGAACGTCGCTGTATTTTCTTAAGATCCAAAATACTATTTATTTATATATTATTTATAGTATTCTCTGGACATGAAATATGCATGTAGAACAATAGGCAACAAGATTGACATTCAAATGAAGATGCAAGACACAATATTGCTTGATATGTGATAAAGGATCTCCATGGTAAGGACTAACCATACTAAACTGAATGCACTCTCCATGGCAACTAATATGCCTTTGGAATACTGGTGTACCAATGCTGGTGCATCCTAGTCTCTGGTATCTGAAATTCAGGAATAATTAACATTTACACCAATTAATTATTATCAAGTTTCTGTGAAGAAATGAAAAGGAACCGTTGGGATTAAATTAAAAGGAAGTCATTCTACAAAACTTTATCCACAGTATCCCACATATCAGAAACAACTTGTCATTGTTTAGCTATTGGTTAATGACAGTTATAGTCGTACATTGAGCTACAGAGAGCTTTGTCGAGACTGACTTATTGAATGTAAGGATACAATTCTTTTAATTGGCTGAATTTAAGAAAACACCTTCTTCGATTGGCTGATTGAAGTAATTTACAATTTTTTTCTCTTAATGAGAATTACTGTTTTAAAGCATTTTAACTATCTCCTTTAATTAAACAGAACACCTTTAATGGAACATACTGAACAGAGACATTTAAACAAAGACCTGTTATGTTCCTTAGTTAAGCCTAAATGAAGTCGTTAAAACTGCTTGGCTGAGTTTGTTGTCGTCAGTAAAACTGGGAGGGAGTTTTGTCTCCCTGAGTAATTTGAAGTGCAAGCTCAAACTCGCTGTTGCACAAACACATCTTCGTTGAAGGGGGCTGATTAACTACGTTTCTAATTAAGAATGGAAAATAGTTAACAAGGTTACGTTTAAAGATTCTACAGCACCACGTAGTGTACTACAATTCTTAAATGTATACATTATGTTTTTGATTTTTTTGAATGAGTGTATTGTGATGCCTTCAGTCTAGAATCAATAAACAAATTGAATCAAAACAGTGACACTTTACTTCCACAGTTAGAAGAAAAAGATACAAGGATGTGTTACAGGATGACGAGATACAGACATCTTTCACCTCTACCACAGTCACTGTGGTGGAGTGTCTCAAATATAGAGCAAACCGGGTTTGGAGTAGATTAGGTTAACTGTCACTCACTAATACATGTTTTTACAATTTGGTTACTGGACTAATGATCTAACCACTAGCTTACTTCCCTCTTTATTGAAACAAAAAATAATGCAGAACAGCAAAACCCTTGTTAACGTCTCGGTGGATTCAAGAGCCGAGTGGTACTCCAAGGATAGAGGACAAACAAATAAAACAGTTTTAAAGACGCTAAAAGGTTCAACAGGGCACAGTCTTTGGGAGAGTTAACTAATCAAACTACAGACGAAATAGGTTCTCTTGTCCTACTTGTTATTTGTTACTGACAGCTACAAACAACAACAACATGGCGTTGAAGGAGGAGCAAACTCATGCTTCTATTTTAGCGTGTGCTTTTCCCACATATTCAGTTAAAAGTCTGTACCGCAACAGGAAAGCCCATAGCTTAAAATAAAGCCAGATTGGCTCAATCTTAAAATGAAATCAGTTGTGCATTATTTTGCACAGCTTCACTGTGACTGCATTAATCGATCTAGCATGAAACCATATTTAACTTGTGTTGTAATGTGTCTTCTTGTCATAAATTTAGGGCTTCATGCATAAGATAAAATAAATAATACATTTGAGTGTTAGTGTGTACAAACCTGTGTCCTCATTAAGAATCTGATTTCCTGACAGTTGTGTGCCCAATCTAGCTGTGCTTGTCCTAAAAGATTTAGACAATAGATTTCTGTAAACAAAATGAACAACTAAGTGGTCAAACAGGTTGTGTATGAAAGGGCTCTGTCAAACAGTTCATCGTTCTAGCCTCTATCCCCACGGTGACCCATTGTTGGTCCGGGTCCATCTCCCAGCAGCCACACACCAGAAAAAGATATGGTTGTCAAGGGTTTCCATTGTCTGGCTCCTTCACTTCAGTCATTCTCATCACTGTCGAGTATTTGATCCTGTTTAAAGCACATCTAAAGACTTAGCTGTTCAAAAAATACTGATAATGCAATGTTGACACCTTGTGTTGGAAATCTGCATTGAAGAAACTGGTGTTGCTTAAACAGGGGAAAAATAACAAAACCTGATAGAAAGGAAAATTACATATTATATGTGATCTTAACACCTTTATACTGTTGCATCCGTTTTTTTGAATAACTATGACAACCCACAAAGTTCTATGGATAGCTAAGTTATGCGAGAAAAAATATTATGTTGGCATCAGCTTTTTTTATGTTCAACTGATTTTTTTTTTTTCTCAACCGGCAAAGCTTGAGAAGATGAATCTCCACTATTCATGTTGCTGTCGAACAGTTACCCTCAGGTTCAGGTCGGAACTGAATAACTCCTATGTCCGAATTTCTAACTCGTTGAACGCTTCAAATGATATACCACAACTCGGACATGTTCGACTTTCTTAGTTCAGAATAGTCTGTGAACGCGGCATAAACCCGTCATATCCCGCTTTGACTTGTCCGTCTCCGGATTGGCGCTTTTGAAAGACACCGTGCGACGTGATTGGTTAGTTTTGAACGGCAGAAACACCTCCGCCAATTCGAAAAGAACGAACCCGAGAATATTACTGTAGCGGATTGCAAGAGAGACACACACGTTTATCTACAGTGAAGTTAACTCATAGGACGATATTGGAAGACGGTATATATATTTTTTGTTCTTTTAAAAACATCTATTATATAGTTTTGTTTAAATGTCGATCGATTGTGTTGTCGCGATTGTCATTAAATTGTCAATAGCGAGCTAGCCAGCTAACGTCGCTACACGCAAAACGTGTTAAACTGCCAGGATATTGGAAGTCGTAATCCTTTACATTTAGTGTACTAATAAGGTTTGACGTTGACAGATCTCATGATAATAGTTTACTCTTAACTTTTGCTATCGAGTAACGTTAGATAAGGACCACGTTACTAATGCGTACAGATGTTTAAGGTGGCTTGCTAACTGTAGTTGGATGACGTCGGTTACACTTCTAGTCGGTAAAACACAATGTACACTATTATACAGAGCTGTGCTCGAGACCACCTAAAGCGAGACCGAGACGAGACCGAGACCGAAGGGGGCCGAGACCGAGACGAGACCGATACCGAAGGGGGCCGAGACCGAGACCAGACCGATACCGAAGGGGGCCGAGACCGAGACCAGTCATATCAACACTAAATAATATGACATGTTTTTGGTCCAATGACCAATGTAAAAAAAACACTTGACCAACAGCATCAGATCATCTACTGTGTTGTCATCCTGAATTAAATGAATTACATTTTATTAAAAGAGTATGTAGGCCTATTTATTGTCTTATGTAACCATAAAATACGAAAATAAAACCATGATTTTAAAATGCACAGGCTATGATATAAAAATGTCTAAAAATCGAATAAATGAAAATCCATCAAACTGTATGTCCTATGTTGATGTAGTAAATGCTAACACATTTTAGATCACAAGTGACTTGCAATCAAATGATTTGCGCATGATTGGCCGATAAACAAATCTATTTATAATTATTTATCCGTCCACAGGCACGCAGCTTCAGTTGTTTGTCTGCTTGAGCAGGACACGCAAACGAACCGGTTGCATTGCGCACAGTGTTCATTATTGTTACTAGTGCACATGAGACAGCAGCAAACTAACCCGGTTGAACTGCGCACCGTGTTCAAATAGATCAGACCAAAACCTGTCCAGTTTAATAAAGATCGGACCATAACCGTTCCAGTTTTATGCTCTTTCTGCCGTATGCCCCCCGGACTTATGTATGTCCCACGTCCTTCTGTGTGCATGAGTAATTTCATTTATCGCCCATTTGTAGTTAGCCTATTAATAATTATTGTTTATATTCGTTTAATTTCGATACAAAACAATATTTTGTTGAAGTCTCTTGTAGGCTATATGAATACACTGTGGTTCATTCGTTATTAATTATTGAGTTCAATAGGCGCATGACACATGAATGGGGCTGTATGTATTTGGCGGAATTCGTTCTGTTTATTTAGTGAAACATATTTCTTTATGAACGTACCTCTTTTTGTATAGTTCAACCAAGCCAATCAGACTATTGTCTATATGTGTTCTCGTAGTATTTGTCTGTGTATCGCCCATTCAACCATATAGGCTCAGTGAAGTGTGATCGGTGTCTGGGTACCGCAATGGGTACCGCAATTAGGGTACCAACGCCCAGCGGCGTGGGATTTTGGCAACAGGAAGGCAGTTTAGGTATCAAAAAACATGTAAATAGTAGTTTTATATATTGTTCGGTTTGTGATTTTGCAATTCTGAAAACGGGACAAGGTAAAATGCACGTATTTAGGAAAAGTCATGGAAGGACGTCGGCTGTAGCTTTTCAACATGATATATGTATTTTAATTACTAACCGCTGTGTGTTTTCGGACAAATTATTTATTTGTGCTCACTGTACTGAATATAGGCAAAACGAATATAATGGCAGATTGTGCCGACATGATCGAGCATATGTTTAAGATTGAAGTATTTACGTGAATGGGTGCACGCTCTAGCGACGCTGGGGGTGGGCTTTTCTTCAAAAGTAGATAACCATTGGCGGGATAAGCCACATCAGAAAAAAACAGTCTGACTCTGGACGAAATACAGCCAATGGAAATACAGCCTCTACATGTCATACTTAAATATTTTGCTAGAAAAAATTGTGGGCGATAATTTCTACGCTGGTCTCGACTGGTCTCGGAAGAATTTACGAGTCCTTACTGTCCGAGACCGAGTCGAGACCGAGTCCAAATGTAACCGAGACCGAGACGAGACCGAGACCTTAAAAAAGTGGTCTCGAGACCGAGACCGGTCTCGAGTACTACAGCTCTGCTATTATATAAACTCATGATCGTATGTTTCCACATCCCATAACAACAATTTTTGCTAAAAAAAATGTAGTTCCACATAATGTTGTGTATTTCCTGCGTTACACAGTGGGTTTCTCGTACAATCATAATTGTCTAATTTAGTCTTCATCATTAATTTGTTTTGTAACATTTGTTGTCAGGAAACAATGGACGATTACCTGAAAATAGAGAAAATCGGAGAGGGTAAGTTATCCCCCAAATTTGATTTATATCGTCCAGCTTGTTAGGTTACATAGAATAGTGTCTGCCTGAGCCTCTACTTGTATTGTAGGCGTTGGTAGATTTGTGTATGTCATTTGGATTGTACACATTTGTTGCATTGGATTGAAACGTGTTACTAAGGGTTGATTACAAGTTGTGTTGATGATATATCTACCCTTCAAAAAAAAATTGTCCATTGAAAAAACATATTGATTGAGAAATCCACCATAGATATTGTTGTAGCTGTTAATGGCATATTTTTTATAAAATATCTGTGTATTCACGCCCATTTTCAGAAACCCATCAGTGCTGTGTTTCAATGGCACATTGTTTGCTAATCCATGTTCATTATTTAAAGATGCGAATTCATCATCTGAACACCCTTTAACAATTCTATTTGCAGAGCTGTGTTATGTTATGCTGATCAACAAAGTCATTAAACTGTCCTTTGTTAGACTAGTTGAGCATCTGGAGCATCAACAGCTGTAGCTTCAATTTCAGGTCCAAAATGGCCAGAGAAAAAGTACTTTCTCGTACAACACTGTGTACTACTCTCTTCACAGAGGTGTTTGAATCTAGAAAAAGAACATTTGTGACATGCAGACCAAATTAAACGATTCTGGTTGAGGGCATCTGTCATGTATGGTAGTGGAAATGGGATGTTCTCTGTGCTATTACTAAGTAGATGATTTGTACAGGGTAAAAGGGATCATAAAGGAAGACTATCACTGTTTGCTATCTGGATGCTGCTTGATTGAAACTAATTTCCTCTTTTTTTTTTAAGAATATGTTTATTAATTTTTTTCAGTTTACATATCACATCAGATTACATATTGAATAACAATCATGTGAACCACAGCAAACGTTTTCCGCCCTGTTATCCCTCCCACTGTCCCAACCCAGAAAAGTGAAAAAAAGATAAATAAAAATACAAAATAAAAACACATAAGGGGTGTGTGTGTTTCTTCTTATAACGCTACCTAGATCAGGTAGGAGGAGTTTACCATTTCTATTCTGAAGATCGTGATGCTACTCTATTCCCTCAGATCTTGCTCTTGTTGTAGCAGATTACCAACATTAACATTGTGTCTTAAGAAGTTAGTGAAAGGTCTCCAGACATCTTCAAAGATATTTTGTTTAATTTTCACAATGTACGTTATCTTTTCCGTTGACATATTTGATGCCATTTCTTTAACCCACATCCCGATTCTTGGTCCATTAATATTTTTCCAATAGAGAGCGATTGTACGTTTAGCTTGTAACATACACATGTCTATGAGTCTGGCCTCTCTGCTCTGTAGGGGAGGGCTGGTAGGATATATACCCAGGATACAAAGCTTAGGATCCAAGGGTAGTTTCTTTGATAATATTTGGTCAATTATATCAATAATACCCTGCCAAAAGGGTTTCACTTTCCTACATTCCCAAATACAGTGGTACAATGTACCTCTTGCCTCATTGCACTTTATACAGGTATCAGGAATATTATCGTTAAACTTGTGCAACTTGTCAGGAGTTACGTATGTACGCATCAGCCATTTGTACTGTATGAGTTTCAGGCTAGTGTTGACTGTCTGCACCTGAGCCTTCCTACATGCCTCATCCCAATCTTCTACGGATATTTCGTCATCTATATCTTCTTTCCATAATCTTAATTTTGATTCTGAGGATTCATCAGATCCAGACACCAACAAGTCATACAGGGATGAGATTAAACCTTTATCATAACAATATCCTGTGACTGCTGCCTCTAGTGAGGAAACGACCGGCATGGCTACTGACTGGTTTTGAGAAGAGGATATAAAACTTCTGAGTTGAAGATATTTGAAAAAATGGGTCTTTGGAATGTCATATTTGGTTGATATTTCTGCGAAGGACATAAGTATTCCATCTTTACTGTACATATCCTGCACTTCCCTTAACCCCTTTTCAGCCCATATCCGAAATCCTGCATCACACTTCCCTGGTTTGAAATTGGCATTACCCCAAACAGGACTGAACCGTGACAAAGGGGAATTCAACTTCAAATATTTACATGAATTAAACCAAATATTAATCATGTTCAACACAATAGGATTATCTGTGTTTTTTCTTAGGTATTTGTGGTCTGCTGAATACAGGTATAGGTGCAATGGTATTTTTGGTGTAATAGAACCAGCTTCCAAGTCCATCCAAGCAGGAGGGCTCTCTGTTGAAAAATAAAACATGACTGTACGCAGCTGAGCTGCCCAGTAATACCATTGAATGTTTGGACATCCAAGGCCTCCTCGGTCATATGGTAGGTATAATAAAGATAGACGTAGTCTGGGACGTTTATTTTGCCAAATAAAGTTGGTAAGCAATTTCTTGATTCTATTAAACAGAGTTGAGGGAGGTGGTAGGGGAATATTCTGGAACAGATAAAGAAATTTAGGGAGTATATTCATTTTTAGGATATTTATCCTGCCAATCATTGAGATGGGTAGAGATGTCCAGCGTTCTATTGACGAGGTAGTATCGTCCATAATTGGGTCATAATTTATCTGGGCAATCTTATTCACCTCGGGGACAATTTTTATGCCCAGATATGTAAACTTATCTGTTGAGCTGAATGTAGAAGCATAACTCGGGCAGTTTTCCCTCTCTAATTCGTTAAGTAACATTATAGATGATTTTGAGTGGTTAACTTTGTATCCAGAAATTTTCCCAAAAGTTTCAATAAGATCTAGGAGTGCAGGGACAGATCTGCTCAGGTTTTTCAGAAACACAATTACGTCATCTGCAAATAGTGCTACTTTATGCTCCAGATGACCTTCTCGGATTCCAAAAATTTTACAATGCATTCTTAACGCTATTGCAAAAGGTTCTATTGCAAGAATAAATAATAAAGGTGATAGAGGACTCCCTTGCGGGCAACCTCTACGCATGTTAAAAGGTTTAGATACCACATTGTTGGTCAAAACTTCGGCTGTGAGCTCGGTACTGAGCATTCTAACCCATTTACAAAATGTATTCCCAAAGCCAAAGCGAGTGAGCACCTCAAATAAGAAGTGCCATTCGACACGGTCAAAGGCCTTCTCTGCATCAAGAGAGATTAAAGCTGTGTCTTTTGCCCCTCTCTGGGTATGCAAGATATTGAGCACTCGTCTGACATTATGAAAACCCTGTCTACCCTGAATGAACCCATTCTGGTCCTCTCCCACCAACCGAGGCAACAGGCCCTCCAATCTTCTTGCAATAACTTTGCTGAGTATCTTTGTATCTGAGTTTAGAAGGCTGATTGGACGCATGTTTTCACACTTTGTGTTTGGTTTCCCTGGTTTTGGGAGTAAGGTTATTAGGGCTCTCCTCATGGTCATGGGGAGAAGACCGTTCCTGAAAGACTCCTGGAACATCTCTAATAGGGGTGGAATTAATTTGGACTGAAATTTTTTATAAATATCTATAGGTATACCATCTGGACCTGCCGCTTTTCCAGCCTGCATACAACTAATTGCTTCTGCGATTTCTACTTTTGTTACTTCTCCATCTAATGCACTACTTTCATTTACTGAAATTTTAGGAATATTGAGGTTGTTTAGGAATTGTGTTTGCTTATCCAGATTACAGGTACCCTCCGAGCTATACAGTTTCTCATAGAATACCCTGAAGGCCTCATTGATTTCTCTAGGGTCTACTATGGTTCCACCATTTGGATCTTCAATGCAGTTAATAGACCTTTCTGTTTGTTGTTGTTTAATGCGCCAAGCTAACAGTTTCCCAGGTTTTTCCCCTTGGTCATAAAAGGATTGTTTAAGTCTCATTAGACTAGCTGCTGCTTTGTTAGCTGACATTTCATTGTACTTTGCTCTAAGTAGTAGTAATTGTACATGTGTATCGTTAGTGTTAGTTTTGTTATTGTACAGATCTGTTTCAAGTTCTTTAATTTTCTCGTCTAATGTCCTTATTTCTAATTGTGTGCTCTTTTTTTTTGAGCTGGTAAAGCTAATTATTTGACCCCTAAGAAAGGCCTTAAATGCCTCCCATCTTATGCTTGCAGACGTTTGGGAGGTGTTACATACAAAATACATGTCGATTTGTTTATCTAGATAATCGATAAATGAGGGGTCTGAGAGCCATCCTGGTTGAAGGCGCCATTTCGGGGGATCCCTCACAATTTTAGTATCTGTATAAGTGAGTGAGGTGAGGTGGCTGCATGGTCAGATATTACTATACTACTATACTGACAGTCGTCAATTTTTGAAATAAGTAGTGCTGACACCAAGAAGTAATCTATACGTGAGTGAGTTTTATAAGTGCTAGAGTAACAGGAGTATTCTACTGCATTGGGTTTACCATGTCTCCATATATCCACTAAGTTTAACTCTTTCATAAAATGACTTATTGTCTTCCTCGATCTGATGTGAGTGTTATCCAAGCCTGATGATCTATCTCTTACTGGGTCTAATGCGCAGTTAAAGTCCCCAGCTATTATGTAGCGCCCAGAGAGATTTGAAACAGTCAGAAACAAATTATTATAGAATTTAGGGTCATCTTCATTCGGGCCATACACGTTTATCAGATTTATATTTTCCAATAATAACATACCCTGGATTATGATATATCTACCAGCAGGGTCCTTGATTATGTTTTTTATTTGTATTGGGATAGATTTATGGATTAATATCATCACCCCTCTGGCATGGGTGGTATAAGGCGCTGACAGCACCTGACCCTGCCATCTATGTTTTATTTTAGAGGTATCCTCATCCATTAGATGGGTTTCTTGCAAGAAAATAATTTTTGATTGTAAGACTTTTATCCTGTTCATCACTTGTTTAACCTTTGTAATATTATTTAACCCCCTACAGTTCCATGAGGTGCATTTCACCTTCAAACTACTGGACATTGGTTATATAGAGTATCCTTGAAGGTCGATTTGGTAGATACAATACATTGGTAGCAATACACCCATAGACAGAAAAAAAATGGTAGCAACACACCCATAGACAGAAAAAATAAAATAAAAATAAAAAATTACAAGAAAAAACCCACATCTTATACCAACCGCTTATGACCCAGACGGTTCCGCGCAGTTGTCTCTTGCTTTTAGTTATTTCCTTCTCTTTAGCTCTCTTTGCTACTAAATGAACTATCTACTATCCAACCAATAAAACTATTGTAGTGAACCTTGCAACATTTATTAACATAACCATTAAAGCGTTATTTATATATTGGAACGATTACGTAACATAACTGAGGCCTGCGCTGCGAGGTGGACCCAAATAGGCCCATATATATATATATACACATGCACACATACACACATATGTACATACATACATACATACACATACACATATACACACATACATACATACACACATACATACATACATACACATGCACACACACATACACATACATACATACACACACATACATACACACATACACAGACCCCCCCACACACATACATATGCATATATAAATACACCTCACATACGTACATACTCATACAGTATAACTTTTGGCCATGTAAAGTAAGTGATGAGTGTCCCATTTGCGACCTTATCCACCATGAAAAATAAACTTATTTCGGCCATGATAACGTAAAAGAAAACGCGACAGTCACATTTGACGGATAAAGTTAAGAGGAAAAAGTCACGTCGTCTTGTGTGCCATTAAGCCTATTTACCTGTTAGGGTAGCATCTGCCATAAGCTGGCTTTGATCCCTCAGAGAGACCGGACAAAGTGGACTACCTCAGGCGGCGTTTGGAAAGTGTAGGCTCTGTCCCCATGTGTCAGCAGGAGCCGCGCTGGGAAGATGATTCTGTGCTTATGGATACCCTTGTCTCGCAGCTTCTTTCGCACGTCATCGTAGTCGCGCTGCATCTTGTGGACTCCAGCAGAGAGATCTGGGTGAAGACGGACTTGTTCGTTATTGTAAAGAACATTCCGTTTGATCCTGACTGCCTTTAGTACTCGCTCCTTGTCTTTGAAATTCAAGAACTTCATAATCAGTGTCCTCGGACGAGCACTGCGCGAGTCGTTGTTTGATAGAGTGCCGATTCTGTGAGCCCGCTCGATTACCAATGTCTCCCGCGATTCCATTCCCAAAGCTTCTGGTAACCACTTCTCAAGAAAAGTAACCGTGTCCAGGCCCTCTGCTTTCTCCGGTAGCCCCACCAGTCTGACATTGTTGCGTCGGCTTCTGCATTCCAAGTCTTCCACTTTGTCTGACAGCGTTTTAACGGTGCTTTCCAGCGTGCTCACTTTGGATATTAGCCCATTAACATTGTCTTCAGCATCAGAAATACGTTTTTCCGCGTGCGCTAGGCGTCCTGTGCATTCTTGAATCTCCTTTCTCACCTCCGTAATTGTTGTTTGCACACCGTCTATTTTCTTATACAGGCCACTTTTCAGAGATATTATGGCTTTCAAAATATCCCGGTTGTTTTCGCCCGGAGTTGCTTCTTCACCATCTCCTTCGACGAGGCCGTCTTCCATGGCCGCCACGATGTCGCTGATTTCTTCAATCTCCGAGTATTCGTCTTCGTTTCGCGATTTTTTTTTGTCTTTTTTGCCATTTTTACGTGACATTTTGATTCCCTGTATTCTTATGTACTTGTTGCTTAACTTTGAATACACTTCTGGTTGGTATTGTAGGATTAATTACATGCTAGCAGCGGAGCCAAAAAGTTGCGACCTTTTAGCACCTCGACATAACCCGGCTTTTTACTAATTTCCTCTTTAACAGGAAAATTGCCCAAGGCACAAATCCAAACTATGCAAACAAAACGTACATATTGTCCATATAATGAGATCACAGAACGTTTGTTTGGAGAGCTAATTTCTATACAGTTTGTTACCAATATCAATAAGGAACGTTCTGTATTTTTAAACATTGCGACAGTTTGTTGCATTAGAAAATGATATGTCTGCAACATTAAATTGAAACGAAATCACGCACTGTTTTAATCGCAATGCACAATGACTTGTAGAAGGTGCATATGTAACCTATGGGCACCAGCATTGAACCAGAAGGTCCCTGGTTAATTCCAGTATAATGTACCTTTATTTGTATGAACACAAGGTAATGTGCTTTCAAAACAACAGGGAGATAACATGACAGGTTTAGGCTTCCTTTTAAATAAATAAATGCATGTTATTTCCTTGTGTAATGACCTACCCATGCTCTTCACTGTTATTCACTTGGGCTACTAACACTGGATGGATCATTGTTTCTGTCATATTCAGGTACATATGGCGTTGTGTTCAAAGGCAGACACAAGTCGACGGGTCAGGTGGTGGCCATGAAGAAGATCCGTCTGGAAAGCGAGGAGGAAGGCGTGCCAAGCACGGCTGTTAGAGAAATCTCATTGCTTAAAGAGTTGGCACACCCTAATGTTGTACGGTACGCATGGCGTTTGTGTCCAGCAGCAGGATAATGAGATTCGATGCACTCGTCATATATTCAAATTGTTCATCATGCCAAATCGGAAGTTTTTCCAAATGCTACATGATTTAGAGCTATCTGTCTACATTCACAAACGGTCCTCGACTCTATTCTTCTTATGTGTCTACTAACAGGCTTTTAGATGTACTGATGCAGGAGTCTAGACTCTACTTAATATTTGAGTTCCTGTCCATGGACCTTAAGAAATACTTGGATTCCATTCCATCTGGCCAGTACATGGAGCCCATGCTTGTGAAGGTATGGGACCCTGACTAAATCCCACTGCTTCTGTGCAGAGAGTTATCAGATCAAGCATGTAAATGTTGAATGAGGCTTCACAGTTTGTGTAATATATATTGATTTATGTTTTTTTTTTAAGCACTTTGGTGTCAACATGTGTATGAAATCTCACTTCTAAAGTCTGATTGTAGACTGCGTAATGTGCTGCCTTGAAAAAAAAGTAAGCTAAAGTGCTTTTGGAAAGCAATGTAATGCTTATTGTCATTTTTAATGTACAGCTTTTCATTAAAAAAAGTACAATATAGTAATTTAATACGATTGTGTCTGCTGCGTGGAATTCAGTTGTTTGGTGTAAATACTAGTATTACTGAATATGGCTAATATCTCTACCCGTACAGAGCTACCTGTACCAGATTTTGGAGGGTATCCTGTTCTGCCACTGTAGGAGGGTCCTTCACAGAGACCTGAAACCACAGAACCTACTGATTGACAACAAGGGAGTAATTAAACTGGCAGACTTTGGGTTGGCAAGGGCCTTCGGCGTGCCAGTGCGGGTGTATACCCACGAGGTAAGCCAGAACACATGGGTAGCCTACCCTGTGACGCACATAACGATGCTTATTCACGGCACCAAGCAGTCCACCACAGTGTAGGTTTGAGTGTTGAATGCTGATTCGTGATTGTGAGCGCCTACGGCCACGCTAATTGGCTGGCATTGGTGGAGGGAGGTGCCTTGGCAACAGGAATTGGCCTATCTCATTGCACTTCTCAGACTCCCTCGGTTGCCTACAAACTTAAGACAGTTAGGTGAGTTAGTATCTGAGTTAGACTGGGTCAAGGCAGACTGGCTTTGCACCTTAAAGAAAAGCTTGCAGCAATCTGGCAGTGCCAAATCTGTTTGCCTTTTGTGGGATTTAGATGGAGTTGTAGAGATGCTAGGTGGTTTAGGGGAGGGACATGGTCTCTGCTAGTAACAGCATGACTTGTCAACCATGTGACATTATTTGACATGCTTGCACATCTGTCTAATGGGAAAAGGAATTATACCTTACAGGGCCACAAAGAAATTGTGGTCATATTCTCTGCCGTTTGCTCCACCTCAATGGTCTTTTGTAGCAGATACGCAGGGAATGAGGTGCACATGTACATTCTAAGAGCATCATTAACTTAGTCTTTGTTTCCAGGTTGTGACACTGTGGTACAGAGCTCCTGAGGTCCTGCTAGGAGCGGCACGGTACTCTACCCCTGTAGATGTCTGGAGTATTGGGACTATCTTTGCAGAGTTGGCCACTAAGAAACCTCTCTTCCATGGAGACTCAGAGATTGACCAGTTGTTCAGGATCTTCAGGTACGTTTCTGTGATTAAACAAATCTTGCCGTTAACGACCATGGCAAACAGTGACTCTTGGACTTATGCTTTATGTCAAATTCATAAGTCAAGAAAATACCAGAATCACAGAATCACTTCTAACCATGGTTTACTTTAGATCTAGCTTTTGATCACAATTATGCCTATATAATACATTTGACAAGCTTTAATCTAAAGTGAGCCCATTCAAGCATGAATTTCTCTCTTCAATATATAATATTAGATTCAACTTTATTGTCAAGGAAATGTAGTTTGCGTCTTACCGGAAGGGCAAAAAAAAAATTGGAGAACACTAAGGATGTCCAATTACCGTATTTTTGCACTATAGGATGCACTGGATTTTAAGGCGCATTGTCAATGAATGGTCTATTTTAGATATTTTTTCATATATAAAGCGCACTGGACTATAAGGCGCATTAAGCGGGGAAAAAACAGATTAGTCAGTCAAACCCTATTAAACGCGTTCACAATAACTCAATATTATTCAAACGTTAATGAGCGTATATATATATATATATATACACAATAAATACCAACCTTGTTCAGTTTTGACATGTAAGAAACAGTCTGATACTGATAAATCAAACGTTAGCATATTCTCAAAAACTCTCAAAATTGTTCAGTTATAACACGAAAACTACAACACAATACATTCACTTTTTCAGTTTATTCATCGTCCACAAATCATTCAAATTCTTCATCTTCACTGTCCGAGTTTAACAGTTGGGCGCATACCGCATCCAACATGCCCGAATCCCTCGTCATTATCTGATTCAGTGTGGTTGCTGTTATGGTGAAGCACCCTTTGTATTACTCCGCGATGCTCCTGGCTACGGTACCGTAATGCTGCAAGCGGTGCGTCTTTGTAGTTTCCAATGTTGTACTAAAACAGTTTGACTTATGCGCACTCTTGGTTTTTTTGAAAATTAAAGGCTTCTAAGTGCGCCTTATAGTGCGAAAAATACGGTAACATGGATAAGTTAATGTGCAGGCATTCAGTTCAACAATGTAGCAAATTGCAACGGTGCAGAGAGCAATTCAAGCGGATACCAGTAAGTAAGCATTGTGCAAATATAATTAATTGGCTAGTCAAGTGTAGGGGAAGAGGTAGCAGGGAGGAGTACAACAGAATGTATTTCAAATGGGAGATAAAATAAATTGGGTAGCTGTGTGAATAGGGATGGGAATCGAGAACCGGTTCTTCTTTAGAACCGGTTCCCAGTGAATCGATTCCTTGGAACCGCTAGTGTACCTGCTTAACGATTCCGCTTAACGGTTCGGCTCGTTGCAAATGTGTCATCATGACCGTCACACACGCGCTGCGCATTTTGGTTACGCAGAAGCGATCTAAAGTGTGGTTATATTTCACTCGAAAAGACGCCAATGCAGTCATTTGCAACAGTTGTAAAAGTTTAATTTCGGCAATGGGGGGAACTACCTCCAATATGCAGAAGCATTTGGCCACACAGCACGCAATCCGTTTGCAGGACTGTCGCGTGTTTGATTCTCTACTACTCAGCGACACAACAACAACAAGTGAGTCAAGCAGCAGCGGAGCTAATGAGACGGCATCTGCTATTAATGCCACAGGTAACTTGTCTATTTAGTTAATGTGAGCGCCATTTCATTGTGTAAACTTTTACTATACGGATAATAATCTCTTTTGTCAATCATTTGCCCAAGTTGATAGTTGTGGTCTTTACAGAAGACTTCTTTCTATTTTGTATGTCAGTTGAGTTGAATTTAGTTTCAGGTTGAATATTCCCAAAGGAACAAGCTGTTCCTTGACTGATTACCGTCAAAATCTATAGGTCCCTGGACTTTACTTTGTAGCTCACCTACTGTTAGGTTTGTTCTGAGGTTGCTACACATAATTTGTGTATACTCTGAGTATGTGCAGTGTTCTTATCAGATATTAAAGCGAGTTACAAACAAACAAAACAAATTTGTAATTATTTCCTCACCCAATGAGAATCGATAAGAGAATCGATAAGGAACCGGATCGATAAGCAAAATCGATAATGGAATCGGAATTGTTAAATTCTTATCAATTCCCATCCCTATGTGTGAATGCAAGTTTACCGGAGGGTTTCAAAGTTCAGCATACAGCAGTAGGAAAGTAACTGTTTCGAAGTCTGCTAGTGCGGGTGAGTAACGATCTGTAATGCTTGCCTGTAGCTGGTGGGAAAATGGTGGCTCGGTTGTGGGGTCTTGATAATGCCATAAGCTCTCCGCAACAATCTCTTGTTCTGGATTTCTTTGATGGCGGTAAGCTGGGCACCAATAATGTGATGGGAGGTTTTCGCCACCCACTGCAGGGACTTCTGATCGTCTGCAGAGCAACCGTTGTACCAGATTCTGGCACAGATGGTGAGAATGCTCTCAACCTTGAGCGGTAAAAGTTTTCCAGGGTGTTGGTAGATGGGTGACCCTTATTTCGCTTCCTTAGAATGTACATGTTCAGTTGCGCCTTTTTGACCAGGAATTTGTAGATGGCCGCACGTTCCATCATGGTCTTGTCAATAAAAACTGGCACTTTTTGTCTTCCTGTAATCTACAATCAGTTCTTTGGCTTTCTTTACATTAATGGCCAGGTTGTTCTCTGCTCACCAAGCCACCAGCTGCTTGATCTCCTCTTTGTATGCTGCCTCATTGTTGTCCTTGATCAGACCAACTACTGTGGTATTATCTGCGAACTTGCAGATGGTATTGGACCTATATACAGGGTGAAGAGTACAATATTGGGCTAAGCACACAGCCCTGGGGGACACCAGTGTTCTGGGTCGGGGGGTGAGGTTGTCCAACCTGTTGGTTTGGAAGTCTAGAGTCCAGTTGCAAAGACAATGGCTGATCCCAAGGGAGGCTGGGCATAAGGGGTTTTTCAAATTTGCATTGGTGAGCAAAAGAGCAAAACCTGTAAAGTAATTTAGTCATGACTCAGTCAACTGCTTCGGCACTGGCACAATGGTTGTCTTGAAGAATTTGGGGACAACCACGAGGGGCAGTGACAGATTGTAAATGTCTGAGTAGACCCCAGCCGGCTGGGTGTTCAGCTCGTTGGTAATGGATACATCAGTGGCTGAGTGACTAGGGTGCTTTGGTCGGTAGTCAGTGATTGCTTGAATTCCTTCCACATTCGTCAAGGGTCAGAGTTGTTGTGGAAATGCTCATCGATCCACAGTTTGTGTACATTTCACCATCTTGATGACGCTTTTCAGGTTGGCCCTGGATCAGCTGTAGGCCTCCATCATGGGATTTGAAAGCAGCATCACGTGCCTTCAGCAGTAGTCTTTACCCTCTGTTCATCCAAGGCTTCTGGTTGGGGAAGGTCTTTATTTGTTTATGAGTGGCGACATTGTTTGGCGTAGCTGTTGATGTAATACAGAACAGAGGATGCATATGATTATATGTTAATATGGGAGTCAGTGGTAGCCTGAGTGGCAAACAGACTCCAGTCTGTCTATTGAAACTGAAACTGTAGTGATGAGGCCACACTTTGACTGTCCTCATTGTAGGTTTCACACGCTTGATGTTGGCTAGGTATCTTGGTAGCATTACCAGGGAGCGGTGGTCAGACTGACCCCGGTGGGGGAGGAACATGGCTTTGTAAGCCTCCGGAATGCTTGTGTACTCATGATCGAGTATATTGTCTCCTTGCGGGGCAGGAGACATTTTGTGGGGGGGGGTAATTTTCAGACTGGAGTGGTTGAAATCCCCTGCAACAATTCTAAGGGCATCGGGAGGAGTTGTCTGTTGAATGCTAATGACAGCCTGCAGTTCTATCATCGCTAGCTTAGCCATAGCATCTGGTGGACTGTAGACTGCGGTAACAACAATGGACGTGAACTCTCTAGGCAAGTGAAAGGGTCTGCAGCTAATCATTAGATATTCCAGATTGGCAGAGCAGTGACTCCTGATGAGGTTAGTGCTGGTACAGTTTATAGGGTGCTGTATTAAGCATTGGGAATGAGTTAATCTATTCACAAACAAATTTGATATTCTGATTTGATTTGACAACATATCTTGCATCCCATTTAAACCCCCTTGTGGTGTATTTTTCTAGAGCTGGAGCTAAACTACAACCATTAAGCGTTCGATGTTCCCATAATTTGTTAAGGAGAGATTCCTTTGAAAGAAACACCATCTGTTATATAACTTACTTTGCGTCATGCACGATTGCAGTGTCTGTCCAAGTCTCACAAAATGCAGAGGTTCAGTTCTTGGCTGGTTGGTATATTAAAATATGTAGGACAAAAAAACGCCACAATTCAATGCCTTGTGTGGTCACATATTTTGTAAAAAAAAAATATATATATGCCTATTTAAACAAAAGGCTGCTAAACTCATGTAAAGGCTGTAGCTGTAATGATCTTTTTCCAAAAACTCTTTGACCACTGGAACTTGCTTCATGCTGGACATGCTTATGGATATGCTTTATCCTCTTGATGTTTGTTCTTTTTTTTCAGGACCCTTGGAACTCCCAACAATGACATCTGGCCAGAGGTAGAGACTCTGCCTGACTACAAGAACACATTTCCCAAGTGGAAATCAGGAAACTTGTCCTCCATGGTGAAGAACCTGGACAAGAATGGCATTGATCTGCTTGCTGTAAGATTTGACAGTTCTCCTTATAAAAGCCCACCGATCGTATTTGGGTTGTTTTTTGTCTCTCTGCCTTTATTATGACTGACTCCGGGTTTTGCAGATGTAATTATGCTACCTGGCAGTATTTGTCCAATTATGCATGAGAAGTTGAGTGATGTCATTGTTTGATTGACTCTGGTGTTTATTTGTTTTTTGATTGCGAGACGACTGTTGTTTATGATGATTTTTTATGAAAACAAGAGCTGAGCAAAATACTAGTTTCTACTAGTGAAACGCAGAAATGCTCATATTTGCGTTTTATGAGCTAATGCATGATTGTGATGGCACGTGGCATTTTAATATACCGTATAAGCAGACACATGTAGGCGAATAGAGCAGCAGTGGCATTTCCATTTCGGCTTTGATATCTTGCTCAAGGAAACATGAACAGATGTCCTTTCCCTTTGCGCTTGTAAGCTGTTTTTCCTGATGCTCTAACTCAGGGGTGGCCAAACCTTTCAGCTCAGGGGCCACATCAGTTTGAAATTAAATGGAGGGCCACATTTGTTTGGTATTTTCTTAATTATAAATGATTTGTGGGCCAGAAAAGTACAATGTTTAAATGTATACACCTAACATTAATACTGTGGGTGTGTTATTACATATTACTCGTAATAATTCGGATGCATGACAATTGGACTTGCTAGGTATTTTGTAGTCCCCTCATTACCGTTTTAATACCTATCGCGGGCCGGATGGAATTGCCTCAGGGCCAGATTCGGCCCGCGGGCCTGAGTTTGCCCACCCCTGATCTAACTGCTAGAATAGTCTGCTCAGGAAAGAGAGTCGTACATAAAATGATTCAAGTTCTCATGGATTTCTATTTCCTAACTGGTTGTTGTTTTTTAGAAAACTTTGATCTATGACCCACCCAAGAGGATCTCCGCAAGACAGGCTATGAGCCATCCATACTTTGACGACCTGGACAAAACCACTCTACCAGCCAGCGCGGTCAAGATGTGAACACCACACAGCTCAAATCACAACACTTCCTGAATGGGAGACTACAATTATGGCAGTGTTTTGTTCCACTTTGTTTTTTCTGATTGTGTTTTTGTTTGTCTTTTCTGTGTTTTGTTTGTCTTGTTTTGTCATTTTCCTATTCTGTAAATAATCTTTGTTAACAAAAAGACGTGTATAAAAGGTTGCCCTCCAAAAGTATATTTTCAATAAAGTTCACTTTTGTAGATCCAAACAACTTTTCTGTTGGGTTTTTGGCTGCCTTTATCTGTGTTTCGTTTTTCTAGACTTTGTTACAAAGCAACTTATTAAAAACTGTTTATTTTTTGGGTGTAACTTGATCCGCCCGACTCTCAGAGCACCTGTCTTGATGCATATGGAATTTTGGTGATTTTTTATTTTGGCTAATAAAACGTGTGACTAATGATTAATACTTGTAATTGTAAAAGTATAACAGCAGTCTTTCACAAAGAGGCTGTTGCATGAGATATGAAATTCTTGTTTTTATTTTAAACATGTGAATATTATAATAACAATGTAAATTATAACAACCTCAAAACATAATACGATTGTAGAATAAGCTATTACCTAAAAGAGATTGAAAACATACATCAGTTAACCTACATTGTTATAAAAGAACAGGTTACCTGGATGGTATGCAATTTTCACCACAATTTCACATTTGTTACATCTTTACCTGAGGGTCACATTATCTGGTTTTGGTATATATGCCGTCCTTTTTGAAGCATGTGAGTACTGTCATTCAGTGCTCAAAAGATAAAACTGGTTGATACACAATCTAGATGATGATTCCATAAAGTTGGATAGAGACACTCAAGAGCCCCTGTCCAACTATTTGTAGCCTTTCATAAAAATGCATGCAAACATAAAATCCTGAAAACTGAGCCATTTACACAACCCAGACTGTATAAATAGTGAAGTCTAAAATATCCTAACTGGATAATATTTTCAAATAATACAAAAATGAATTGTCAGAAATTACAGAGTTTTTCAAACCCAGGGTGCTGGTCCACATAAAATGCCTACCAGTCCTATACATCATTAAAAAAATCCCCACAATGCTTTCTTCACAGAACCAGATTAATGACTACCCACTGGCAAAGTCGGTTATTTTGTGATTTGCACATGCCAAGTGCTTTCAATGTCAAATCTTACTCTCAAACAGAAATATTTCTTACATATTTCAGTCAGACTTATTCCATTACATGCATTTAGCTGATGTAGAAAAGTCTGTCCAATATTAAACTTGTGCTTTGTATAAATGCAGCACTAGGTCCTGTTATTTTTTGTTGTCATTATCCTCTGCCAAAACGACTTCCTCCACAGCAGGAACAGGATTCAGGAACTTCTGTCCAAACTGCCATGCCTATAAATCCTCCCCATGCACATCCTATTACAACCCCAGTTCTTCCCCATATTGAGGAATTTCGACACTGATTCTGGACTTGTCTAATGGTCTGTTGTCCTGGCATATGACATACAGTCGGTAGAAGTTTAGGATGACCACCAGAAAGTTTTTAATGGCAAAGAACACCAGCATCTGGTGGAAGACATCAAAGTATGTCATGACAGTGAGCCGGACAATTAGGAACGGGCCGTCCTGGATGAAAAGGCTTTCAACGATGCTCCAAATGTCTCTGCTGTGCTTGCTCAGAAGGGAATCACCTCGGTTTTCGCTCTCGCTTCCATCTCGCTTTGGGTTCACCACTAAGGACAAATACAAAAGCTGATGTTCAAAAACATTTTCGGACATCAACAGGATTATTGTAGATGCATCTTCTAAAGTGCATCCTTATGAGGAGTGGATGTTTTATTTCCTACCATAAATTATTCAGCAGAATTAGAAGAACACGGAGCCTTCAATGAACTCTGTATGATTCATGCCTTATTCCATAATTGTTTAGCCACACTGAGATAGCTAAAATGCATTTCAGGAGGTCTGGACATTTGGCGGTTTGCCTGCTGATAGTTTAGCTAAGCAATTAGGAATTTTAGGAAGTTAGCCTTTGATGAAGGGATTAAAAGAAACCACTATACAATATTCTATAGAAGTGAATCAACGTTCAGCTAGTACATGAGTATTGTATATAGAGATAAGTAAAGCATATTTTGGGATTTATAATTTAGCCGTGCCAAGCCAACATCCACTTAGTTCTATACATACTCCATATTGGACTACAGCCATACTAAACAGTGAGAACTTGATCAAGGCCAAGGAGCCGTGGGAGGGGGTTTCTGCAGTTCTGGCTATTACAGATAACATTTGAGCCTGCTGTATATATGTGGGGGTACAAACTAATATACCTAATAACAACTATAGATGCACAATAATGAAATGATCCGGTCATCTACCATGGCAAAGGCCAATGGGCAAGTGCAGTCAATCCCATGATTTTCTCATTCATTTCTATAGCCTATGGGCTGTGTCTAGCAGACGTCCTGCCGTTTTCAAATGCTTGTTGAATAGGTGTTACCTTATTAGCTTTTCTTTTGTGTGTGCAAAAAACTGCAGCAATATGCCGCTTCATATTGCTTGAAAACATCTTTATTGTGATGATGTCAATCTTTCAGGGGACTAAAAAGATTTCCTGTGTTAAAACGTGTAGCCCTTTTCTTTCTTCTTGGAATCTTGGCAAAACGTGTTATGAATGGCAAAACATGTTATGAAGATGACCTGTTTGGTTTTAGTCTGACTTGCCTACGCACAGCAGTGTGACATAATGAACGGGACAGCACCTTGATGCGTTTGATATATATAGCTACATTTTACTTATCAACATAGTAATAATACACATTTCCCATTATCGACCAATAGTTTATTGGTTCAAAGTGTATTGTGCATCTCTACTAAAACCATGAACCCCACAAGTTTTGGCCAAAATGAATCCGAATCAATCGTGTCAATGTTGGAGGGGGTGCGGAGAGACAATGGCTACTCAATCACATATTTTTTGGCAATGCCCATTGTTAGATAACTTTTGGAAATCTATTTTTACATGTATTAATAAAGTACTGAAGGTTGAACTGGTAAGAGAACCTCTGATAGCAATTCTGGGGATGAAACCAGCTGTAATACACAGTAGGAAAGATATGTATTTATTACAGATATTACTGGTAGCAGCAAAGAAAACAATAACAAAAAAATGGCTTAAAAAGGAGGCGCCAACTCAAGCTGAATGGCTAACAACTATAAGAAATATTTACACTATGGAAAAAATTACATATTCGCTGAGATTACAAAGGGAACTTTTTATGGAAAGATGGGAACCACTAATGTCGCTGATGGAGGACTCTTAGAACTAGCTCTGGTTATAATTGTCAAGTGAATTTGTATACAACCCATGTTTTGTTTTAAGTTGATGTTTGTTCTGTTCACATTGTTTATTTTAAATGTTGATTATTTCTTATTTTACTTGTACTTCTGGACAGAATCTCCTGTGGACTTGATCATACATGTATGAGTGTGTGAATATTATGACCCCTTGTACAGAATGTTGTTTCTGAACGGAAGTAATTGCTGTTAAAGGAGATCTGAAGAATATTCAAAATAAAAAATAAGTAAAAAAAAAAAAAAAACATGACTTTTGGCTTGTAAATACAAAATACATAATTCTCTGAAAACTCTGAAATGCACTTTTGAATATGTGTGTCAGCATTAAAGACAATAGATTGTTGTTTAAAGTCAAGAATAGTGAAGTTTACAGCAGATACTAATGTTGTAAAATGTAGAGACAAACCAGCCAGATGAAGAGGAAACTGTAACATGCTCCAAGTCCACACTGATAGGATTACATACACCAAATGTGGGCTGTTCTCCCTGGGTGAAAAACAGACGGGTCAGCAGGTAAATGCATGTCCACTGTTATTACAGTTTTTTTGATTTTATATTTACATTTTTCTGATCATTAATGATACTATTACTAGTATTTTTGGACTCAGATGTGAGGTTCTAATCAAAAAAGTTGTAACAAGATTATTAAATTTGTTAAACACTAAGGATAAATTTTAGATTTAGATTTAAAAGTATGTTAAAGGTTTGGAACTCCCACTGAGATGTACTTCTGATGAAAGGTCGGAAACCTACTTGATATCAGACAGCGTTTCACTGGTGAACTCCAAGATGTCCGCCGCTATGCCGACAAAGATGAGCAGAAGCTGAGAGAGTTCGTCCCGTGAGACCCCGCCCCCCAGTGGGAGAAGCCACTTTCCCACGATTAAAAGGATGAGCAGAACCTGATGGAGAGCCAGGATCCAGTCGTTGGGACAAACCGTGGAAAAGAGGTTGTCAAGACGCTGGAACGACAAAAAGGGAGACACAAAGGGTTGAAGGTACAATAATATACCATAATCAATGTTGTTAAAAGTCTCAGGGTAGGAAAGGAAAGTGATCATGCCTTATCTAACAGGCAATTGTAATTATTAAGATTTGGTCCTTCATGTTAATAATGGAAAGTATACTTAGATACAACATAACAACATAGCTTTACATACACAGACAACATCATGAGACTGTTCACCTGACTGGTCTTATGATTCAATATTTAGTCAATCTTTATGTTAAAAAGTAGAACATTAAATAATAATGAAACTAGTTCCAGTATTTACCTTCAGATAGGTTTGAACTGTTATATTGCCCAGAGTATTGTTCTGAGGTAACATGCTTTTTAAATTTTCCCATGAGTCCAGTTTCTTGCACTGTAATTATAAAAGTGAAGTTGTGAAGATATTCAAAACTTGTATTCATATATTTCAGATCTGGGTGATACCTATTCTTTACCTGAGGGTCACTAGATTTGTTCTGCTGATGATGTAGTTCCAGAATCCAAAGAGACGGAATAATGCTGATTAAAAAGAGCAAGATGGCTGGCGAGAACCTTGGGTGGAAGAGAATTATTTATTAATATTATTATCGTGACAACACTTCATTTTATACACACGCAAATGAGAGATGCACACCCTAGTCATGCAATAAAATGACTTTGCTCTTCCGAAAGTAATTTAGAATTCAAATACTCCCTCATGTTCCCATTTTTGACTTTTTATTTCTTGGCACTAGAGTGCCATAAAGATACAGACTCTTAAACATGCTCTTCTGTACTGCAAAAAAGTCCAAACTGTCAATATACTCCAAGTATACAGCTGGCATCTCCCTGGCTGGTCACATCACTGACAATGATTAATCCAAGTTACATGGAGAGGCGCACCAGTGCATGCAGCAACTACGGCAGCTGAAAGATGATGTCAACCCTCCCATCTCCATCAACCACTGCTCCAAGGCGAAACACCAAAACATCCTGTTGACTAAAATGTTGATTTTCCAGTGATGTGGCCTTCAATCACACGCTCAACCACAAATCCAAAAAAGACTAATACTACGATCACCACTTTAACCTCAAACACACATTTGCTACACTAAACTGTAAATGTGACACTAAACTGTAAATGTGATACTAAACGTTAAATGTCACACTAAACTGTAAACGTGACACTAAACTGTAAATGTGACACTAAGCTGTAAATGTCACACTAAACTGTAAACGTGACACTAAACTGTAAATGTACACTAAACTGTAAATGTCACACTAAACTGTAAACGTGACACTAAACTGTAGATGTACACTAAACTGTAAATGTCACACTAAACTGTAAACGTGACACTAAACTGTAGATGTACACTAAACTGTAAATGTCACACTAAACTGTAAATGTGACACTAAGCTGTAAATGTCACACTAAACTGTAAACGTGACACTAAACTGTAAATGTACACTAAACTGTAAATGTCACACTAAACTGTAAACGTGACACTAAACTGTAGATGTACACTAAACTGTAAATGTCACACTAAACTGTAAACGTGACACTAAACTGTAAATGTACACTAAACTGTAAACGTGACACTAAACTGTAAATGTCACACTAAACTGTAAATGTCACACTAAACTGTAAATGTCACACTAAACTGTAAACGTGACACTAAACTGTAAATGTACACTAAACTGTAAACGTGACACTAAACTGTAAATGTCACACTAAACTGTAAACGTGACACTAAACTGTAAATGTCACACTAAACTGTAAACGTGACACTAAACTGTAAACGTGACACTAAACTGTAAATGTCACACTAAACTGTAAACGTGACACTAAACTGCAAATGTCACACTAAACTGTAAACGTGACACTAAACTGTAAATGTACACTAAACTGTAAATGTCACACTAAACTGTAAACGTGAAACTAAACTGTAAATGTCACACTAAACTGTAAACGTGACACTAAACTGTAAATGTCACACTAAACTGTAAACGTGACACTAAACTGTAAATGTCACACTAAACTGTAAATGTCACACTAAACTGTAAACGTGACACTAAACTGTAAATGTCACACTAAACTGTAAACGTGACACTAAACTGTAAACGTGACACTAAACTGTAAATGTCACACTAAACTGTAAACGTGACACTAAACTGTAAATGTCACACTAAACTGTAAATGTCAC
Source organism: Dallia pectoralis (assembly GCA_029465975.1). Lineage (NCBI taxonomy): Eukaryota > Metazoa > Chordata > Actinopteri > Esociformes > Umbridae > Dallia > Dallia pectoralis. The sequence goes on along the minus strand of CM055730.1, from coordinate 13,463,198 downwards.
ACTAAACTGTAAACGTGACACTAAACTGTAAATGTCACACTAAACTGTAAATGTCACACTAAACTGTAAACGTTGCTCCTCCTCTGGCACATAGATACGGACCATGTAATTATGTACAGTACAGCAATTGAAACTCACATGTTATATATTATATATTTATTATTGTATGTAATGTGTGTCACATTTGTATGTGTAATGTTCTCAATTATGTCACTACTTTGCCCTCCAAAATGATCTGCAAAAAAATGTTTGTGTGTGTGTTTATATATATACAATTTTATTTATTGCCACTGCTAATCTTAAAAGGCAAAAAGTTGTATGTACATGAGAGCTGTTTAAACCATGATTATCAGACTGAGCTCGGAATGTTTTGCCAACACAAAATACTCAACAGAATGCTGATTTTCCTAGTTTTGAATAGTTTTCGGACCTCATTATAATGTCAAACCAAACAAACACATTGTTCGAGGCTCACAGGAAGTGTCTTAAAGGGGTACCACCCTGTTCAACTTTGTCTCAACATATTTTACAATTGGATGAGCAGCAGGATGCAGACTTTGTGGCGAGGGGTACCGAGATGAAGTCAGATGTAGAAAACATAATAACATAATAATGTGGTAAAATAAGCAATGAAAACGCTAATGGGGGGTATGATTTCAAGGGACGAAGTCATCTATTCATAAATAATGTTAACAATGCAAAATTTACTTACATATTTGCTATTTGCTATTTCGGATGCGAAACCGTAAATACACGATTATTTCTTTTTCGCGTACACAAGACTTTCAAGTTCAAGGTAGAAACAATGTTAAAATCATGACAAAATGCCTTGTCATTCACAGTTCCAATATTCCTTACAGAAAAACGTAATCATAAACTTAATTATGCACATCGAATTTTATATTGAGTGTTTGGTTTAAACTGTCGATTTTTTATACGTGACAAACCGCCACATACTAAAGCAAAACCCCAAAATAAAATAAATTATACGTATAGCCTCTGAAACCTAAATAAACGAATTGCTCACCATTTATAATCTTTTCCCTTTCTTCTCTTCAGAGTTATGATCATTTCGACAACCAGGGGTAGAAAGAGGAATGTCATAAACCAGTAAGTGTTGTCATTTTTGACCAACTTCACCCTCCAAACTCCGATAAGGGAAATAAGAATGAATAGAAATCTAGTAACAATTGCACATGATGTAACTAAAAAAGACATGATGTTTTGCGGTAAAGATATGACAGTTCCACTGCCCCGTTATTCCTGAAAATGTAAGTCCAGTCGACTGGAAAAAATCAATGAATATGGAAAATGTTCTCACAACCAAAGCCACCAAGATGCAGTTACACTAATGTTTTTTTCCAGGGTTGCCAGATGTGATTCAGACTAAATACTCTACGGAAAACCAGCACAAAATATATTTTGTTCATGAAACAATTAGCCCGTTTTTTTCACGCACACTTCCCTCAAATAACACTTTAACCGGAATCTGGCACTGATTTTGCTCAGCTCAGGTTAAAGTCAAGTCAGTCAATCAGAGCAGGATATGGGCATGCAGGGATACTGCACCGGATATCTTCAACTCTTTCAAATTGATTCATTGTTGCCACCCAATTGTGTTTGTGAGGATGTGTTTTATATCACTGAAAGGTTGACTTTACATTTAGATTTACATTACATTTAGGATGGCACATTTGTAATATTATTACTGTTTTGTTTTGTAATAACCCTCAGAATGACTAGCGGAAGCACATGATTTACAGGCTGTAGTTCGGTTTGTCTGGGAAAGTATTTCAGGGACTCAAGTCACGACACGTCTTGAGTATACGAGCATAAAACTGGTTATGAATCCCACATTTGGTCGTACATTTTTGCATGATCATAATTTGTAAATGTGAATAAAAATTGGGTAAAGAAAAGAAATACAGTATTGTAAGCATTTATCAAGCGCTGCTCTGTTTAAAATACTATTCTTATATATTAATCCAATATTTAGTGTTTTATGTAATTATGGAGTAAGGATTCTCCCAGAGGTGTCAGGTATTTAGGGATTCAAACCTGCTAACCTTTTAGTTACTGGCCTATCTATCCCTCTAACCAGTATAAAAACAGACCTCTAATCTGTATGTTACAGATGATAAACTGGGTCGTACGAATCCTGAATAATGATTGTCTAAAGCAATTGTATATCAGAGCATGTACCACGCCATGTACCACGCCATGTACCACGCCATGTACCACGCCATGTACCACGCCATGTACCACGCCATGTACCACGCCATGTACCACGCCATGTACCACACCATATGCCACAACATATGCCACACCATATGCCACACCATATGCCACACCATATGCCACACCATATACCACACCATATACCACACCATATACCACACCATATTCAACACCAAGTACCTTCCTTGTACCACACCAAATACCACACCAAATACCACACCAAATACCACACCGTATTACTGTTTTTATTTTGTCTCTTCAAACCATTACTTACATCTTTTTCACTTTTCAGACTGAAATAAAGGATCTTTTCAAATGTAGTCAGCATACTCAATGGCTTCACGAAGAACAATTAGGCTCTTGTCCTTTATGAATAGATGAACTTTCCCATTGTTGCAGATCACACATGAGAAGGCATGCAACAGATGACATTAAATAGTTTTTAAACTGACTAATAATACCGCGGTCATGATGGCAATTACCACCAGGACAGGTATGCTGCTTGACGCACACCCACTTCTAAAAACACAATTTGAAAGTGTAAGAAAAATGTAAGCGTGTCACGGCTGCAGGGTGTAGTGCAGGTGAAAGCCATGTGCAGAGCCAGGTAATCCGTTCAATAAGGTTTATTCCGGGCACAAAGGCAACAAAGGAGCTCTGGCAGGCGGTGACGCTCTGGGAGCTCTGGCAGGCGGTGACGCTCTGGGAGCTCTGGCAGGCGGTGACGCTCTGGGAGCTCTGGCAGGCGGTGACGCTCTGGGAGCTCTGGCAGGCGGTGACGCTCTGGGAGCTCTGGCGGAGGAAGGAGATGACACTCCGGGAGCTCTGGCAGGCAGGGACGCTCTGGCGGAGGAAGGAGATGACACTCCGGGAGCTCTGGCAGGCAGGGACGCTCTGGGAGCTCTGGCGGAGGAAGGAGATGACACTCCGGGAGCTCTGGCAGGCAGGGACGCTCTGGGAGCTCTGGCGGAGGAAGGAGATGACACTCCGGGAGCTCTGGCAGGCAGGGACGCTCTGGGAGCTCTGGCGGAGGAAGGAGATGACACTCCGGGAGCTCTGGCAGGCAGGGACGCTCTGGGAGCTCTGGCGGAGGAAGGAGATGACACTCCGGGAGCTCTGGCAGGCAGGGACGCTCTGGGAGCTCTGGCGGAGGAAGGAGGAGCCCCTCAGGGCACTCACACTGGAGTGGGAGGAGCTGGTCCGGGCACTCACATAGAGGGGGGAGGAGCCGCTCAGGACACTCATGCTTAAGTGGGAGGGGCTGGTCCGGGCACTCACGTAGAGGGGGGAGGAGCCGCTCAGTACACTCAAGCAAAGGTGGGAGGGGCTCATCCTGGAACTCCTGCTGTGGTGAAAGGGACCGCTCAGGGCACTCTTGCTGGAGTGGGAGAGGCTGGTCCTGCAGGGTGAGCCACACCCCCCACCATCTCCTAATCACGCCGGGCGGCTGGCACTCCAGGCCCTTAGGTGGTCTCTGGGCCCTGGAGGTTGGTGGCCGGAAAGGGTCATAGCCCTGTTGGAGCTGGGGTTTTGGCTTCAGCTCCAGAGCTCTTGCTGGCTCTGGCTGCAGCCCCGGAGCAGTGGGTGGTTGCTGTGGCAGCACCAGGGTCGTGGGTGTTCTCTCCGCGGACCTCCTTGAACACCCCGTTAGCTCCCCCCCAAAAATCACTTTGGGGCGCCTCCGGGATGTCCTCTTGCCTTCATAGAAGGCCCGCGGACCCATTTTCACAGACCCTGAATGCTGCATTGATGGTTCGTACTCAGCATACGGCCGGAGACGTAGCCACCGCTCCTGTGGTGTCTCCGGCCGATTCCATTCCCACCGCTCCGTGGGGCGACGGTGAGTTTCATCCGACGGGGCGCTATAGCTTGCCCCCGTGGAATCCACTCACCGTCTGGCTCCGCTGGCTTAGGTGGCTGTTCATTCTGTGAAAGCCATGTGCAGAGCCAGGTAATCCGTTCAATAAGGTTTATTCCGGGCACAAAGGCAACATAAAACAAACCCCGAACGGCGAAACAACATCTAACTGGCTAACATAAATGAAATGCGCATATCGCGACTTACAGAACGAGACGATTAACCAAAGTAATAGATGTACAAATGAACACTCACCTCTAATAATATGTGACATGTAACAATGAACAGCAAACAGTGACATCTAGGCAATCCCTTTATAACCCAGTGATTACAAATCCCCAACAGCTGTAACCAACATAAACCAGGAAGTGGGCACCCGAAACCAGACAGTGCAGTACCCTAACTCACCACTCGTGACAAAGCGGTTAGGGCCCTTTGGAGCAGATCAGTGCACTGTAATGTATAAATATAATAATGTGCAACAGATATCTATATAAAGTCAGATATAAAAGAATACAATTTATATTACCCTATGATTCAAGGCAAGTTCATTTAGTATATTTCTGTCAATCAATCTAATGTTTTGCAACATAAATATTAGCTAGCAGTAACTTAAAAATCAGATCTGTAATAGTATAGGATTACACTTTCCTGTTTGCAAGTACAGTGTCAACTGTACTGCTCAGGGACAGAACAATGTTATACCTTGGTTGTTTAGGGATTAAGACCATTAAAGATATCTTTAAACTTAACTAAGCTACCCTGGTGCCCACCAGTTATCCATTGTTTGCTAGCATGTTAAGTAAATTTGTACTTTTATACATACACAACACATGCACTTCTTTAGTGCTAACTCTGCAGGTTATTTCATGTATTGTGCCCAGTAGCAACAGAAACACTTCTGGCCAAATGCGCTGTGTGCATAGACCTGTGGTTGAGGTTTACAGCAGAAAATTCAATGGGATCGATTCTATCACAGGGCATTTGACTCTCCTGCTCCATGCAACTGGCGACGCCATTTTTATTTCCCCAGCCGTCTGTTGTGGAAAACACTGCATTGGGAATGAGCCAAAAAAGTTCTTATAGATTAATTATGCATTTCACTTGCTGGTCAAACCCATGTGAAAAAAAGACAATCAAATTGAATAGTAGTGGCTCACCAAACTTCACATGAGCAAAATTTTGATATCAAGTCAAGCCACTCCTTCAATATCAATTAGTTTATTTACACGTGTTAAAAGGTCATTTTTAAATGCTTCAAGTAATGACAGTGTCAGCTGTTATGTTTATTTTCTAGATTTTCCCTTTATTCTTTGATATAATCTTTGTATAAAGATGCATTTTTTTGTATGTTGTTATCGTTTCAGCGGTATATTATTTATTATTAACAATAACAGTTGTGCATTGTTTCTCTAACACATCTGCATTGCTTCATACCTTACAATATTTTAACATATTGCAGATTGTCACGATTGGTGTGGTGGCGTTGCTACACTTCCATTTCGGTGATCCACTTCCGTGTTTTTGTTCTCACTAGCTTTGATTACTTCCTCTTTCACGTGGTCACAGCTGTTAGTAATCTGTCACTTTATGTCGGGATATAAAGGGGTCGCTAGCAAGTCACTCCTTGCTGGGAGGCAGCTGGTTGTTTTTTGATTGGCTGATTGCACGGCTGCGCTGTGACTGAGGTTGGCATGGCGGGTAGTTCGGATGGTAGCGAGATGGATATGCCGGAGTACAGTGAGGGGTTTGATAAGGATGAGGGGGGAGAAGTACCTGGGGTTAAGGTAACTTGGAAGGGGAAGAATGAGAGGAAGCGGATTAGGAAAGACGGTGAGTCGATATCGGATGGGGATGACAAGAGGAGTGCGGAGCGAAAGGGTCGGGATAATGGGCGAGAGCAGGTGGAGGAGTGGAAAGTTATGGTTGTGTTCTCCGAGCCGACAAGGAAGGTAATGCATCCGATAGCGTTGTCCAAGGCTATTAAAGCAGAGGTGGGGCCGGTTAGAGATGCGATGTGTGTTGGGTATGGGAGAGTACTGATTTTTGGTGTAAATATGTGTCAGCAAGAGAAATTAATGGCGTTGACGTCACTGAATGGTGCGAATGTGAAGTGTCATGTGCCGGGTGGAAGGGCTAAGATTAGGGGGTGATTACGGGGTGCCGCTGGATGTATCGATGGAGGAATTTAAGAAAGAGGTAAAGGGAGGACGGGTAGTGGAGGCAAAACGCATGACAAATAAGAATAAAGGGAACGGGGAGGAGAGCCCAACTGTGCTGGTGGAGTTTGAGGGGCATTTACCCAGTAGAGTGTGTTTGGGGTGTGTGAGTTACTATGTGAGGGAGTTTGTGCCGGCACCGCTGAGGTGCTTTAAGTGCCAACGTATGGGACATGTGGCGAGTGTGTGCAAGGGGCAGTGTCGGTGTGCCAAATGTGGGGGCCCACATGAGTATGGGAAGTGTGAACCACAGGCAAAATTAAGGTGCTGTAACTGCGGCGGGGAGCATAGTGCGGCATATGGGGGTGTAGTGTTCAGAGAAAGGAGGCAGAGGTACAGAGGTATAAGATAGTGAATAAGGTGACATATGCAGAGGCAGTGAGGAAAAGCCAAGGCAGCGGGAGGGAAGAGGTAACAAGGGTCCAGGAACAGCCAGGTTTGATCACACGTAGAGTGGAGGGGGATGTGGTGGAGGGTGGAGATAAGAAGTGTAGTCATGAGGGTTGCTCAGTTACAGAAGAGACACTAGTGGTGAAACGGGTGGATTTTCTAGCCTTTATCTGTCATATTCTTAATATGAGTGAGCAGGTAAAGAAGAAGTCAGCACGTATTGATATGGTGGTTAGGGCTGCTAAGGAGTTTATGGGGATTATGGAAGTAACAGGGAGATGTTACATGGGATGTTAGCACAGCCTAAGAGTGGGGATGTGGAGAGTAGTAGTAGGTGATGTCACTGGTGCTGTTACAATGGAATGCAAGAAGTTTAGTAGCTAATGGGCAGGAGTTTAAGAGGTATGTATATGGGTTAGATGTAGTGCCAAATGTTATCTGTGTGCAGGAAACTTGGCTAAAACCTATGCTGGACTTTGTAATTCCAGGGTTCCATGCGGTTAGGAAGGATAGGATAGAGGGTGGAGGTGGGGGTTGTGCTACGTTCGTTAAAGACGGGCTGGCGTACAGAGTTGTGGAGGTAAAGGATGCGGAGTGTGTAGGGATAGAGGTGTGCAGGAATGAAGGCAGCATTGTGGTGCTGAATTTCTATAACCCCTGTAAGCCCCTAAGTGCAGAGAAGATGGAGGGAATTGGTAGGGGTGGTGGGGGTGGTAAGGTGATTTGGTGTGGTGATTTTAATGCTCATAATGAAATATGGGGAAGTGGACACACTGATGGTAATGGGGCTGTGGTAGAGGAATATATGGAGGGTTGTGGAATGGTATGTGTTAATGATGGGGGTGGTACAAGGGTAAATGTAGTTACAGGGATTGAATCATGTTTAGATTTGATGTGGGTGTCTGCGTCTATGGCAGGGAGGTGTGAGTGGCGTGTGATGAGAGACTCTACTGTAGGGAGTGATCACTACCCCATTGTTGGTAGGTTTGAGGTTGGTGTGTGTATGGAGAGCAGAGGGCATGTCAAGAGGTGGTGTTTTGAGAAGGCTGATTGGGATAAGTTCCAGTATTTGTGTGAAAGGGAGGGGCGGGAGTTGACATTGGAGGGATCAGTTAATGAATGTGCTCAGGAACTGACAAGTATGCTAGTGGCAGCAGCAGAGGTGGCTATTCCAGTCAGTAAGGGAGGTGGTAGGAGGAGGGTGGTACCGTGGTGGACTGATGAGTGTTCCAAAAGAGTACGTGAGAGGGATAAGGCGTTTAGGGCACTGAGGAGAAGCATGTCAGATACGAAAGTATTGGAATATCAATGTAGAAGGGCCGAGGCTAGGAGAACGGTAAAGAGGGCTAAAAGGGACGCATGCCGTGAGTTCTGCTCTACCATTGGGAGGGGGACGGACATTGGCAGGGTGTGGAAAATGTTTAGGAAGATGTTGGGTAAAGGAGGAAATGCGGAAATACCAGTGTTGGTGGTGGGGGATGCTATTGCTATGACGGGTAAGGAAAAGGCGGATGCGCTTGGGGTAGCGTTTGCGAAGGTTCACAGTGGTGATCACCTATGTGAGGAGAGTAAGAGGAGGAGATGTGAGATGTTAAAACAGAAGGGAGATGTGTTGTTGAAGAAGGTGGGGACAGGTGAGGTGATGGATGCTGAATTCACTAGGTTTGAGCTGACGAGGGCATTGGTGGGATGTAGGCGTTCGGCACCGGGAGAGGATAGGGTATGCTACGAGATGGTGAAGAAGGCCCCGGATAATGTAAAGGAAGCTATAGTAGGGCTGTTCAACAAGGTGTGGAGGACTGGGGTGCTGCCGGATGGGTGGAAGCAGGCGGTAGTGCTGCCGTTTGCCAAACCGGGGAAAGATCCAGGGAAGGTGGATAGCTACAGGCCAATAGCGTTGACCTCCAACTTATGTAAGCTGATGGAAAAGATGATTGTTAAAAGGATGATGTTCTTCCTGGAGAGTAGGGGCTTGATGAGTGAAGCGCAGAGTGGGTTCAGGAGAGGGAGGTCCACTATGGATGCACTGGTGGTGGTTAGTACAGAGATTGCCAAGGCTCTTGCTATGAAGGAGAAGATGGTGGTGGTGTACTTTGATATAGAGAAGGCGTATGATACTATGTGGAGGGAAGGGGTGTTAATTAAGTTGAGTGCATTGGGTGTGAAGGGCAGAATGTATAATTGGATTCTGGATTTCTTGTTTGACAGGTACATATAGGTGAGGGTTGGGACGATTTTTATGGGTTTGTAAGGGTGTATACTGATGGGTCTAAGGTAGTGAATGGTGGTAGAGTGGGTGCTGGAGTGCATGTCCCTGAGTTCAGTGTGAGTGTCAGTCAAAGAGTCACTGATAATGTGTCGGTGTATACTGCAGAGATGGTGGCTGTGATCATTGGGTTGAGATGGGTGGAGGATGTGGCACCATGTAGGGTGGTGATATGTTCAGACTCAGCAGCAGTGTTGAGTAGTGTAATGGATGGTAGGTCTGATAGGGAGGACATACTGGGTGAAATGATGGGGATATTGCTGAGGTTGGAGAGACAGGGGGTAGTGGTGAGGTTTTGTTGGGTGCCCGCTCATGCTGGAGTGGAGGGTAACGAGGTGGCTGACCTGGTGGCAAAGAGTGCTGTAAGGAGGACTGAGGTGGATGTCAGGGTGGCGTTGGGGCGCAGGGAGGTTAAGGCGTTGATTCGTGAAGCAGGGATTGCAGTGTGGGAGAGACAGTGGGGAGAAGGTGGTAAAGGCAGGCACTTCCGGGGTATACATAGGTCAGTGAGGGAGGTTGAGGGCATGATAGGTTGTAGAAGGGAAGAGGTGGTGTGGAGTAGGTTAAGGTATGGGCACACAGGGTTGAATGGCACATTGAGAGTTGTGGCAAAACATGACACAGGTTTGTGTGATAGGTGTGAGGTGGAGGAAACGGTTGAGCATGTGCTGTTTTTCTGTGGGAGGTATGATATGGATAGGGAGGTTATGTATGGTAGTGTTAGGGAGACTAAGAGGGGTTGGGACTTAGGTGGGGTGCTTGGGGGTGGAAAAGGGAAGGAGGCAGTAATGAAGGCATTATTTCTTTTTCTCAGGAACACGGGGCTCTACAGGAGAATATAGCAGGAAGGCTGTGACCGGCCTCACACTCCAGTGCGGTAGGTGGCGGTATATGCACCTTAAGTTGGTTGCGATCTGCCATTAAATAAAAAGAAGAAGAAGAAGTCACTCCTTGCTTAGCACAGTTTGTTAGATGTCACGAGCTATATGTGGTGAGTGGTTTGCGCTACTGGAGGTATTGGAGTATGTTTGTTTAAGTCGCTTTATGCGCATTTTCATTTCAGTCCTACAGTTTAGTGTTTTCCGCCGTTCTCGGTTTGTTTTGTGTTCTTTATAATAAATCCTTATATTGAACTGGATTCTACGACTCTGCTCATGGCTTATTCCACACTACGCCGATCAGTGCGTGACAGAATGCTAAGCCGCCCAAGAAGCCCGCAGAGCCGGACGGTGAGTGGATTCCTCGGAGGGGCAAGCTATAGCGCTCCGAGGTATGAAGCTCACCGTCAACCCACGGAGCAGCAGGAGCAGCGCTACACCTGGCAGGGTGATTGGGGGTCCGACTCCCTCTCCTCGGATGATGAGGAGGCGGTCTGGCGAGTGGAGGAGGACTCCCTGGAAGACGCCCTGCTATGGGATCCCGTCCTCAGTCGACTAGTCCCCGCAACATCGGACGTCGGCTGGGGCGGGCAGAAGACACCGCCCACTGTTCCGGGGCTGCAGCCAGGGCCAGCAAGAGCCCTGGAGCTACAGCCACTACCCCGCCGTGGGAAGACCCTTTCCGACCACCTACCTCCGGGACAGAGAAATCCCCGGAGGGGTTACATAAGCAGCCCCCGGCTGTCATTAGGGCGTGGTGGAAGGCATGGCTGGACTTTCAAGATCTGACGCCAGAGATCGCCTCCGCTACGCCAGCGCCCGAGATGGCCGCTACGCCTGCGCCCGAGATGGCTTCAGCTACGCCTGTGCCCGAGATGGCCTCAGCTACGCCTGCGCCCGAGATGGCCTCAGCTACGCCTGCGCCCGAGATGGCCTCAGCTACGCCTGCGCCCGAGATGGCCTCAGCTACGCCTGCGCCCGAGATGGCCTCAGCTACGCCTGCGCCCGAGATGGCCTCAGCTACGCCTGCGCCCGAGATGGCCTCAGCTACGCCTGCGCCCGAGATGGCCTCAGCTACGCCTGCGCCCGAGATGGCCTCAGCTACGCCTGCGCCCGAGATGGCCTCCGCTACGCCTGCGCCCGAGATGGCTGTTGCCGTCGCCACGCCAGCGCTCAAGATGGCTGCCGTCGTCCCGCCAGCGCCCAAGATGGCTGCCGTCGTCCCGCCAGCGCCCAAGATGGCTGCCGCCGTCGCGCCAGCGCCCAAGATGGCTGCCGCCGTCGCGCCAGCGCCCAAGATGGCTCCCGCCGTCACGCCCGCGCCCACAATGGCTGCCGCATCGCCGCCCACAATGGCTGTCGCATCGCCGCCCACAATGGCTGCCGCATCGCCGCCCACAATGGCTGCCGCATCGCCGCCCACAATGGCTGCCGCATCGCCGCCCACAATGGCTGCCGCATCGCCGCCCACAATGGCTGCCGCATCGCCGCCCACAATGGCTGCCGCATCGCCGCCCACAATGGCTGCCGCATCGCCGCCCACAATGGCTGCCGCATCGCCGCCCACAATGGCTGCCGCATCGCCGCCCACGAAGGCCGCCGCATCGCCGCCGCTCACGATGGCCGCCGCCACGCGACGCTCACGATGGCCGCCGCCACGACGCGCCACGATGGCCGCCGCCACGACCCACGATGGCCGCCGCGCGATGGCCGCCGCCACGACGCTCACGATGGCCGCCGCCACGATGACGCTCACGATGGCCGCCGCCACGACGACGCTCACGATGGCCGCCGCCACGACTACGCTCACGATGGCCGCCACGATGGCCGCCGCCACGACTACGCTCACGATGGCCGCCGCCACGACTCGCTCACGATGGCCGCCGCCACGACTACGCTCACGATGGCCGCCGCCACGACTACGCTCACGATGGCCGCCGCCACGACTCACGCTCACGATGGCCGCCGCCACGCTCACGATGGCCGCCGCCGCGCCACGATGGCCGCCGCCACGCTCACGCTCACGATGGCCGCCGCCACGCTCGCTCACGATGGCCGCCGCCACGACTACGCTCACGATGGCCGCCGCCACGACTACGCTCACGATGGCCGCCGCCACGACTACGCTCACGATGGCCGCCGCCACGACTCGCTCACGATGGCCGCCGCCACGACCGCTCACGATGGCCGCCGCCACGACACCGCCCACGATGGCCGCCGCCACGACTACGCTCACGATGGCCGCCGCCACGACTACGCTCACGATGGCCGCCGCCACGCTACGCTCACGATGGCCGCCGCCACGCGCTCACGATGGCCGCCGCCACGACACCGCCCACGATGGCCGCCGCCACGACTGCGCCCACGATGGCCGCCGCCACGACGGCGCCCACGATGGCCTCCGCCACCACGTCGCCTACGACGGCGGACTCTGAGCCGCACAAGATGGCGGCCTCTCAGCCGCACTAGATGGCGGCCTCTCAGCCGCGCAAGATGGCGGCCTCTCAGCCGCGCAAGATGGCGGCCTCTCAGCCGCACTAGATGGCGGTCTCTCAGCCACCGAGGCATATCCAGGGCCTTGTAAGGACTGGACCCGTCCTGATGGACTAACCCATTGGGTTTAACTGTGGGTCCTGTATTGTTGCTCCCTTGTGGTTTTTGTTGGTTCGTTCGGCTATCTGGGGAGCTAGCCTTTTAGTGGGGGATACTGTCACGATTGGTGTGGTGGCGTTGCTACACTTCCATTTCGGTGATCCACTTCCGTGTTTTTGTTCTCACTAGCTGTGATTACTTCCTCTTTCACGTGGTCACAGCTTTTAGTAATCTGTCACTTTGTCTGGATATAAAGGGGTCGCTAGCAAGTCACTCCTTGCTTAGCATTGTTTGTTAGATGTCATCGAGCTATATGTGGTGAGTGTTTTGCGCTACTGGAGGTATTGGAGTATGTTTGTTTAAGTCGCTTTATGCGCATTTTCATTTCAGTCCTACAGTTTAGTGTTTTCCGCCGTTCTCGGTTTGTTTTGTGTTCTTTATAATAAATCCTTATATTGAACTGGATTCTACGACTCTGCTCATGGCTTATTCCACACTACGCCGATCAGTGCGTGACACAGATAGAATATACATTTGTTATTGTAGAATCACTAGCATAAGGGATGTCTAGCAGGGTGTGGGTTTTAACATATGAATTAGGAAATAAGCAGCAATATCTCATCTCTCATTTCGTGAATACAATATGGACACACGTGGCCCAGATGGTGGTCGTGTTTTGAATCATTCTCCATGTAAGCCTCCATTCCCTGTGGATAAAAGCTGTGTCCTGGATGCGTCTTAAAAAAACATTGGTGCTGGCAAATTAAGGATCTCATTACTTTCAGATTGGGTCAATTACTTTTGGCGATCAATACATTTAATCAAAGTGAGAAGAACATTAATGAATTCAGTAATGATGAATTCAATAACAGTCATGATACATTTCACCAAATTCCCCAACAGTGCTTTTTCTTTGTGTTTTAAGCTAACTTAAATAATTATATTGCTTGTATTCTGTGTGGTATTTGCAAGCAACATCCCATTGAGAATCATGAAAAGTTATCTTTTTTACATTAGCTGTCAAGTGTTTTATTTATTTAACCTGCACTTTAGACACAAGAAAATGGTATGCCTCAGCCCGTTTAATGTTGTCAACTGTGTTGGTGACTGTGTTGGTGACTGTGTTGGTGACTGTGTTGGTGACTGTGTTGGTGACTGTGTTGGTGACTGTGTTGTCAACTGTGATGGTGACTGTGTTGGTGACTGTGTTGGTGACTGTGTTGTCAACTGTGTTGTCGACTGTGTTGTCGACTGTGTTGGTGACTGTGTTGGTTTATCCCTCCATATGACTTATTTGCAGTCTAGTTGAAGCTGAAACCACCACCCATTTGCTGGTAAATACTTAACTACTGAATTAATTGGTTGATCCATCCAGATGACGCGTCTGGTCAATGGCAGATCCTTCCTGAACTCTAGCCAGGTCATCAGGAGGAAACCGCCAATGAATTCTACAGAAATGTACTACTTCAAAATGGAGATGTTTGTTACACCATTCCAGAACAGATATATAGGCTCCAACATTGTTGAAATGGCAATAATTCCACAGAATGGAATGCCATGTTAATTTATGTCAATGTTGGAAGGGTAGTTACCTTGGGAACTGAGCAGATTTTTCCTGTCATTGTTCTAAACCATTATTCTTTTTTAATATAAGGGCTCTCACCCATTTCCTCTGGTGAAAATTTGTAAATCATAGATGTTTCACAAGTGGCAAACCGTGGCTTTTGCGCAGAGGCCTTCAGTGGGGGATAGTGTTCTCTAAAACATTGTACAACCACAGCATTACATGTTTACAATAGTTTAGACGGCAGACATAAAATCTAATTACTAAAGGGAGCAATGGAATGATTTTTTGCTGTGGGGGTTGTTAGAAGTTGCATTACATGTCAGCCTAACTACCCCTAGTATCTACTTGTGATTAGAATGGACAGGATAATTCCATCCAAAGGATCATTAGTTGTGTGAAGAAACAATGTTAATCACCTATATGTAAAAATAAATTGATTTCAAAATTGTTCTAGTTTTGCCTATAATGAATAGGGCCCCTCTGTGCATTGTTCAGTAATAACAATGACAATTAATGACCATTATAATTTGATGTGTCAGGGTAAAATAAATATTTTGATAGTGTGTTAACCTGATTGATTCATTGTTTAACTTCCATGCTTTTTCTACTTGGTTGATAAATAATTACAATATTTAAATCCTCTTAGCCTCTTTGGGCTAACGACTCTCCACCTAACTTGTTAATTGTGATTATGCTTTTGAATCAAAGGCATGTTCACCTGTTCATATTTTCTAGGATGCTGTGTCATCTATTATTGGTCAAGTTAGTTAGAAAATGGCTTTTATTGAGGTTTTCTGAATTACAGTAGTATTATAAATGTGCACATATATATGGAATAATATAACTGTTCATTTTTTTATTGGGTTTGCAGGGACTATTCTGATCACAGATTCTGACATTCTGATTAGCACGTCGTGTCTGGTATATAACCACATATAATAATATACAATATTGTTCGAGTTGCAATTCTACTGTAATCCAAAAGGTGGCAGTGATTCCCTTTAAGGATAGCATCCTACTGCCGGGGTGAGGTAACGGGAGGCACTCTATTTCATTTGTCTTGGTTGTCATAATATTGTCAGCATACTCCAAAACATTAGTGAATTAGTTTGATATGATAATAGCTGTGTCAGCAGTAGGCCCACTAATGATATATTCATAAACACTATGTGTTATTTTATTACTAGGGAGGGAAATCTAGAGCATGCGTTTGAAAAGGGTAACAACACATACATTTGTCATAACAAGGGTGGAGTAAGTTGAGTCAAAGAGTCAGTAATGCCAGCATGGCCCATATTTGTAAACTTTTTTTACTCACTTTTCTCATAGGCCTAGCTGGCAAATGATGTCAACAAAACAGTTAAAATTGTCAACACAGCTGTAGTGATTCCAACGACTTAGTTTTTCACTAATGGTAAGTTCACTAGAATGTTCCTTCAACTAAATTAACCTCAGATACAAATGTTCAATGGTTACTAACATGCCTTCGCTTATTTGTCAAATTTGGGAAGATTACTCAAAGCAAATTTTAACTCTATTGTTTTGGAGTTATAGGTTATATTCTTATTGTTTATATCCTAGAGAAAAGCTTATAACAATACCCAGGATGGCTAACTAGGTTAGCTAGATAGATAACTAGCAATGGTGAGGATATTATCATATTATTGTGTGTTGGTTAATTGTACATTATTTCCTTCCGCTTTCATTGAGACCTTGTATATTATGTGACACTGTGTTTCTGTAAGGGGGCTGACAATCAGTAACATGGAATAGAAGCCGTCTGATTCTTCTCAGTGGCTGTTATTCTTTTTGAAGAGAAAATATGTTTCAATATTATATTATTCGCTCCAGAGTTGCACATTTTCTGTGCATCTACATCCCCATATGATTAACACATCAGTTCATTACTATTATGCCAAAGGGAGGAATTGTTTGAATGAATATTTGGGCTTATGGTTCACATGTAGGCTTTTATCATCATTCACCAGCCTTCCCAAAAATTGTGTACTAGTTAAGTGTTAGTCTTTCTTGGTTTTGAAGAGCAGCAGTATATAAAGTGAAATAACACTTTATTGAACTACTTAATAAAAACAGACACGAACAAAAACAGGGCAAACTGTTAAGCATGCGGTTCCACCCACCCACTGTAACCTTTTTTACAAATAATTTATGGTTCTTCTTCACTGACGTTCTGGCTAAGGATTTGTTTCCATAGCTGAGAAAAACTGAAGGACAATGTTCTTAATAACACTACTAATAATTCTAACGGTATCTATATTGAACAGAACTGTTAACTCATCAATAAGGTATTTTGCAAATAGAAACACAATGCTGCATTATTTATGCTCTTTAAATTCAAACCTGTTGTGTGATAAGGATTATCATGGAAACCAAGTAGAATTTTAACCCGGCTTTCATTCATTTAGCTGAAGCTCGTATCTATATAAACCTTAATTATTGATAGCATACAGTTAATACTTTACAATTTTTGTTTTGTTATGATAGGAGAGGAGAAAAGATGATTGTGCCAATTGGAATGCGTTTGATTACGTGATAAGATTGGAAATGTAAACAGGACACCAGGGTTAAACCTTTACTCTTACAATAAGTACTGTGGGCTCATTCATTATTGACAAAAGCAAAATATTTACACATGCTTAACTGTCCCAACTGATGGCACGCTACATGGGGCATTTCCTCTTTACTGTGATCGGGGCATTGATCTTTAGACCAGAGGGAATAGTGCCCTCTACTGACACTCTAACACAACTTCCATCTGGTCTGCTATCCAGTGACCAGAAACCCTCTCTTTCCCAAGTAAATAAAAAAGAAATAACAGCATTTATTGATTAACCTGAATGGCCTGTAGATAGAATTCTTATTTAATGACTCACACACAATGAAAAACGTTGTGATAGAGTCAATTCATGATAAACTGGTGTCTTTCTAAGTTATTTATGTAACGACTTAACATTGCAATAGTGTATTGTATTTCACAAAATTGTGAAATACAATACACTATTGCAATGTGCTTCGAATAATAATAAAGGGTGGGACTGTTAGCAAGGAAATATTCTCAAATGTTAACCAAGTTTGCTATTAGTCTTTGTATTATAGTTGGCTAGCTTGTTAAGTTAATAGTTAATAGCAAAAGGGGTAATAACACATGCTGTTAGCAAGATAATGTTAGTAGCTAGCTAGTACAACATTAGCCAACACTGCAAGGCTGTCACCAGCTAATTTGGCTATGCACTGGCAAATCTCTGAGAATTACATTTTATATTCATTCATTTTGCTTTCTAAAAGCATGGCTAAACTTTATGAATACAAAACATAGGTTGTGTAGGAAGACCCCAATCCCATTATTAACCTTTGTTTCTTGATTATGAAGATTTGTTCACCTCGATTAAAGGTTAGGTTTCTAAATGTTTTCTCATCTTTACAAAGTGTAGCAGTGATCAGGAAGGGCACTTTATAAATCATTATTTTATTTGTATGACTCCTCCAGACTTAAATGTTATCGACCCTGGTAGTGAATAACAAAATGCAAGCCTTTGCATGGGAGGAATTAGACACATAAATGGATAGCATGTTACACATTTGCTAAGTTGAACAGCTGCATGGGCTCGCGACTTACTATACAACCCTAAAGATAAAGTTGTCCTGCTGGATTTGTAATGAAGATATGTTCAAATAAAAAAACTATGTGTTGCTACTTGGATGAAATCCACTCACATTAAACAGCAAACAGATGTTTTATATTGACATTAATTACCTAAATATGTCCTCTGTTTAAAAACCGAAGCATAGCGAGGATTACGTTCTTCTCATCCATGTATTCGACAGCAGTGCCAACCTAATTTAGCTCAAGTGAAGTTTACAGTGAATGGTTTTTGCATAGGTCATTGGCTGCCTCAAAATATCCTATCACCATAGCAACTTCAAGTCCTAAATTGCCATATAAAAAGGGATCAATTATTAATGCTGAGAGGTTTACTTGTGTGCTTTATTCAGAACATTGTGTTTTCCTTGCCAATGCATTATAATAATAGCTACAGCAATTTTTTATTACGTGTTTCCTCATTACTGTTGATCTCTCTGAAATATAGAAATGTTAGTGACAACCCAAAATACCTATCTAGCAAAAAACCTTGTGATTCAAATTAAAAACACTGCAGAGGTTTGACTGTAAAGCTCTCATTTTCGCCAGTATTTAAAAAATATATATTTTGAAATGAATTAACAATGTCCCAGTTCACGTGGACACTGAGAGTTGATGAAAACTAGATGATCTAAATACATATATTAATTAAGCCACCAGATATTTGTGAAATGCATAATATATTAAATCGTTCATAAATCAGCTCTTACGGTTTTACTCTAGTGCCGGCTAACAATCTATTCACAATTTAGTATTTTTAACTATCGGGGTCAAGAACCTTGGCATGACAATAATGGACAAACCTGACCGCTCTCTACAAACAACAAAGTGGAGACACTTCTTCAGCATCATACTGTAGAATATATGTAGAAGATGGCCTTACCTGACACCGGGAACGGGTCAGGTACCAACACAGGCAGTTGTCATCTCATGGCTGGACAACTACAACTCACTGTTGGTTGGGCTATGTGCTTGTGCCATTAAAACACTGACTCTACACTGACTCTGTGCTTGGTGTTAAACCTTCCCAGAGTTCAGAGTTTCTCTGAATACTGAGTTCCTCTGAATGCTGCACTGGCTTCTAGTTCATGCCTGCATTAACTACACCTGAGATTTATTTTGTTCTTCACTGAATCTTCTGAGCGCTACAGTACTAATTGGAGAGAATTTCATTAGAAGTTATCAATTTCACCAGTAGCAGAAATTTTCTGAAAAATAACATTATTCAATCGTTCTTATATTTTAGTGTAATATGCCAGATTTGCATAATATATTATTCACCATTTTGCATATCCCAGTTCATACAACCCTGAGTTGTATGAATTGAGTTTTTGTATGGAATCTGTTAATCTTGATTCTGTTAAAGCTTTCATATATAAAGACAGTTTTGTTTAAGATTTTTACAGCGATGCTACAACTTAATATTCACTTACATTTTCAAGAGGCCTTATATGTGATTCATACTGTACTACTAGCAGAAATACTCTCAAAATATTCTTTCTTAAAGTTCCATCTATCAGTGTGAATTGACGTGTAGTCTTCCCTTTGTAAAGCACATTGAATTGCTTCTATGTATGAATTGTGCTATATAAATAAACTTGCTTGCCAGTCTCCTCATTATCACTTTAGACACATTGTGAATGTTAGTGTACATTCCCTCCAGCCTAAACCACCGTGGACTAGCTGATGCTATTCTGGTCTTCTGAGGTAAGAGGAGTAGAAGACATGTCACATTATTGTTTAAATTCAGCTTAAATGTTACATACAATATACTACCCAGTGACTCTTTAAATATCTGTTATTTGATTCATGATGATATTCCTCTCATGCTTAAATAAATGTACTCACTTGACGATAGCAAATCATTCATGGCGTTCAGTGTCAGACATTCAAGATTGTTTCGATATTTTCATCAAATGTTTGTTTAATAAATGACAGTCATTAACATGCCTGGGCCCCCTCAAAATATATATTCTGGGGCATACCTAGCATGGCAGGGCCCCAAGAATCATACCAACCTTACGCTGCGTAGGCTACGGGCCTGCTTGTAGGCTTACAACATAATTTATGGTCATTTACTACTGCACCCAATGGGGGTGCAATTGCTACATGTTGGCGAAATGTGGCTTGGTTTTCGGGTGTATTTGAGCTGAATGTGTATGATTAAGAAAAAAGATCTTTATGCAGAACAAATGTTTCATCTTCTTGTTCTGCTTATAGAAAATTATAGGTTTAAGTTGTTTTAGATTGTTGTCACAGGTAGCAGCAACTTTTTCCAAAATGACACACTTGATTGTGTGGAGATTTGTGTACTATTGTGACCTATAAAAATGTATAACACGTTGACATTGTAATGCGTATTGGGGGTAGATGAGACTCCTCCTTCTTAAACCACATAAAAATGCTGGCCATATCGATGCACATTATTTTGCTGCCCTCTTAAGAAAGGTTTGAGAAAATTAGCAATTCATTCACAGGTCGTACAGTACTGATGTTTTCAGAAATGTCAAACCATCTAATAGTGATGCTTTTACTTGGTGAGCTAAACTTAGCCTGCAAAGCTCTTCAGGTGTCCTGTTACATGTTCTGAATTCAACTTGCTGACCCTGTCTTTGTTATTTAATTATGCAAACACAAAGCCAAGTATAAGGTTACTGCTGAACCATGTGCAGAAAAACAAATTTGCCTGATGTACTTTGAATGACAGTCCTAAACTGAGACAGATGCCAATTGAACATGTTCTTTCAATCAGTCATTTGTTTAATGACGCTGTGTAAAGAGACACACGCTAATCATTTGACAATATATGAAAACAAAATATCTCTATTAACATACAAGTAAGTGTATATCCACATCGTGCATATTACTAATAGTGTTGTAATGTAGGCAATTAAACGACTTGCCTTTATGAGCTACTTATACAGCCACTTAACATAATTTATGTATACATGCCATATTCTAGTTGCTGAAGAAGGTACTGCAGTATTTTATGCTGAACACTCCCAGATCATTTGGTAGCTCCCACACCATATTCTACAAAAGGTTTAATGTAATGGATGTAACTGTTGGTCCTCAATATAAAGGTTATGAGACAGCAGTGTTCCCCTGTTGTGTCTTGTCTTGCAAGTCATAAGTCTGCTGTGAATAAAGAGTTCAATAAATGACTAATTAAAATACAAAGAAAATCAAACTACAAATGTGTCTTAGACTGTGGTGATCACTATTAAGTCCTTTCTATTGACACGGGCACATTAAATTACTAGATTGGGGTAAAGTAGTCTTATTGATTGACTAGAAACTTCATTATGTCCTCAGTCATTAATGTGGGTCCATTGATTTTGTCTTTTAAATGGGTTGGGGATTCAGAGGAGATAAGATGTTGGGCAGGATTCAATATGCTACTGGAAACACATAATGCAGACAAATCACATAGTGTTTTTCATAAGAATGTTTAAATACTTTGGCAGAGAAACAATGTAGACAACATGTACTTTATTTTTAACCATAGCAAGTGCCTTTCAGTCTAACTGTATGGGGAACATTCTATTTGAGTCGTAGTTCTAATAAAAACAGTCCAATACCCTCTTGTGGTCTCTGAAAATGTAGCGTCATAAAAGAATGAAAGGTTGCATAGTCTCCATTTCTGAAAAGAAAAAATGTAGGTTGTTAAATGTAATGGCATCAATATGCCCTACATCAACAATTGTCAAGTGTGTTGTTTATTGCGTATATGTTGCAATTGAATAAGAATAGCAGTGTCAGTCCAATGTGACTATTGCTCTGGTAAATAAATGACCCGTTCATTCGAACACTTGATGATATATCAAATCCCCATTATTGATGTGTTAATTAAAATAAACGGTTCATGCGTGCCTTAGGCTGTATATGTTTTTAACTTGCACAAATTGTCGAAAATATTCCACAATGCTTATGGCCTACCCTGGGCTATAAAACCACTGAAAATATGTGACATGTTTTAGTGCCAAATTCTGAGTATAACATGTTTCTCGAGCACTCTGACATCATGGATTGCCCTAATCGATGTATTGCATTAGTCTCCAACACAATTAAGATCAGCCCAGTCCTGGCCAATAACCTAATCAGAGGAGCAATGCTTGTTATTTCAGCATAATGGCATGCTTTATCGCATTTCCATTAGCTTTCATGATGCTTGCATGGATTCCCCAACATCGACCAAATTTGTCTTTCGACATTTGTCATGTATTCGCTTGAAAGAACAACAGCACGTCTTTGCTCCGACATTAGACAACCTTTGAGGAAACATTTGATAGCCTTTTAGTTGTGTTGTTTCTTGGAGGCATTCAGGGAGAGCGTCTTGTATCATTACTGTGAGAAATGTTCTTTCATACAAACGATCTTCACTCAGGTCCTGGTAGACACATACATTGATATAATAGTAATAATAAAATGTACATGGCATCACAATATTTGTTCAAGATAATTAGTGTACATATACTAATACGTAAATATCACACTGATGTTGTGTTGACAACATAGTTACATTTTTCTAATTAAAACATATAAAAGAGCTTTATGTGTTTCACCTGATTGAATAATGTTGATTGGGTCAGTGCAACGTAATTGTATGTGGTTCTTAATTAATTCAAATGATGCACACCAGCAAAAACCCATGCACTTACGTCATTCCTAAAGACCTCAATAGATATAGCATTTCGATATTTGCGACAAAACAGCTTTTGAACTAAATTAAAGATAGGTACCTTGTAGGACCTTGAGCAATCCATTCAAGCCAACAAGTTTGGAGAGCGTGTTGAGTTTAATCAATTCAGAACGTCGAGATGGAGCCGAACTCACTCAAGGTAACATTGTAATTACACTCGAACCTATTCTATTTTCGCCTTGTCTTTGGACAGTCCTGTGTATTAAGGGATAATACACAATGCTTAAATGTTATTGTTTTTATATACGCTATAAGAATTTAGCGCAAAGCTCATTTACGTGGTTCCAAATCAGTTCTGAAATCATACATATTGTTTTGTGCCTAATGTAAGGATGTGCCCAGAGTGACATTGCCCGTGTTGTGTTATTCTATATATTTCCTAATTTAGTGAATAGGAATTGCTAATTAAGTAATTTTTTCCCCTCCACAGTGGGTAGGCTCATCTTGCGGTTTACACGGACCATATATATTCTACAAGGCGTATACATTTCACCGGGATGGTAAACCAAGGATTCTGTCCCTCGGAGACTTTTTTTTCGTGAGATGTAAACCTGGAGATCCAATTTGCATTGCGGAGCTACAGCTGTTGTGGGAGGAAAGAACTACTAAGCAACTTTTATCAAGCTCCAAACTTTATTTCTTACCAGAAGACACTCCATTGGGAAGGACAGTTGGTCATGGAGAGGTAAAAACGTAGCCTAATTCTGATCACACCACATGACTTACACTGCCCAAGTTTAATTTGCTTACACTGCTTTACAATAACACGATTAAGATCAAATATTGTGATTGATCATTGTGTAAATGTTTGCATTATTTGGTCGTGGCCCACATTGTGTAACATGCAGATTTATTTATGCAATTGTTGTGATGCCCACGAACTGCATAATGTGAGTTATATGGTGTCATTAATTGCCTATTTATGCTGTTTTGTACCACATTGTCGACTGGAGGTGCAGTTTAAATATTATCCAGCTGTGTAAGGGTAATTGTGTTAGGGAAGCAAATCTGCAAATCCATCGTGTGTTCAGTCTGTTCTCAAACATGCGTTTTTGTTTTGTAAAATACATTCCATTAGGCGTGTCAAATGGTGACACATGGATTAAAAAAATGGTTAAACCTGCAATGACAACCCTATTTACAGAAATAGTCGGATCATCCTATGACTCCTTTATTAGGGCACACAACCCTATTGAGACAAGTGCACCTAGCACGTCCTAGTTGATCTCTGTGGAATAATTCGTTCATCTAATGATTTGATGTGAATCATGTCTTCCGCTCGCGTTGGTCTGTGTATTTTTTGGCATAGCCTACTGTCCTGCAAAGTAAAAAAAAAACTGGAAAAAAATGTGATGAGAGAATTGCCTGTTTTTTTGTTGTTTTTTTTTACAAATGTGTGTGTTTCAATTGGAGATGCCTGTCATTGGCCAAATGCATTGCCAAACACATTCTGTCCCTTCAAAATAGTAGTTCATCTATACAGTCATTGTGCAATGATGTATCCTAGTATTTCTTACTTTACATTCGTATTGTGATTTGCTTATTGATTCTTCCCTACCCTCTGGCCTGGCATTGGGATCAAATTGTTAACGCTGTTTTGATTGCTGGGTCAAGCGGTACTGTGATAATGTAGTAATCGCTGTAATTATATAGTTCTATCAAACCACTTAGTTAGTGTTTGTGAGGGAAAAAAGACCACATATTTTTTTTCTTATTGTATACTGCATAATTTAACAATGTAGAGTGCATGTGTGCTGGCAAAAGGTTTGTGAGAACCAGCAAGTATTCGAACCACAATAACCTGGTAATGTATGCATTAAACGACGCATGTCTTAGTGTTTGATTCACAGCTATTGTTGAGGAAAGTGGCTACCTAATGCTTGCTAATGGTAGCCATTGCACTGTATTTGCTTAAAGACACAAGTGTACATTGTTTGAACAAAGCTGAAGGTGGAGTCAACCAAACACACTTTGATTTATGGGAATCAGAGGTATAGAAGAGTATAGTGAAGAAATTTGACACAGACAGGGTATTTTGATAGCTGTAATTAAAAACACAAATAAGTGTATGCATGTGTAGAGCTATTTTAGTAGGGCAATGGGATTTATTGGGGCACAATGGGATGAACTACTGATTGTCTAAGATGTTAGGGGCAATCTATGAAAACGTATTAAAGATTATTTTTTGTTTTTATTACACAGCTTAGCCATGGTATACTGGCAGTAGATTGCTCTTATAAAGTGTTTACCAACAACATTAGAGCAGTAAAAGGTGATGTCATGCCTTTCAACTAATCAGCAATCGGGACCAAACCATCTGGTTTATAAGAATCTGTTGCATTCTAGCACAACCAAATACCATACTTTGATACATACTGGAATTATCATGCACCTTTGCCCTGTGTTTCAATGAGCTGTCAACTGCTGTCTAACTCACTCACACACATTTCTAGTGTTGTTTTCCCAGTATTGGCTTGAATAATTGCCAATTCAAATAGTTTTCTAGGCAGATATTGTAGCATGTTTTTTGAGGAGACATGATGACAAGAGGCGAGTGAGTACTTTAACTTGATAAGCCTACACTTTTTGTTAAAAAGGTGCGCAAATAAAATGAAATAATTTCTAGTTGCCAAATGATCACATCCTGTGCTGTCAATCTCAACAATGATATCATGGATAATAGAGAAGTTCTGGACACAGAATACATCTCTAGTTATACATGGCAGCTGTCATTTTGACATGTTTTTGGGTTTCGTATTGAATGCGTGGCCTTTTTGACTTTCCATATGAGTAGGCTATACGCTGGCTGGGCATAGATGGCAGATTGTGTTGTCATGAATATTGCCTGGTCAATCCGTTCACTATTTTCATATGTTAGACATAAAATGACATTCTGACATTACAGTTGCTTGTTCGGCATATTTCAGTGATGATTTGGCCAAAGCTTGAAGTCAACACATCAATCAGTTTTTTTCGACAAGCCGTATGTTTCTTGATGGTTTGCATTCTTGCCCTTTGTGTTATACAGTAGCGATCATGTTGTCATTTCTTGAGGTATTTATCGTGTCACATATCTTGTTTGCTTCCTTTACCCTGGCTCATCCACATCTTTCCTTTGAAGTAGCCTTTAGCACATTGTGATCACATGCCCATTCTATAATTTTAACACTAGTCGTTTTTCTGCAACTTTTAAAATGTACATTTTGATAATTTTTCAATGTCATGCTTTAAGTCTTTAATGTGCGTATGTTAAAACATTTCTCACACACCTGGTTTGCGTTGCCATGTCGTAACATTCACAAGATTTCCTACACTATCGTTTTTAGTTTGGGGTCTCTTAGATTGGGGTCACTTAGAAATGTTCTTGTTTTCAAAAGGACTTTATTTTAATAACAAATTAACAAGAAATACAGTGTAAACGTATTTACATTATTTTAGCTGGATACGGCAGATTATTAATGGAATATCTACAGAGGCCCATTTTGTCCAAGCCCCAGTACTGTGTTCCTGTGGTATGTTGTGTTTGCTTATCCAAGTTTATCATTTTGAAAGACTAATTGATCGTTAGACTACTTGAGTGTCTGGAGAATCCGCAATTCTGGGTTTGATTACAGGCTCAAAAGGGCCACAAACAAATGAATTTCTCCTGAATCTTGTCCGTCTATTCTTGTTCTGAAAAATGACTTCACCCTTCAAAGCGCAAACTGGCTCTAACCAGAATAGAAAGACTTTCAGGCCCCTGTACACAAAATAATAAATACATAAGTGTCTAGTATGAGAATATATACTTGGTAGAATAGCCCTTGATTAATAAGTATTTCTAATTCCACTTCCATCTATAGCACGAATGTGCTCACGTCATAGGTACAATAACAAGTCATTTGCTTAGTATGATAAAAGTAGGTCATAAATCTCTCTGGATATCCCTTCTTGAGTTGAGTGCGCAATGTATTATGTCTTCACCCTCTGGCTTATGGTGTTTGTATGGTCTCGGCCCCTCCCAGTGTGTGCAGTGACAACGCAAACCCATGTCCTACTGCTTTCACTGACATTCCTTTTACTCCAACTAAAAACGCCTGCATGCTGTGTATAAAGGCATTGTGTTATGTTCTACACCCATATTGACAAAACCTCTATTTGTGACCGCATTCTGTTTCTCTGGTGACTCGAGCTGAAATCTTTGCTCAATCGTTTGTTGCGTACGTCATAATGACTGCTGTCCTCTAATGGGTTTAGTGATGTCAAAATGATTGTTATTGTACCAAAGAGAGTAATCAGCTTTTGGATAATCTTTAACCAGTGTTTACAAGTTGTGATCTGGCTTTTGCCCAAACCAATGGTTTGTTGGATCCATTAGAAGTGTTATGTTTTGTTTGTTGCGTTGAATCAAACTTAGTCATGTAGATACTTAGATCTAAAGTCAATGTGGAAATGCAAGTTAAGTCAATGGGCGTGGCCTAACTTTTGAGTTTGTATCCATACAAACAGTTTCTTGTCTGAGAACTTTGCAAAACAGTCACATGCGTTAAACTAGTTTTAAAACTATTACGGTGAGTAATTTCTAAATGTGTGATGAAGTGAATGTGGTCAGGGCTCATGGTCTCGCTACTGATACCAGGCCTGTTGTTTAATTCTGCACGTTCTTTGGTCTCTCTCCTTGCTAGAAAGACAAGGTCATATGGCCCATAAACGTTGTCTGCATGAATTTTGTGTCATTTTGTAAAAACACACATGATATATTACTTCTTCGGACTTAACTCCCCCAATTGGGCCAAAACATATCATATGTGACATGAACAGGTCTCTAAATGCAATATCATTCAGAATTGTACCCGTAGAGATGTATTGGCTGGGGCTAAGCCCCCTGATACCTATGGGACGTACAACAGCCAGCTGGGGTTGAGCCACCAGTATGTTTGGTTACTTTGAATACCACATTGCCTCAATAATATCCGATGAAAGCCGGATAAGCTAATCAACAGATTACGACGCGTTTCTGGAAAAAAAACATTTGTTCCCTTCTCAATATCACGTATTAGGTAACATATCTGAGGTTTTTAACCTAAATCTGAAACGCATGGCCGCTTTTGAGCCATAAACATTTTTGTGTGAACTGAACTCCCGGATTGTGCAGTGCTGACATTAGTGCCTCGCAGTACAGCCACATCTATTAAGACCACGTTCCCCTTCTAGCTTGCAGCTTCCTGACAGTTCCCCAAACCATCTGTCCCCATGTATAATGTGAACACATGCCTGACCGTGAAGCTCTAACACAGAACAATTCCATGCCCGTGCAGAACCTGTTAGTTTGCCCTCATTGAGAAGATGGCACCTTAAATTGCTCAATGGTGGTTATCAGAACCTTTTCGATGCCACAAATCATAGCACAAAATCTGACTTCAAGATCAGTGTGTGATCGTGTTGCGGGTAGAACGTTAGCGTATCTATTTGAATGTGTCAAAACAGAGTGCCTTAGACAAGCACAGATAGAGTAGGGCCATGTCTGTCACTGAACTGTGTGTTTACAATGTAAATATTTACCTACATTGTGTTAAAGCGTTTGTTAACGCCAATCTTCCGACTTTAATTGTATATGTCGGAAGTACATACACTATAGCCAAATAGATTTAAACTCAGTTTTTCGCAATTCTTAATATTTATTCATTATAAACGTCCGACTTCAACTGCATGTACTACTGCAAACATTTGGAAGTAGACCAGTCAAACAACTGTTTAGGTAGACTCTAAACCCTTCAGTAGCGCACATAAACAGAACGTGTCCAATAATTGAGACCGAGGCCAGCAGAGGGATTAGATCATTACAACAAACCTGGATACAATGCACATAGGCACATTCCCGGTGTTGTATATCTGTCTGACTGCAGCTTCCATTTCATCATTGGCAATTTGTATGATAGACATCAGAGGTATGCTAACATTAAATAATTCCAATGTAAACAAACTACCTCAACTACTTCACTACAAATATTTTTAATAAGTAGCTCTCATTGTTTAATACTCTGTTTGGTACTTATATTGCATTTTAGCGACGCTGTAGAAGTGTTGGGCCATAGTTAAGCTTTAGTTAAACTCTTAACAATAGCCTTTTTGCAACTGTCCCAGAGTGGGTGCAGTTTTATTTTTACTGTGAAAGTTGTACAGAATATTCACCACTTTAAGTTCTCGCTTAAACATTTTGTTAATTCTGGACATTGGTCAGTAACCCCAGAAGATTAGAGGGAACGTTGGTACAGTGATATAGTGCAAATCAGTATTGTCCAGGATTGGTGGGCCGGATGTCTGACAGACCTGCCTAGCCTCGTCATGCTCTGAACTATATGTGGCCAGGTGAAGTGCCTATAAGCTCTGGTTGATGGCCGGAGATTGCGCTTTCCTCTGAGCGTGTCGTTTCTCGTGAATAATTAATGCAGTGTCATAAGAAGCAGTGCTGCTTGGAGAGCCATGCTTCACAGATCGCATGACTTGACGTTTGACTCTCGAAACCACTGGGAGTTGCTGCAATTAAGCCTGTCCATATTTTCAAATTGGGACGTTGCAAATGTTCACACATGTTATGACATAGAGTTCTGGTTTTGGTAAAGTTCCAGCTCAGGTTGGCTCTACAATCGTGAAGTTCATTAGCCTTTGTTCATTGTAATGTTCATGGTTGACGACAGACTAACTGATGCTTTGTTTAGACTTTGTTTTTACAAATTTAAATAAGTTACATTATATTCAATTCTGTGTTTATTGAGTGTCTCAAAGTACACACAAAACAATATGGTAGCTGCTTATAATTTATAGCCAAAACCTTGAAATATTTTTGTCATACTACCATAGAATATAAACAACTGTTTAACATGTGTTCTATAGTCCAGGAGAGTATCTTAGCCCCATGGCGTCTCCTGGGCTTTTTCTTTAGATAGTTAAGTTTGTTTTGAGACACTGTAGCCAAGGTCAGTGCTGAGGAGGAAAGATAATGAACTCATATTGTGTTTCACTTTCTCAGCCGAGCGCACCAAGGAGCATTGTTCATGTCACCATGTCCATTACTCAATTACTAATCTCCTTTTGGCCCAAGGAATTCTTGGGCTGACCCCCTGAGCCACCCGACTGAAACCTTCTCTGTAGGGCAAGGGCTGTCTGTGGCACTGACTCAACTCAGAAAAGCCTGTCCAACCAATTTTGCCCTACAATGGTGAAACTTAATGTTCAAGTGCAGTGGTATATGTTGTATTGAAATAATTAAAATATTATGTAGCAGCATAATAAATCTGATTCTGCTCATAAAAGAAAACTGTTCTAACAATTTCAATGTTGATGTTGACATTCCATACAACATATATTTTACATAAATATCTTATGTAAATTAATTGAGTCGTATATCTATTGTACTATTTATTATAAACATTTGTAATGATATTTTTATTGCTACATAAACAACTGAGGTTGTTACAACTGAAGCCTTTATTTGCAGTCAATCTTATTGTCACGTAATAAAGGGCATTGTTATACACTAACGACGTTCTTGGGAATTGTTTACATATTGCATTTGATGTTTTTATCCATCAACTAACATTTATGAAACTTAAGAAGCCTTTGAATGCCTTTATGTATATTTTTTAAAGGAAGAACACATTTGTTATCCATTAAACTAACATCAAATTGATCAGAAATGCAGCGTGGACATTGTCAATGTTGTAAATTACTATTGTAGCTGGAAACAGCAGATTTTTTATGGAATATCTAGAGGCCAATTATCAACAACTAAGTCCTGTGTTCTAATGGCACATTGTGTTTGCTAATCAATGTTTATAATTTTGAAAGGCTAATTGATCATCAGCACACATTTACATTCTGTTAGCAGAGCGGGAAACCGTTATGCAGATTAACAGAGCAGTAGAAGTGTCGTTCTTTTGCACCGTTGAGCATATGGATCATTGGAGATTTTGGGTTTGATTTCAAGCTCAAAGTGGCCAGATACAATGTACTTTTTTCTGAAACTCTTCAGTCTATTCTTGCTCTGGGAAATGGAAGCGAGTAATTGCCAAGAAACTGAAGATCTCGTTCAACGCTGTGCACTACTCCCTCTCCAGAAGGGTGCGAACTGATGTGAGGCACCTGTGCACAACTGAGCATGCGGACAAATACATTGGTGTGTAGTTTGAGAAACAGATGCCTCACTGCTCAACTCACCTGGCAGCTTAATTTAATAGTACCCGCCAAACACCAGTCTCAACATGACCAGTGAAGAGGCGACCTCTGGTTACTTGACTTCTAGTCTGAGTTGCAAAGAGAAATACGTCTCAGACTGGCCAATTCAAAGAAAAGATTAAGATGGGCAAAATAACACAGACAGTGGACAGAGGAAGATCGGAAAAAAGTGTTAGGGACAGACAAATCTTAAGTTTGAGGTGTTCTCATTACCTAGAACATTTGAGACGCAGACCAAATGAAAAGATGCTGTAGGAGTGCATGATGTCATCTGTCAAGCAAGGAAGAGGCAATTTGATGGTCTGGTGGTGCGTTCGTGGTGGAAAGTAGGGAGATTTGTAAAGGTTCAAAATGGTCTTGAAGAAGGAAGGCTATCTCATTTTTGCCATGCTATACCCTATGGGTGGCACTTCCTACAACAGGGCAAATACCCAATGCCCATGTTCAAACTGAGAACTATTTAGGTTATAAGCAGTCAGCTGGTATTCTGTCTATAATTGAGTGGCCAGCACAGTAACCGGACCTCAACTCTATTGGGCTGTTGTGGCATCATCTGGAACGTATAGTAAAGCCAATCCAACTTGTGGGTGGTGCCTCAGGAAGCATGAGGAGAAATGTCTTCAGATTATCTCAACAAATGGACAACTAGAATGCCAAAGGTCTGCAAGGCTGTAACGGCTTTAAATGGAGGATTATTTGACTTAAACAAGTTTGAAGGACACCATTTTTAATTCAAATGAAAACCCTTTCTTAGAACCTTGTTTATGACTGTTTCTAATTTGTTTAGCTATTTTTGTTCAAATTAATTTCATATGTTTATATGGAAAACAACAAATTGTTCTTCTTAGTGACCCCAAGCTTTAAACGGTTGTGTGCGTGCAGACAAGCGTGTGTGTGTATGTGTGTGTGCACTGTGTGTCTGAACTTCACGTGTTTACTTGTTAATGCTTAAATTGAAGCGATGAAGTATACTGGGAGATGCCAAACAAACGTTAAACTGTTTATTTTTGCAGATGGACACATCTGTCTTCTAAACACAGCATCTTAATAATCTCTTACTCATGCGCTGCTATAATCAACCCCGCGCCTATTTCTTTCTCAAAATAGAACCATATGGCAGCATTTTAATACAGATGATCTTATTTTGTTCACCCTTGCGACTATAACCCTTGCGACTATAATAATAGTTACTCTTAACTGTAGTTTTAAGCTGTTTAGAGTTTGCACATATCGGTCTCTGTTAATACATTACCTCATTATACTCACACTCTTCCCCCTACTCTTGTTTTCTCATAGCACGAGGTAATTGCAGTTTCAGAAAAAGTGATTGTCCGTTTGGAGGACCTGGTGAAGTGGACAGTCCCAGAGTTTTCAGGATGGGCTCATGGACTGCGAGCGACGCAGCTGAAGCCCTCCGTTCTGAGGGAGCTGGGCACCAACGGGCGCCGAGAGGCCCTTCACAGATACAGAGAGAGCACCTTTACCAGTGGCCTAAACTTCCGAGACATCCAGAGGGAGAGGGCTCAATTGGGTGAGGAAGCAAATGCACGCACGCATACATTAATGCGTAGTTACATCTTATATTTATAAATATATTATATACACAGGCACAGCGTTGTTGACTTTATGAGATGGTTGTTTTCAAGGTACTTTAGTCTGAATTATGCAATACTGGATGAAACGCATACATGGTTACTTCTGGCAATTTTTGTTTTGCTTTTTTTGAGGTCTGTAGACTATTTGTGCATATAACTAGTTAATTCACATCTTACTACGATTGTTTTTACCATTGACGCAACATCACCATATCTCTATAGTCAGTACTGTTATGCTCTACGGTTATGTCCTGCTGTTAGATGCTAAGAATATTTGTTTTTAATTACCTGAAAACATTTCACAATAGAATGGCTGTTACCGAACCGGAAAAAGATCATTGAAAATGCCCTCCTGAACTAGTTTATTGATGGTTGTTGCTCTGATGTTCTAGTAGCTAAAGAGCTTGCTTATTTTTACCTTTGAGTGTTATATTGACCTTGAATATGCTGTATATCGTTTTCTCCTCATACGGAAAGTGAATTGGAGAATCAATAATAGCCATTTTGTCATTCTACTACATGAGGAATCAATATTGTGTGTGTGTACTTGCGCTTGTGTCATTGCTTCTCTTTGAAGTGTGTGTGTGTGCGCGTGTGTGTGTGTGTGTGTGTAGGATGATGATGGTTGTGTATTAGACATGGCAAGAAATATTGGAGGGATAAAGACGCTGTTTAGATTTATTCCTATGTCAGTCCATCTCGTCACCTACTAATATTGTGTGTCGGTTTTGTGCTAATGAATGATGTAGCTGTTAATGACTCCCATCAGGCTGTGTGTAAAAGCACTTGTCCTTTCAATAGTGTCTCTCCGTTGGCTGGTGGTTGAATGTGCTAGGTCAGCAGAAACCCCCTGGCAGGGAAACGGCAAACACTTAGTCCTCGCTTGCTGTTCTCTTGCTAAAATGTTATGGGATGTTTTCAACAAAAGTACTATTCCAATAAGTGTGGGACAGGGTAGGACATGATTGTGATGGGTTGACGCTTAAAATATGATGTCAGTCAAAAAGGCAAATTACAGCATTTCTATAGTAGGCTTTGTTACAGCTTCTGACAATGTTTTGTATTGATTCTGTTTTAGGGAATTATAATTTATTACTCTAGGTTTCGGATTACTTTCCTGCTTTCTCTGTCCTTTTCTGCTCTCTGCTTAGATCTATGGACTTCATAAAATAAATTTGATTAGATTTATTGATATATGTATGTTTGTCTTTCAATATATTAATATTGTAGTTATCGCAGGATCACAAAGTTTTTTGTGATATTATATCAACTAGGCTATCTGTGGGCTTTCTTTACAAAGGATAGAGAAACGAGGTCTGAGAAAAAGCGCCTTTGCCTCAGCTGCTAGCGAAAGTGCTGCATTGACCGGAGTGTTTTTTAGCAGTGAGTGAGTGGTTATATGGCTGTTAGAATTCAAGTGCCATCTTGGGGGGAAACATTAATTGTTTCCAAGGATTTCACATGCTAGAGTGCTGTCCCCGTTTGAGTCCAAGATTATTTGTTTTTGCCGCTTTCAAGTGTCCTACTCCGTACAGCCATAGCATGAAACATGTACATTGATGTCCATCCTTCACAGAGAGACCTGACACAATTTCTTGCCCTTACAAGTTGTTTTCCTCTTGTCCTATTCCAGTGAAGTGGAAGGGAGACCAATGATGTTGTGTAAAGGCTCCTACACGCTGGCATGTGCTTGGGAAGACTATTATATTTTTCTGAACTGTTTTTGCTCACATTATATCATTGCCGGCCCCATTTCCATTTACAAGGGGGTGACACCATCTGTAACAAAAATGACACTGTAATGCTTTGGCACAGGCAACAATCTTAGCATTTAGCCCATTGATTTAACCCACCATCTTTAATTCCTCTCTAATATTTGAACATCGTTTCTCCAAGCAATAGTGAGGTTTTTGCCTTCATCAGTGTTCAGATTTAAGTTTATTAAGCTTTTATTAAGCCTATTTTTTAATTCATATTCACCCAGAAACAGAAAACATGAGATCGCAAAACTAAAGGGGAATGCAAGTGGTTGCTTTTGTCAATAGGTGCGCTCACCCGCACTCACTCCATCTCTAAAGGATTGTCCGGGGGTGAGAACACCATGCCCAGCTGGACTCCCAGACAGGCATTGGCACACTCATAGGGATATCCCTATTACTAGCTCGGCTCCAGGTTCCATAACCAAGCATACAGTTTGAGTCTCGTATGTCAGAGGGACTCGCTAGTCCCAAAAATGCTAATGATGGACGTCATCAGAGCTAAGATGTAATTTAATTCACTCAAACAAACCACACTCATGTGAACTCATAAATGGCCCACAACTGGCAGTGAACGATCAACAGTATCACAGGCCTTTGCGTGTTGGTCAGTTTAATGCTGCCTTACACTCAGTGCTACTTAATCTTGTTGCCTTACACTCGGTGCAACTTAATGCTGCCTTACACTCGGTGCAACTTAATGCTGCCTTACACTCGGTGCAACTTAATGCTGCCTTACACTCGGTGCAACTTAATGTTGCCTTACACTCGGTGCAACTTAATGCTGCCTTACACTCGGTGCAACTTAATGTTGCCTTACACTCGGTGCAACTTAATGCTGCCTTACACTCGGTGCAACTTAATGCTGCCTTACACTCGGTGCAACTTAATGCTGCCTTACACATCACACATTAATATTTTATGCTTTACAGTGTCTAGCAAACTAGATACTTGTTAACATGAACAATCAGTTTAGTAAGACATGGTTAAATCATGTGTACTTGTATCCCATCCAATCAGTCTGGTTTATGTGTTTTTCCCTCATGGTGAAAACATTTAAAGAATTGTGTATCTATGTCTTTGAGCAAATTGTGCTGACAATAAACATGGTGATTTAGTGAATGCAAGTAGATTCTGATTGGGCTGCTTTAGTGAGAAAGTGTTGGTTCATGTTTAACCACAAAGATAATTTTTATTGTCAGTTAAAGATTTAGTCACCCGATATAATGATCTGCTAATGAGCAGGCTTCCCCCTTAACATCTTAGGAAATGTTGGCAGGTTGGTCTATGCCGAACTTTCTTTTGCCCCAAAAAAGTGCGTGATTTTTTTAATATAAAACAGGCACCATCACATTATTACGCAACTGAATATGGACCAATGCAGTCATGTGGGCTTCTTCTGTTGATGTAATAATGTATTTTACCACCAGCATTGATCTAGTCCTGCAGCAGTACAGTGGTCTTCAGAGGTATTCACCCAGTTGTAGTTGGGCCTGATTTTGTGTAACAACATGAAATAAAAATCGATTGAATCAGTCGAGTTTTTGCTATACTGATCAACACAAAATTCATTAATACTTACTTGAATTCCAGCATTGATTGAATACACCCATGTAGTCAGTGTTTGTTGGAAGCCTCTTTGCCAGCCAACTAAGCAATACTTCTATATGGATACGTACGAGTTTTGCGCAACAATTTTGATTATTCTGCATTGCAAACATGCTTAAGCTTTGTCAAGTTGGATCAGTATCTTTGATGAACTGCAATTTTCTACACGTTCCACATATTCTTAATTGGATTTGACTTGGCCAGTCCAGTACATCGTTCTTTCTGTTTTTAATTTCGCTTCAGTGTGGCTTCGGTTTTATGTTTGGGGTCAGTGGTGTGTATGCCTGGCACCAAATATAGCACATTATGTTGGGGCCAAAAACATTGCTCAAACATTGCTCTCATCCATCAATAGAATCTTATTCCACTTGTTTTCAGAGTCGTCCACTAACCTTCTGACAAACTCTTGCCAAGATGTTTTTTGCCTCACTTTTAGACTTTCGCAAAATTAATATGGGGGTTAGGGTTGGTATTGCACTTATTTATCTAATGTGTCTGTATGTCTTAGTTGCTCTTAAAGGGACCCTGCCTCCTACTTGACCTCCCTAACTGACAAATACTGAAATGGTATCAGCGTGTTAGTGTGCTTTAGGGTTGAAAGTATAGTAATGTGAGTGTCTGAAGCGAGTCTAAATAAATGATACTGATAGACAGACGAACACAAAAGTTTAAATGGGCCATTTCTTATGCACTCTGATCACCTGAGTAGACAAATTACATTTCAAACATTAACCGCAGTTGTTGACTTGTGTATATATTGGCCCTTTAATAACTGCCAGTTTTTGGCTCTCAAATTGATTTAACAGAAATCCTCTGTTAGCTCTCCGTTGGATATTAAACTCCTGAGGTGACACATTTGAACAAATGTCTGCCTAATCTGTATATCCTCCCAGATGGTGCAGGATTCTGAGGCACTGTGTCAGCTCCAAGCTGACCACCAGGTCTGGGTTTGATCTTAATGAGGGCTGCTAACTGACTAGTGAGAAGCCATAGATTATGTAAAGCATAACTATTCTATTACAATATCATAGCATATAATAGAATTCTATCACATTTTCTTTAAATTAGGTTTAGGTGATTTATATAATACTTTATTTGGACATTTTCACTTAGGGGTGTACTCACTTTTGTTGCCAGAGTTTCAGACATTAATAATGGCTCTGTGTTGAGTAATTTTGAGGGCACAGCAAATGTACACTGTTATACAAGCTGTACACTCACCACTTTACATTGTAGCAAAGTGTAATTTCTGCAGTGTTGTCACATGAAAAGATAAATCAAATATTTATTGAAATGTGAGATACTGTAGCTGTAAATGTTTATGCTGACAGGAATAAATACAGAGATTCTAACGTACTTTAAATTGGATTATTCTGGTAATATTAAATATGCATACAATTCACAAAGTAGTTGTGTACTATTAATTTCTAT
The DNA here is from genome assembly GCA_029465975.1 of Dallia pectoralis. NCBI lineage: Eukaryota > Metazoa > Chordata > Actinopteri > Esociformes > Umbridae > Dallia > Dallia pectoralis. The sequence goes on along the minus strand of CM055730.1, from coordinate 13,426,222 downwards.
TATACTGTAGGAGGAAATGAACCATAAAAATTATATTGTGAAGACTTTATTTTTAATGAAAGGATATATTGTTGTTATGTATATTCTTTCATCAACCGTGTATTACCCAATGCAATTTCACAAAACAAATTTACAAACTTGACAAAGCTTTTAAGTAATCCAATGGAATGTTCTATTGATTGTGCAACTCCGATAGCAGCGGGTTTTGGTTTATGGGCATGTCCTCTTCATTATTTCAGACCTGTTGGAGAGAGAATCACAAGCTGTTTTCCCCTCACTGATCGGCTCATATCATTAATTCCCTTATGACTGAAATTTGGCCGGAAGCCAAGAATTCTAAATCTGTAAGCAGTAAATTGTGTTGCGGTGCGGGACAATCTATTAGATGTAGCTAGCTTTTGAGCATGCCTCGAATTTGAATGGGCCAGGAGAACTCGTTGTAGCAAGCATGTGTTTTGTAATCAAATGTGGAATTTTTTCACCGCATTTTCTTGAAAAAAGTCAGCCAAGTGTTTGTGTAATGTCCAGCTGTTTTCCCCCCGTGTGCTCCAGGGGGTGAGCGGCTTTGCTGGTGAACGGTTAAACAATGAGTGTTGAACTCAGAGGTGACCTTAGAGGAAATGAAGGGTTCTGTCTGTCCATTAGCTGGCTCTGAAACAACAGACCTATTATTGATGTCTCCTATAACAAGTAAGGCATCCCAAACGGAGACACACATGCTATGCTTGAGACATAGAGGGGCCGTTATATACCGCTAACATATTCCCTCATCTAGTTCTCTTAATTGGATTTGTTTTATTAAAGTTGAGCTAGAAACGATAGAAATACTGTACTTCAACACAAACATACACAAGCGTAGATATCCTTATCATAGAGACATTATTAATTTAAACCATAGGGCACTCACTTTGTTTGCTAACCAACATTACGTATTTTATTGCATACAGAGCCGGATTACCTACCTCCAAGGGCCCCTAGATTGCATTGAATAGCAGAATGTGTAAGACCGTGAATAACAGCACTAAACAAAACTATAATACAGGTTTGTTTTCTGTCAAAGCGTTTTGAATTGCATATTAGACGTTTTGCTATAATATTCATATATGTAAATAGTATACAGTATATTTATTTAGCACAGCGTACACAAATATAGTAAGAACTGGAATTCAATTAGATCTGCACTGCAGTATTCTGCACTGCCACAACATATGCTGCAAAATATGCTTTATCAGAAATGCTTAATGCAAATTTTCAATAAATGTTTTGTCAGTGGAGGGGTATTTATGCTGTTATACTCAGTTTCAATTATTGCCTACCTTTTTAAAGAAAGGTTTTAGTATTTGCAGAATTGTCTTGAATAGTGTAAAAATCTAAAATGTCATGGTTATTTTGCTTGAGATGCATATTGCCAAATGTGTATATTTGGGAAGTACCTTTGGACAATTTGAACCGTTTACATTTGTTTAGAAAGTATGTGATACTTCTCACCCAGAAACCAAGAAAAGCATGTTTTAGGGCTAGTTCATAGACACAATAGTTCAGTTTTCCATCCTGTTGTCCTGCCAGTTATTTCATTTCCGTCCTTTGTGTGTTGACCAGTTGATAGATCCGTTTTATTTTATTACACACCACTATTTCCCCTAGTTATTTCTGTGAAAATAAACTCTGTGAAGGCTGAGTGAACCAATATTCAGTTTCCAGAAATGCATGTGCCAGAAGTTGGGGTTACATTGATCTGTGTACATTTTTGATTGTACAACATTTACTATGTATCACAAAGATCCAGTCGGCTTAGCCTATCTACTGTTTAGTTTAAGCTTCCTTGTACCGATCTGCTGATAGGAGGAATTCTCACATAATGACAGGAATTCACAATGGACCCTGTTGAGTGACACCCCACCCCCTTCTCCCTCAATATGGTCCTTAATATGGGAAACATGCGTGTCCTGAAAAGCTTACTCCCCTTCCCATTCTGTCCCTAAATGGAACATATTAAATCATTTTTTTATTTATACTCTGCGTGCCCTTTGTGATCTGCCATCATTTACAATGGGGGGGTGGTTAAGGAAATATACACAGGAAGTTTAATCAGGAATGACATGTAATTCGCTCTGACCCAATTCCCAATCTTTAGATATGTTTTCTTCTCGTCCCCGGAAAACCGTTGCTCGAATTGAACCGCTATGCCCCATTAAAGCTACCTCGCATCCATTTCGTTCACGAATGCAGAAGAAAATGCGAGCCAGGATTTCAGTCCCAATTTTTTATTATCCAGGATCACGACTGCACGACTGAGTATGTGTCAAACAACAGTGCGTGACAAATGGAGAGTCTGTCTCATCAGAATACATGTATATTATCAGCAGGAATAAAAAATACATTAGAATTCTAGTGCAATTTAATGGTTTAGGATTTCCCTGGTCGTATTTTCACCCTACCAACTAGTCATTTATACTGATAATCTCCTTTAGGCAAGGTTTTTCGATGTAACAGTCTGTCTATTGTTTAGTAATTTGTGAATGATGAGATGCTCTACAGTGCAGCATCTGGATTAAGAAAGGCACACAGAGCGATTAATCTCACTGTATTAATAAAACAAATTTAAATGTACATGGTTAGGAGCAGTTTATCACAGATAATATAAATTGTCTCCGGGTTCTTTAAAATCTCTGTTTCTGCAGTCCTGTTCCTACCAATATTACATTGCTTGTATAGGCAATTATGGGTCTCATGTTTGGAATATGATTGTTGGGATGCCTGGTTGAAGCTATAATTTTTTTCAGGCACAAACGACCTCTGGAACATTTGGATGTCTGTTTGTATCAGCTGTAGTCTGATAGTCAAAGGAACCAATTTGGCGCAAGGAGTTCTGAATAATTCCATCATGTATTACAGAGCCTATTAAATGCAAACTTTTCAATCTAGCAATCAATAACGCAGACAGCTTACACTGGCCCCATGCCAACGACATTAGAGCTCCTAGTGTTTGTTGCTAGGGAGCATAGCCCGCTCAGGGGAGGGAATGTTTAATGTAATACAATCACATAAATCAACTCAGGAAAGCGGTGGTGGGTTTTTTTCCTAAATCATTCGAGGATGTTTTAGATGTTTCGCTATGTGAATGGTAAGAACATCTGGAACCTACGAACAAAGTGTGTTTATTAATTGCGCTGCTGGTCTGTTTTCTGTGCTGATATAGCTGGCCTTCAATTTTTATGTACAGCACATTTGAAAACTTTAAGGGTAAAAATGATAAATGTTTCTTTTAGTCCCCCCCCCTGCAGAACAGAAAGAGGCACTTTAGTGCTGTTAGATAATTAAGAACAGGAACCAACATGCCCTCTGCAGCTCTTCATACAGTTTAAATAGAATTTCCTCTGGGTGTTTGTGCCCTTTTGTGAGCATTCCCTTTGAAGGCTTTAAAGACATTCCTAGTGAATATAACAGCGACTGTTAGTTCTTTAAGGGCCCATCTAAACCGGGAAATGTTGCTGCGACTGATATATATAATGGGTTGTGAAGAGACGAGTCAATACCTGTGTAATGCAGCAGTGGTGATTGAAGCCTATTGAATCATCGTGGATACATTATGTATCATGAATATGAGAGGTTTCAATGTTTTTCTTCCCCCTGGGGGAGAAGCAAGTTATTACTAAAATGTGATTGTCTTTTTGCATTCCGTCCAATGTTTATTACAGGTTACAGACGCTATGCTTTTTTTGGTTCAATAAAGACAAACAGATTGAGAGCCAGCCTGAGTATGGGCTCTGTGTTACGTTCTTCATATGAAAAAGCGTAGATGCTGCAGGAAAGAGAGGCGGATGAATCAGAGATGTGTTATATATTATGAAAGCAGCGCTGGATAAATGGAAACAGGGCAACCTCTGAAATCAATACAAAGCTAAACAGTAAAATGGCAGTGGATAGAGAGAGAATACAAATTAGTCTCCTCCAGTTTCCCTAGTTTGTCAACGTTGAAAAAACATTCACATTTTTCTTATAATATCAGCGCATTACCTACTTTAAAAAGAGATCTGAATGTTATGTTATTGACTCATGCATTCATTACTTCTAGACAACGCCTCAACATTAAGCTACAGTAAATTCCTGGGCTGGTTGGTTAATGTGAAAATGATGACAACAGTGGAATTCATCCGAGTGAGTGATTTAGGACAGAGTGACTGACTTAGCAACTGTTTTCAGAGTTTTTAATGTTCTAGTGAACAGAAGTTCACTTGTTGTTTTTTTTGCTTGGTGTAGTGATTTTAAGCTTGTTTGGAATGTAAGCCATAAAGCTTAGAACATTCATGTTTACACATGGGTTTTAGGCTAGCACAAAGTTGTCTTCTGAATGTTATATTTGAAAGAATTATTATCATTGTCGGGAGATGTGAAACTCCCAAATTCACACTGACTATAGTTGTTCAGTGTAATGATGGGGCAGGAAGTATTATTATAGTATTATAAATAGTAGGCCAATATGCCGTAGATTGCTTATTATGGTACTATAATGAATCTATATAATTACGGTTATACTGTGTTCTGTGAAATTTATGTCAAGATTTGACCACGCTCACATAAATTGTGCATGCACTCCCACATGTACAGGCATTTATGCTAGGAGCACTAGGCTGTATGTTCCAAGCCTAATAGGCATGTATCCGCTGCATGTGTAGTAGACATTCTGACATGCATTTGTTTAACTAAAGTGTCCAAATTTGATGAATAATGTATATGTACTGTACGTATGCCCTAATGCGCGTTCCTGTTTGTTCTTTTGCACAGATTTTTATGTCTTCATGATCTTTGACCTTTCCTATTTGCATGATGTTTACCTTTTCGCTTGATGCTCTGTAAGAAAAATACTTTGGTCAGAGTGGCCCCAAGTTTTAACTGGAAGTTAGTAGAGTGTATGGAAGAACAGGGTGACACTTGATTCTGTGGCAAGGTTAAACATCTGCTTACTGCAGAGTCCTGGATAAGTTGCACACGTTTGATTGCACAGACAGGCAGTTTCCATACTCCAAAGTCGATCACAAGTGTCAAGATAAAAACCTGGAGCATTTCCTGTGTGGAGCCAAGAACCTGAAAGTGCAAGGCACTGCTCTGATGTTTGCGGAAAACCAGCGGCTGTCACCAAGGTTATTTACACTTTGGAATAAGGACACTGTGGAACAACAATAATGGAGTGAAGACACGAGTGCCTAGCACCAATCCTTTGGGGGATACCAGTACCGAGAGCCCATGAAGGAGTCTCTTCCAAGTCAACTGGTAGAAGCGGCCGGCCAAGTAGTATGCAATCCAAGAGTCTGCAGATCCTGAGACCCCTGACTCTGACATGGCCCTGATGGTTTTCAAATGGTCAGTGTTGAAATGGATCGATCGAGGTGGATTGGAAAGTGAAAGCCGCTGGAAAGCGAAAGCCTCTGTTTGACTCAAGCTACCCTTTTTGGTTGAGTGACCCTATTGAAGTCTGACTTGTTAGGGACAACAAGCGTTTGTTAGACACAGCGATGTCATGTGTTTGGGAAAGACTCTCTGTCGTTATTTTGTCAGTGTGGCCATGTTTTCTCTCTTGAAGTAAATACAAACTAGGGATGAGTTGATGAGTAGATTAAAGAATAAAAGAAAAGAAAGAAGGTAATGTGTTCAAATGGGCAAGAGTCATTTTCAGGATGTGACGTGGATGTGCCTGGCAAAAATAAATGTTCCAAATGTTTTCTGTAAACACAATTTTTCCATTAATGTGTCATAGATTTGTTTTTATATAAATGCATAGGTTTTAGAGTATGCTCCTTAAAGTACACTATGACCTTTGCTTTTCCCTTTTACCCTTAATTATCAGTATGTCATGCACCAAGCTAACATCAGTACACATTTTGCAACTTTATCAATCGGTCCATTTTAAATGTATGTTGAAGCAGTCATGACTTAGCTGATAATCTCAACAGTTGTGTTTGTGTTACCCTAGTTAGATTCTACATTTATAGAAGCAGTGACTTTAATAAGGCCTGTTATTAATCGAAAGTGTGCCGCAGTCTTTGTAGAGAACCTATGCTATACCTTAATTTCACCGTATGTTTAGGTTACATTTCGGAGTCCTACTGGCTCGTAATGCTTAAGTACTTTTTGTCTGTCAGTAGAGGACACAGAAACATATGTGAGCATAATGATGCATTGGAAATTCCACTCGCTCATAGAGCAGTTTAACATTCTTTGTTTGCGCCCCAAAATATTGCTCCATTCTCACAAAAAACTGTATCTCCATTTTGTTCCAATGAATTTCGTTTATTACATTTGATCATTCGATAGAACTGTTTTGACATATGATCTTACAAAATGGGTGATGACTTAAAATTTTCCCTGTTTTTCCGCAGTATTTTTCTCACATAATTTTGTTTACATGCAATGCATATGCGATAATGTGAAAGCGTTTGCTTAAACTGTGCATTTTTTTTCTGATAATATGCCTAACATGTTAATACAGTAGTTAGTAGTTGGGTTTTGATAGTGTTTCGACGTCAAAATGTACACGTCACATCACTGACGCTTGGACCTTGTTTTACAGGCCAAGAGGATGACGGCCGTAAGGTTCTGGTGCTGAGCTACCCGCAGTACTGCCGTTACCGCTCGGTCCTGGCGCGCCTCAGAGAGCAGCCATCAGCCCTGCTGATGGACCACACTGTACTGGCTCTGGGGGGCATTGCGTCTCTTCACAATATCACACGCATCCTCTACTGCAGGGACACCTTTGAACACCCCACGCTGCTGCAGAACGAGAGCGTCTGCGATAAGTTTGGTGAGTCCCATAACACCACACCACCTATATATATGTATATGTGTATATTTATATATGTGTACACTGCCCCATTTCAAATGGTTTTCTCCCCCTCTATGGAGGGGAGTGGTCTCATCTCATCTTCAACCGATTATCCGGGGTCGGGTCGCGGGGGTAGCAGCTCTAGCAGGGGACCCCAAACTTCCCTTTCCCGGGCAACATTAGCCAGCTCTGACTGGGGAATCCCGAGGCGTTCCCAGGCCAGTGTGGAGATATAATCTCTCCACCTAGTCCTGGGTCTTCCCCGAGGTCTCCTCCCAGCTGGACGTGACTGGAACACCTCTCTAGGGAGGCGCCCAGGTCGCATTCGTACAAGATGCCCGAACCACCTCAACTGGCTCCTTTCTACGCAAAGGAGCAGCGGCTCTACAGATGTATAGCTCAATAAAAGTGTCCAGTGTTGAGGTCAGTTTTCTATCGAATATGACCTAGGTTGATTTGCAGTGGTGGCCATCAATAGTTATAATCAGTACCTCACTATCACAAGCATAATACTAATTTTAAAGGAATCCAACTAGAATTGTGATAACAATCTGTATATGTTGTCAATATAAAAAGTTGTAAGAAATAAGTTAGTTACCAACAAAACATTCTGAGTAGCTAGCCAAATGGCACAATGTTGTCACGAAAGTTGATTCTTTAGTTATTGCTCATTTCATGCTTGGGCTGTTAATTCAACATTACCTTACCCAACGCTGCTTGATGCTAGCTAACCATTGATGACCACGATGTTTCTGACCATGATGTTAGCTACTAGAAGGCAAATTCATGGTACAGATGTTGTATAGGCTTCCCAGATGCTCTTTGGTAGCATTGAGGTATTAGAATTTCGCTGGATAGTAAAGTACCTTACGTATGTATGCTTTTCATTATGAAGCTACGATATATATGCTTAATAAAATGTGTGTCTTAAGTCCAATTGATTCTTGTGCACAATTAATGTGGTTTTAGATTTGAAGTGTGTCGGAATTTAAATATTGAAAGTGAATTGAGAACGTAAGGGGCGACTGTTTTGTGCGTAGGAAAATATGACATGAATAGAGCGCTCACATTCTGCTGCTGTTCACACTGTTGGCTCATTGTACCAGGGCAAAGTGCTGCTACACCCATTCAGGAAAAAGTAGTTTTTAAACTCTGACTGAAGTGCCATTAGGTGAACACTACTTTTGTCAATATGCCACATTAACACTTGTTTGGTTCTTGTTGGGAAACGTTCAATTCATGCATGTTTAATTCCGATTTGTATTGGGTTAAGTGCCAGGAGTAATGTCTGATGTTAAAGCAAGAAGTCACTGGAAGCAATTGTATTCTTGCTTTTCCAATGTTAATCTTCACCTTTAACTTTGGCCAAGTGTTTTTGTAGCATTGTCCCTTTAATGGACATTCTCAATTTATTTATATAAGTTTGTTGACAGCCACATCACGGCGGCGTGTGGACAGAATGTCATGTGTCACATTGCAGAATAACTGGAACACTGCTGATAATTGGATTGCTGCTATCAAGAAAGGGCCTTAGTCATTTTGAGAAACTTGAGGGTGTTTTGACTTGCTTATTCACAGTGCTAGCAATAGCTGGGCAGCATGATATGATGTTACTCACTATCAACTACTTCTATGTTCGTGTAGCGTCATTCTACCGAACCTATAGGAGCACCAAATGATACTGTGACTAGAGCATATTGTAATCATATTTTCTGTTAAGATGTTTTTATGTACAACCACGCTGGTATGTAAAATGATTTGTTCCATGGTTGTGGGAAAAAATGGAGTCAGTAAATCTGATTGATTCATAGATAAAGTGACTTGGATAGAATTGTAATGATCTGGTTGTAATGTGCTTTGAGAGAACCTGTTCTCTAGAACATTGTTATAATTTCTGGGCTGGCAACCGCTGAACCATTCATAGTTCTGTAAGACAAGTTATTCCTCTTTACCTGGGACAAGTAATACTGTTGCTTACCCCATCTGCCCCCATCTCTGAGAAACATAATACCCATTGCTTAAATAAATTGTTTTTCTAAAGCTGTCGAGGCACTCATGTTTCAAACGAAACCACAGGCTCATTCCTTTGTTTAGTCTTTTATTCCAATTGGTATGACTTGAAAAGGAACCAAAGTATTTGTGTGCGAAGTGGATTGTTTTGTTTGCCTTTTTAAAACCTGTCACTCAGATTTAATTGATGCTTTTTTTAAGGGGAATTTCTTTTTAGATCTGATTTATTTAATTAAGATTTATGACTTTGTATTAATGGTTCCCAGATGCAGAGATTTTTGTTAAAGATATTGTGAAATGGAGGGCACTAGCTCTGCCGTGTAAACTGTGTTGGGAGTTTCTGTAAAAGCACTGTAGCGTGGTCAGGGTGAGGGCAGAATGTAAACGCGCTGATAAAGGAGTGATTTCCTTTGTGTGCCTGTGTCACTCCCCTCCACTGAACCCTTGTAGAGCTGGAGATTGCCTAAGACAGTTGTTTTTTTACAAAATGGTTAACATCTGCTCGCCTAAATATTAAAATAATTCATGCCCTGAAACTTTTGCTTCCTCATCTGTTTACATAGCTGTTTAATGTATTTAGGAAATCGTAGAGCATTCGTTTTGTCTTCTATGTGTCTCTACTTCAGAATTTTATCAATCGCTGACTTTTTAATCAATTCAGATACCATTTTGTTGACATGTTACAACTGGATGTGAAGTGACTGGATTTTCATAGCATTAATGACCTCCATTGATATAATTAGGGTGTGGGTGTGTGTGTGACCACTAAGAATGTCCCTTGTTTTTTTATGCCACAGCAGAAGCTGGCAGGATGCACATTATAACAGGCCTTTTGGTCAGTACAGTAAACAGCCTTGATAGTTTTCCTTTATCTGGAGATAAAACGTGGAGCAGACTTTCACAGGCTTGACTCACAGGCTTAATTCCTAAACAACACTTACACAGCTTGTGGAGAAGCATGCTGCAGCCTGGCATTACATCCGTGAGTCATTTATGATGAAATTACACACCCTTGAAGTTTGTATTTCAAGTTCATTGTCAGGGCTCTCGCTTGCTCCTTTCATATTGCAGATGTGGGCCTTTTTAAGCACAGCATATGAGTGTCTTAAATGGCGTCAACCGCCAACTCCTATATGTATATTTATGTATATTTATCATAACAGAAGAACGGAGGGAACGATTACTATTATTTCTAATGACCTCCACAGTTTCATGCAGGGATTTCACACAGCCAAGTCATAAGGACGTGGCTCTTTGGCTAACTCAAACCCGTCTAACGTCTTTGGGGACTAATCTATTGATGTATAGGTTTGAATGTGTTTGTTTATTCATGCATTTATTTATAGGTCGCAGTGTTTTCTCCCTTTCCGGGTAATGAATAGCATATGTTTTGAGCTCCTCTACAGCTCAGTAGTTCTATTAAAGCCTTTTTGACAAGCCAGAGAGACCCATTTGTTTTTTGTTTCTGTTTGTCAATAGCAATACACTGGAAATGTTTGAAGGGTAGCCAGTTTTTAGATAATCCCACATTACGTAATTTTGTCTGTTTGACATTTGTGTTCAGATAGACATGTCCTATTTGGGACAGCCCCTCTCTGCGTTGCCAGCTTTATTTTCGTCCTTAAAAGGGATTCTTCACTAAACAAAACCCATTTAGCAGCACTGCCAACTAGGAGGCAGCTCTGAAATGTACTGTGTGTAGTAACCTTTTGGATTTTTAGTTCATGACTATGTAAATGTATCTTTTTTTATTTTTCTCCTTTTCTTATTGCAAAGCAGCACTGTATTTGTTCTAATTGGACAGGGCAGTGGGTATGTATAATATGGTGTTATGGGGTCAATGTGTTAGGTGGGTTAAAATTCCACACTCAAAATCACTCACCGTGACTGGACCTTAACGGATGATTTTATCAATTCTTTGAGGTCAGAGTTCAGTGCATTTGGTACTCTGCTTGTTAGCCTGGCTGTGGTTTAAAGCTTGCAGTTAGAATAATGTGCATTAATGAGTCCGAATGACACGCTTCGAAAATCATGTGTGTCACATGACAGAAGCGGACAGAGGGAGTAAATGAGAGATTCAAAGGTTTAATTATACTTAATTTCTGATTTACATATGCATAAATATTTTTTAAAAGATTGAACACAGTCAGGTAAACTTTGTGCAAGTTAACCATGTTTTATTGTACATGTTTAAATGGTACAGGGGAAACGCAACGCTTACTTCAGTTTATCAGCAATGTTGCACACATTCACACCTTCAAACGGACTTAATCCAGTGAGAATTATTTCATAATCCTCTCCATAATGAAGTTATTTGAACCATTTAATTGGCGCTTCCCAGAATGGCACAGTTTCACTTCATCTGATGAGAGTAATGCTTCATCCCAGCGGGTGCAAACACAGCTATGGATAAATAAAGCTGCAGTGGCAAATGACGGCAATAATGAACGTGGCAAATGCATGCACACTTCGCCAATCGAGCTCAAATCGCTGTTATGTTTAGTCACTAATCTTGTTCATTAGCCGATTTAATAAGTGAATTGTAGATGAATTCAAGGAGGATATTGGGCATGGTTGTATTGAGTAGAAGTGATGTATCAGGGGTTGTGTTGTGTCAGAAAATGGCACAACCATTGACTGTCAACAATGTGCTATTTAGTTGGTACTTTGAGTCTACATTTCATAACATTTGGACCTACACTGATGCATGAAGTCTAACTAAAATAGAGGGAAAGATGCTTGAACATTAACAATATTACAAATAATATTGGGAATTTATAGTTTAGTGCCATTATTTAACAAAATCCAGGCGTTATGGACATCCGGATATTATCCTAACTTTGTGGTTAGTCTTGTTGAAATGATATTTCCGACAAAACCACGTCAGCACCTTTGACCATTACATTTCCTTGATGACTCGTGTTTGGGTTCAAATTCAAGACATTTAGTTACAGTGCATTGGTTAACCCTTTAAAGCTTGTCTCAAAACACTTATCAATCATTAACACCTTCTTCCGTTGATAAATGAGGCGAACTGCATTTCTGTGCACACACACACACTCCCTTTGTTTGCCTTTTGCGGTAGCAAAAACAACTTCAATCGCTGTGGGATTTGATGTTATTGGAAATTGTATATGCCCTGTTTAAAAAAAGAGCAATGGCAAAATAAATATAGTTTGTGGTGGTGTTGGCAGACTGATTTAATCTTTTGCTGTGATGTTTTATGAAATTTAACCAGAATGCCAGTATCAGTGCAGTACATTGACTTCACATTCTGAATGATTAACTGCCAATTTTAACAGTTTAGAAGTACAGCCCACACAATTTGACATGGAGAGACTTTCCAACCCCACCGGCAGTGCATACTCCTTCCACTCTTATGTTCATAACGTTTACACACGAATCTACTAGTTTTTACTGAAATTACTTTCCTATTGCTACAGTGCAAATGTCCAGAATATGTTAATCTCTGATCATAGCCCAATCACATTCTCTTTGAGACTGCGGGAAATTGGGGAGAGGGAGGGAGGGATGGAGGGAGAAGAGAGTGTTGGGAATTAATGCCCTGCTCCTCCCTGATCCAGAATTATGCTAATTTGGAAGCTAGACACATTCACTCGTTAGGAAGCAGGCCCTTGATCCTACTTTGGAAAACATGGATAATTCTGAGGAAGCGAAAAGTTTGAATGATTTTCTAACCTATGAATCAAACTTTCAGCAAACGTTTCCAATTTATATTAATTCTGGTATTGATTCCATGGTATTGACTCAAAGGGTATTTCACTTATATGGTCTCTGTTTGATGTGTTGAATGTTGTTGTGTAGTTTGTCTAGTGTATCATATGCATAAATGACCATTAACTTGAAACTGAAAGACCAGTATGATTAAAAGCTGGCATTTAAATGCTGTGTTCAACTGTTAGGTAGGGGAAAGGGAGGCGGTCGCTTTCATTTAAATTTCCCTTCTTGTAAACATACATGTGGCGTTGTGGGCATGTTGCCATGGGTACTAGGGTTTAGGCAGCCTGCTGTCTTGACAGGATTTTGACGATGATTAATAATTACTACCTGGCTTGTGGTCCTCTTCACAAACATATGACTGGATTTGCACTCCGTTATCTACAATATCGAGTTCATTTCTCTCTTTGATATCATTTTTTTTTCATGTTCCACGGTCTACTGTTGATGGGCAAAGCAAAACATAGTAATTTTGTAATTAATAAACAATAGCTGCGTTTTGGATGTTGATCATTGGATAATGGGTATCGTAATCGTTTTGACAATGGCTGAACTTTTATTGTTGTTCATATTATGATGTTTATGTTATTTCTCAGAGCAAGGCATTATGTTGCATGCTAAAAAAACAATTGGAATATCTCATCATAAAGAAAACGGCTTCAAGTTTCACACAGCTATCACGTTATTTCCTCAGGTGAAAATTAGCATACACTGTTTTTTTAATGGGACATACCTACATACCTTGCTTGTGTGTATTGAATCACTATTGCCAGAGCCATGTTAATTTTGGCTTCAGCGTTTTGAAATTGGCTTGACGTTCTCCTCGTTAATCTTATAGTAGAATGTGGGATTCAGGTAGAGCACCCCATAAAACATGCTTAATATGATTGTATCAACACACCATACTATACACTGTGAGGAGGAGCGTTACTAAATACCTGATAATTACTGGTCATTAGGGGGCGTCTCTGAGCACCGCCACTACAGCCTTGAGTTGTCAATCAACATTCCCAACGCGAGTCACTCCGATATAATGACGAGGAGTGTCTGATGCTATCGGTCAGCATGCTGAAGTTATTGTCTTTGAAGAAAATCAAGAGGACCACATAATACACCAGTTGTTTAGGTAATACGGCGGTTGTCCAGGGAACGGCATAAAACGTAATGCCAGAGAATGTGACATCACAATGTTGCCCCACCATTCACCCTTATTTGCTGTGTAGCCCTCACAAGCTGCTTCAGAATGAGGACTGAAGGTACTCTACATCATGTGTTTGAGAGAGGTATATGTAGACTAATGTTAACACTTGGTTGTAGACTTTTAGATTGGGTGGGCCACACCTTATGGCTCTGGATCACCAGAGACTCGGCGTCGTTGTAGACCTGTAGCAATGCATGTAATGGCAAATCTTGACCTTTGCAAGTGGTACAATATCAAGTTCCAAATGTTTTGTTCTGTCATCATCCCTATTTTTTTAAGAATAACCAATAGATGACCCCTGGTTTTTATATAATAAGAATAACTAATAGATGACCCCTGGTTTTTATATTATAAGAATAACCAATAGATGACCCCTGGTTTTTATATAATAAGAATAACCAATAGATGACCCCTGGTTTTTATATAATAAGAATAACTAATAGATGACCCCTGGTTTTTATATTATAAGAATAACCAATAGATGACCCCTGGTTTTTCTATAATAAGCCAACCACATTCTATCATTACATCTTATATTAGCTTTAAACAACTGACAGGTCTTGGGCTGTGGTTCCAATTACTGTCAGGTTCACAATGGCACTCTGGATAAATAAAAAAACATTTTCTCCACAAATGTAAGTTCTATTATACTAGTACAATTGTACAGAACATTAGATTTATTTTCAATTCATTGTTTTTTTCTCTCAACACAGCATGGGTCACTGTTTTTGGGAGCCCTTTTGTCAGTACTCTGGCACCCTCCGGTTGCAAGGAGAACAGCACTGAGACCTTTTTGGATAATGAGACTTTCTGAAAAATGACATGAATATGTATTTGGTCACATGCCATTGATAGATTTGCCGTCAGAAGAGGGATGCACACGCAGACAAGTACCTCATACCTACTGAAAAATATGGTGACAGGTCTTTGATTTTAAGGGAATTTTATGCTTCCACCAGAACTGAGAAATGTTTGGCCAAAAGTGTGTTTGCCTCTGTCTATTGATTCAATGACAGAAATTTGCCTGAAACGGGACCTTGCAGCACAACGATATTGCATCAAAACCACCCAAAAAAATTAGACAGAAATTTGCCTGAAACGGGACCTTGCAGCACAACAATATTGCATCAAAACCACCCAAAAAAATTAAGAACCCTGTTAGACCCTGTTGAAGGCCAATGTTGTAAATGTAAAGTCGCTAAGATCTGGAAATAGTCTATACGGTTCTTACAAATTGCTTTCCAAACATTTAAGAAGTGCAGGATTTCAGAATATTCCTTATGATGAGATGTCATTCTATCGGGCACCAGTCTATAAATCAATAGAAACAAACTATATCAATCTATTTTAAAGTTTAAGGTGGATTAAGTTAATTAACAAACTAAGACAATTATGCTAATGCCATATGCAGAAAAAATCCTACACTCAAAATATCCTGTTCCCTAATCGTGAAAAATAACAATTATGCTGTTTACATTTTTACAAAGAAACTTGCCTGACAGTATGCGTTATAAATTGAGACACATGGAAAGGACCAGATGTGGCCAGGTAGGGTTTCCCAATCTTACTAACATGTATATCTGCTTGTTCGTAAGACTGTTGCAGAACCACAAGACAGAAGGGCTACCTCTGAGCCGGGTTCACACGTCCAGCCGTGCCCCATGGCACACCTCTTTCACCTTTCAGTGCCTGGTATTAATGAGTGTTGGGTCTATCTCCGCAACAGCCATGCTTGTGCTGCACTCATTCTGCAGCAGCCGTCTTATAAGGCACGTGGCATTCTGAGAGGGTTTGACCGTGAGGCTACCGCATGGAGATTTCCACTTGGCTTTGCCACGGTCAGGTTGCTTGTTACAAACTGTCCGTCAACTGACTTCAGGACAGCCACAGAACCAATAATCCTCCAAGTTCTACGAACGCGCCTTCTGAATCAGCATCACACCAACACCTCAATGGATTAATTTGTCAAGTCCTAGAACTGTCTCCCTGTAACTTAAATATACCTGCTAAGTGCTCAACTATACAAAACAGACACACAGGAACTCAGTGCAACCCACTCACCCCCAATGTGTGCTTCTACGCTCACCACAACTGTCATAATAATATTCTGGATAGTAAACTTTTCATCTGGGCCATGCCACACATCTAATCTAATTTATTTTATTTTTTTCTATACGGAATGTATATTTTCAATTTAAAGCCTTCTGAAATTGATTCTGATAAATGTATTGTCATCTTCATAGCTAGGAATTGAAATGACTACACAAGTAGAATTTGCCTAATTTTGTTCACAGAGTTGTTGTAAAAACACATCTTCCTTTTGCTGGTAAGATGGGGTATTTTTTGATGTAAGCCCTTGTCTGATTTAGTTTAAAATGTAGGTCTAAATAAAAATAGAGAAGTTGCTATTTTGGACCAAAACAGTCAAAGTGGCACTTGCGTCAGCAATGCTTCAGTAAAGAGGGCAGCTAATTTGTATGTGGTTAAGGATTTATTTCACTGAGTACAGCAGTCTTTCACAAGATGTTGCAGCAGGACTGTATTTTAGCAAGGAAGCATTTTAGTGTTCTATTGCACCACTCGCATGACTTTACAGTACGCCAATGCCGGCTCAGATTTAAGCAGCATCGTTCCCCAATGGATTGTACAGCATGTGTGCAAAAGCAATAATTTCAAGCCATCAATCTAGATGATGATGGTACTTTCATTTAATGTTGTTCTTCACTTTTCTACAGTACATTTCTTGTTGCTGCATAATCCCAAGGATTTTCCCCGAATGAGCGTCCCCTGGTTACGTGCTTCGGATCATTTCACAGTGCTGTGGATGTTTGGCACGTTGTAAACCATTTTGAGGTGTCTTAATGACTTTTCAAATCTAATGTCCATAGAATAATAATAATAAGTAATAGCCCCTCATTGAATCGCGGGAATTAGAGAATATGTACCGTCGGATGTTAAGAGGAGCAGTGGACTGCATCAAAAGAAAAGATCATGTTGTCAGCTTGCATTGCTGCTGAAATCTTTGTGACTTCCACACCTCTAGGGTGCTGCTTGACGACAGATATGATGGATTTGCCCTGGGGACTGATTTTATGTCTGGCTCGACGAAGGGAGCGAGCTTTTATCCAAAGTAACTTATGCATTCGACCTGCACTCTAAATCTCTGCCGCTTTTTACAGCTGCCCATTTATACCGCTGTGTATTCATCCAGGGGTCCATACCAGAGACCTTCCTATTAAACCACGAGGCCGGTCAGTAAACAGTAAAAGGGCCACCGAAGACCTGCCTTTCTGGTATTGTAAGGGGCTTTGGTTACGTAACTGCCATCAGGGAACATGATCAGCGGCATCTAGGTCGAGTATAATAAAAGGATTCTTCACATTCCTCCACTTGACCTTAAAGCTAATTTGAAGTCGATATCCTGAAAGTCTGAGGGAGGCTTTCTGATGTTTTTAAACCAGCACAGATGTCTGTAGATCCATGTCAAAACCCCATGGCATCAGCTCAAAGACATAGCTGATTTAGTCATTGAAGTTAACACACACACGATTAGTTCAGGCCCAGAGAAGTCATTTGCAACCAAATCGCATGTTATATATTGTGAGTGAATTGCATGATCAATTTCAACTCCCTCCATCTGAAATACACTGTACTGTGTATACCAATTGCACCTCTTAAACCGCTATCTATTTAGAAATCTATTAATCTTAGCCATAGTCATTATTAAGACCATGTCGCATTTCTGTCCCAGTTCACATCTGTAGCATTTGACTTGTGAAATCTGCATAGCACACTGTGTGTTATTGTGCAACCGGCTTTTTTTTGCATGCAGAATGTCAAGAGCTTACGGATTGATTTAAAAAAAAAAAAGGCCCATATTGAGACTATTATTTACTCACTTGTTCCTACACGAGCCTGTTTTAGATATGGACGATCTTGTTTAAACAGATGTCACATTGTGAAAAGTAAATCTCAATGAGGTGGAGTTTAGGTCAGCTTGTTTGTATTAACACTGATGAGTCATCCATTACGCAAAGGATTGCACGTTATGTTTTTGTAAGACTTTATAGAGGGAGAGGGGAAATGAGGAAGAGTTGAGTTACAATACCCGGCTCTGTACTGTATTACAAAAAAGCTACGCATCCTGAAAATGTGCAGTTGCCAAACTGATTACAGAACATGGTGTAATATTCCTTGGCTTTTTCCACGGCTGTTTTGGAAAGAATTGAAAGGTCATCGAGTCAGTACATCTTTCACCTACTGTAATTACTTCCTTGATTTCATTGGTCTTGGTTTCTTTATAATTTTCCTCCCTCTTCAAACCTTGATGAGATTTTGATCCAGCAAAAAATGATTCCTCTTGGCTGTTTCTGACCTTGGCTGTGATTGAATTGTCATTGCGCACAGAATGTCGCCGTGAACTACTTTACTGAACCTGACTCAAATTGAGTGGCTCTTCTCACTTTTGAGCTTGTTATTGTCTTCGGTTACCACAGACATCAGTCTGCCAATGTGTTACCATTCAGTTGGAGTTAAACAGTTGGAGTTTAACATTAAACGTGGTCATAGGAAGATTTACTTTATGGAATGTGTACCATGTAATTATCTACCTTACTCTCTAAAAAAGGAGTCAAGTCAGACGGAAATGTTCGTATTCACCCAGAATCTTGGAGGAGTCAATTCGGCGAGTTACAAGGAGGCCGATAATGGAATAAGAAATTGGAGAATAACAATTAATTACCATATATTTTATGTTCTGCAACAAAACAAACGTTTTCACCTTTAGAGGATTTAAATTGTTATTCAGTAGTTTAGATGTATTGTATTTTACACCCCTGTGACCAGGAAAGTGAACATTTATTAGAAACGTTTTTATTGAACAGATAGTCCAGAATTTGCTTGCTTATCTTTCTCTGTTCCCTAAGTGTGGTTCCCTTGAAACATTGTCACTAGCATACCAACCACCATGTGTGTTGTCTCCATCCTCTCAGCCCCTAACCTGAAGGGTCGGCCGCGGAAAAAGCTGTCAGCGTCTCAGCGAAGGGACTCCCAGGGCTCCAGTCAGGGGCCTCCAGGACCCCAAGAACCCAGCATTCCAGAGAACCACTCTCCCACTAAGGTACACCTGTAACTCAACATTTAATTCACTTTCCAGTAGTATGGTTTAATTCTATTTTTAGATGAGATTTATACATCCCTTTGTAGAGTGCTCAAAATTTTCACGAAATCCTTTATTCGTCGATGTTTAGGGTTAACTTGCGTGTATCTTTCCTACAGGTTAAACCTAACTGCAAGGTCACATCACCTCTCAGCAAGGGGAACACGACCAAACCTAGGATCTGTAAAAACGTGTCTGTTGAGGTAAAGGTTGGCGTGGAGAAGGAAAAGGAGAATGGGGAATCCCTGGAGGAGGCTCAGGCGGAGGAGCAGGTCTTCTTAGAAGCTCTATACAAGTACATGAAAGAGAAGGACACACCAATTGAGAGGATCCCTTTCCTGGGCTTTAAGCAGAGTGAGTGTAATGTCTCTCCTTTATGTCCATGTAAGCTTTTATTGAACCATATATCATCCTCACACACCTGTCAAAAGCACCAGTTGCTGGTCTGTGAGGCTTCTGCCGACAACAGAAATCAAATGCGTAGGAAGCACATCAATCGCAGATCAAATGCTTTTTACCTGGGGTGAATATTTGATTTCACAACAGCGCAGCTTTGCGTTGTACAGATGCTGTGTCCTAATTCAATTATGCTGTCATGTATGAGAATTCCTTCACAGCAGGAAATGTGAAGGTTGCTAAAGAATGTCTGTTACAAATTATTCTACTTTCAGATTAGCACATTTTTCCTAATAAAAATGTCTTATTGATGAGAGATGTTAGCTGTTCAATGTGCTGTAGATAAAATATTTAATATTCATAGATTTAATATTCACATCAGAACTCCTGAATAAGTTGTTGTATGCATGTTGTTGGTTTTGAGCGTAGTATTATTCAATATATATTCAATACAATCATTTCAGTCTGTCGTCATGTCAACTTTGGGGTGGTTTTTCTAGCTGAAAGTGTTTTGCAGTGAAGCCAATGGAGATTGTATGCATATTTAAAGAGGAACAACAGACCCATTATCATTTATCTGAAATGTCCTCGCAGCCAGACAGTCCAACCTCGCAAACAAACCGTTGGTATAGAAGACAAAGTTAGTGACAAATAAATGCTGGCCAACTGAAACCGACAGAACGATGCATTCCACTCAGACGGCACACCTGATCCTCATTTTCCAGTTTGTCCTCCCATTTTCATGTTATCCAATTTGTAATGAAAGCCTAGATTCATCACAGGGATTCCTGCTGGACTCGGCACCGCAGATGGCGAGATATGTCTTCCAAATCATATTCGATGCCGTTTTGGTTCTTTCTACTCTGCGTGTAAAACCAGTAAGTCTATCAGAAAGCGTACGTGCCTTAAGGAACTTCTGTCTCGACTGACCTCACAGAGGCAAAGCGGCCACAAGGAGTTGCCAGAGCTTAATTGGGCAAAGCAACCATATTTCATTGGTAGCCCCTGGTGTGTAGTCACGGTTGTCTAATAACCTACACAATTCTAAATGTTTGAACCAGAGTAGACTACTGTAAAAGTTTGAAATGAAAGTGGTTTCTGGATATGTTGAGAATATCCTGCCTGGTGAAACACGTTCAAACACATTGTGGAATGTATATACTAATTGCATTTGGACAACAACTGTTTTTCAGGACTAGTAAATAAGTGTGTTCATTTTGTATTTGTCCTTTGCTTCTCGTTGAATAAACAGTGGCTGTGGGAATTTACAGATTAATTTTGCTAGGAAGAAGCTAACTATTGAGATTTGTGTTTGTCATATAAAGCCTACTCTTTTTTTAGCTATTGAGGACTAGCTAGTAGCTACTTACATTAAAACCGGAATTTATTTGAGACTTGCTAATTGAAAACATTTCCTGTGGGAACTAGCCATTTAAGCTATGTGGCAAGTAATGTACTGTATGTATAACTCTATATCCTCCACTTTTTACACATTTCAATTGACTGTTGTTATAGTAGCAAATGATTTAAGCTTCAGTGCAAAACAAAGCCTAATTTGCATTTTGGAAACCAAGCCTGGGGAATTATCAAAGAGGTCTGTGGCCAGCATTCTACTGTATCATTTAAAAGCAAATTGAATGCAGTTGCTTTGTTGTTGATTGAACTAATGCCTGAAATGTTTGTATAACAAACTGTAGCATTTTGTGGAAAGTTGTGAGCATGTATTCATAGCAATTTCTATTGGTGAATGTGTGTTAATGTTTGTGTTTTTGCCAACTGTAACAGGATATTATCTTTCCAGATAGGCTAGTTGAAACAAACAACTGATTTCAATCTTGCTTACTCAAACCAGTGCCCCTCAGAATTCGTCATTGGGATAAAGTTTGAGAAAACGATCATTCTTTTTTCTTCTGATAACTGCGTATTAATGTTTTTGTGTAACCAGTAACCACAACGGTATATAATTAACTTGTCAAAAAATCATCATGGAAACAGTCATTTTTAGCAGAAAATGTGTTCAATTGTCAGGGAGGGTGGCATTTAAGTTTGCTATGAATTCTGGAACTGGTGGCATATTGGCGGCAATAGACCAATACCGAAGTAGATTCTACGGCAAAATTCTAGTGTGCTCGTTCTAGATTGGGTGGAGGAAACCTTTTAATACATGCCAGCGTTTCATTACTAGCAGTTGGTAATTATGTCGCTTGGTGAAATTCCCCTTTAAGAAGGAAGAAGGCACTTGTTAACCTAGTAGCAGTGGATGTCCAAATAATGCCTGCCTTAAGAAAGACATTTTCTTTTGTAATCCACACTTTTACCTTTTAGTTATCATTTTATTTCAAATCCAATGTGCTGGATTACAGAGTCAAAACAACAAATGGTGTCACTGTCCACATACTTATGGACTGGACTGTAGCCATAGAGCCTTTTAGGTTCTAATTACATATTTTTTGTAAACAAACAACTCTTTGGTAATTGTCAAATTTTCGACAAAGTGATCAACAAGCAACACAACAAGCAACACAACATGTCAAGCTTTGGGCCTTTCTTGCTTGCTGTTCATTTTTAGCAGTGTATACGTTAATTGCACAGGGCATAAAATAAATGAACTTCAGACGAATTAAAGGCCATGCGACAAAAATAGGTTTTCATTATCTCCCATTCACTTGGGTAAACAGCGATTCCCATTCTGAATGTGTGATGGGAGTGCAAGGAAGAAATGTGTGTCTCAGAATCGGTACAGTTTGACATCACATTGCACATTTTGAATGGCCTTGATCGCAGATAGAGAGGGAGCTGGAGAATTGGTAAACATGTGCTGGGTGGGTGGTGGGGAAAGCAATGCCCATTTTGTCAGGTTTCAGTTGCTTGTTGAACATGTCTGTTTTAGCCCACACTATATTTTGACTGTTTTAAATTCAGTTCGTTCAGAATTCCTGTGACAATTGCCTGGTAAAAAAGAAAGGAAAGCAATGAGATGGAGCAAGTCTAATCTGAGGAAGTACTCTCATTTTCATTCTATTTTCTGTGTTTCCTAATTCTGCTTACTATTGTGGTGATTACAGGCAATGCATAATGACCCCATTAATAACCCAAAGCCGCCGCTATCCATTTGGAAAACACAATGCCGCTCTCTGCAGTTCAGTGGAACCCACCCAGATTCCTTTGTTATTCCGCCTGTGCATTGACAACCGCCACAGAAGAGGAGGGAGGGGAAAAATCAATGCTGTCAAATACGGAGATAGGAAAATGTCATTTTGACAAATGCAAGCCTTTGTGTACGCACAGATTGAATTTTGACGGATTTCTCCCCAGGCGAGCGTTCCTTATTTATAGGTCTTCATATAAAAATGTTAAACAATGATTACAGAATGCAACGATGTTACAGAAGGCAGATACACGTGTCATTGTTTGAAAAATCTTACCAGAACCTGCTATCGTTTTCGCCGGTAAATGTACTGTCGTAGATGGAACGATTTTAAGCTTTTGTGAGGCTTTAGCTGAAGGGGTGTTTTGTTGGATTTTGCTAACCTGCATAATCATTAGGTTGCAAAAGCCATATAATCTTAGTGATATATTCTGGATAATCCATTTGATCTTGAAACTGTATGCAAAATAGCATTTATATTTGTGCCAACATTGTAAACAAGTGCTAACATGACAAGTATTACTTCCTCCTCATAAGAATGTTTAATCAAATCTCTTTTTAGCTGAAGTGTTACAGAAATTACCTTGGAGTCATTAACTGAAGATGCATTAATGTCTATTTGACAGTGCTTGTTAATGTGAGGATCTGAAAGCCATTGATCTTCCTGTTTGTTGTCCCTCTAACAGTAAACCTTTGGACTATGTTTCAAGCTGCTCAGAAACTCGGAGGATATGACTTGGTAAGTGTTCACATACAGTATGTCCTGAGCCGAACTTTTTTTCTACTTTAATGCTGTTTTACCCAGAAGATCTTGGGCAGGCCCACATTTGAAACTATGCTGTTGTTATAAAGCCCCTGTGGAAAACACATGTTACTGTCCCATATCAAGAATGTTAGTGAAGTCTGTCATTTCTTCCCATGGTGACGATCAAAACTAAAACTGACTATACTATACACACTAAAACAGCAGGGCAGGGACGTTTTACTTGGCAGCCTACTTCACATTTCGTCTCTACTAATACGGGAAGTGTTTTCTTCATGTTTATGTCTTTTGATGTGGTGAGGAAATTTATTGTGAATCAGCTGACATGTAGTCAGTGTGACATGCCGTCAAACTATAAACAGGAAACGAGTCATGTAATTGGTATTTTTCCTTTTTATCTGTGACTGATTATCGTTCTTTGATAACTGCCGCTGTCTTAGTGGAACTGGAAGTTGTGTGTGTTATGTTTGTTCATAGTTCCAGAATGTTCTTAAGGGTGTTTCTAATGAGTCTGTGGAATCCTAGTTCATCTCTGCCGCTCCATTGTATGTTTTTCCTGTTTTACCTTTTCTGTTGTAGACATGGTGTTATACAGCTACAGCTGCTAGCATGTTTATATACAGATTGTTTTACATTAAAGAGCAGCGCTTTTGTCTGTAAAACATGAAACGACTACGTTAGCATTAATCCAGGATCTGAATTACCTACAATATCTTAACATTTTGTGCAAATTTGGAATTTATAACATGAGAAACATTATTCAAAATGTTTATTGTAGTACAGCATTCATGTCGTCCTATGGTTTTGACAAGCACCAGTTGAAAACATTTTTTATTCGGGAATGATGCATAAGCGCTACAGCCTCACTTCAGCCACTTCCATTGAGGATTCGCCTTCTTAATGATTAGTGTAAGTGTTATTACAGCACTAATCACAGCATTGAAAAAATCTATCTCTCTCTGTCTCAGATCACGGTTCGCAGACAGTGGAAACATGTATACGATGAGCTGGGCGGTAACCCAGGAAGCACCAGTGCTGCCACGTGCACGCGACGCCACTACGAGAGGTGAGTTATTAACACGGGCCCCGGTCCCATTTGTCTAATGCAGTGGAGGACGATGGCTGCTACGATTAGCTTGTGTATCAGGTGTATATAAAGCCTGATTAGCCCGAAAGTAGAGCTTCCTGCCTATTTCTGACGCGATATCCTTAGCCGTTTTCAACAGACTCTCTCGACTTTGCTGCTCCGTGCGTAGTGGCAAAGTATATACAGTATATCTACAGACTCAGTCACACTGTCTAGGCAGCCTTTACTACAAAGAGGGTCTGACCCAAAGCAAACAGCCAACGGATATGTTCCTGGGGGAGCCTTGAGGATATTATGCGTGCACACACAGATTCTCAAGGTTAGACAAATGGCAACGGCTGTGTGCTTAGTTCAAGATAACCTCTCTTTCATTAAGCTTTCCTCTTACGGCTAGCCATCCCCAAATCCCCTCAGGATGGAGATTTACATTCCTCAGCAATGCCATGGAATAGAGGTATCTTCAACATGGTGCACTGGTGAGCCCAAACATCACGACCACTTACAGGTGAAGAGGACACTGTTGATCTTCACCTCAAAAAGGTCAAGGTGTGTGTAGATCAGATGGTGAATAAGCGTATAATCCATTATTATAGGCAACATGTTGCAGGAATGGGTAGTTGTAAAGACCTGAGTGACTATGATAAGGGACAAATTATTATGGCCAGGCAACTCAGTCGGAGCATCTCTGAGATGACGAGGCTTGTGGAGTGTTCGTGGTCAGCAGTGGTGAGTATCTATTGACAGCTGTCTGAGCAGGGACCAACCAATGAGTCCATGGCTCATCAATGTCTGGTCCAAAATGACAGAAGGTCAACTGTGACACAACAGGCTGCAGACCAGTCAGAGTGCCCATGATGTCCACCATCAAAAGCTCCTGCAATGGGCACCCAAGCATCGGAAGAGGAGTAAGGAAAGAAGTGCTGACTGGTCCGATTATTCAAAGTCATTTACGTGTGCGTAGTTTACCTGTGGAAGTCATGGAACCAGGATGCACTGTGGGAAGACGACAAGTCGGTGAAGGAAGTCTGACGCTCTGGGCAATGTTTTGTTGGGGACCCCTGGTCTGGGCAGCCTAAACATCCAGGTACCCCGCTTGATGGAAATGCTATTCCCTTATGGCAGTTTCAGCAGGTTAATGTGCCCTCCACACTACATTTATCAGGTTTCATGGTATTGCCCTGGCCTCCAAATTCCTCAGATTTCAAACCAATCCATGGCAGCTCTTCCTCACAACTTACAGGACTTGAAGCATCTGCTGTGAATGTCTTTGTACCAGATACCGCAGGACAAAGTTCAAATCGGCTCCAAGGTGTGTGACTGTGTGTGACTTCATACGTTCAGCAATTGATGTACACAGGCTCAAAAGCTCAGTCAATAGATTTATCAAACCTCTTTGTACTAGTACACACACAATTGCATACTAGTATTGACTCTAGTTTTGCAGCTTTAAACCTCCTCCTAAAGGGACTGTATTTGCTCTCCGGCCTTTCACAGCCCTGCATGGGTAAGAGGATTGGTAGAGACAGTGTCAGCACGGGGGGTGACCAGTGAGGTGTGACTGCTGCACTGGCCTTCTTCAATACAGCCACAGAGAGCTGGGAAATTGTGCTGAATCAATACAAACCAATAATATCCCCACTGCAGTAAATATCACTCTGTCAGAAAGAGAGTGGGAAATCTCAGCTGAACCCAAAAAGAACATGGGAGGAGAATTTTAGCTGAGCCTCACGATTCCGGTAGCTGGGAGGGCAATTAACTGCATTGTATTAGCTCAGCAAACAAAGCAATTCTCTGTCCCTTGGAAGTGTTTGATAAATGACCCTGTTTGTGGGTTTGGTGAAGTATATGTTTAGTCCCTGGTGGCATCTTGGTTTTCACTCAGCCTGGATTGAAAACACAACGAGGAATTTCAACTTCATCATGCAGCATTTCTCAGAAAGTCTTTTGATTTGTCCCCTTACAAAGTCAGAAGTAGGCTAACATTTGGTTGTAATTGTACTGGATTAACTAAATGGGCTTTTGTTTTTGGACTCTAAATGTCCCCAAGCAATGACAGTCATTTTAAATAATCCACATTATCCGTTTACCTTTTTAATGGAAGTCATCTGAAATGGTTGCCTAGGATACATTATTTTGAATGATACAGATAGAAATAATGACTGTATTTATAGCGTTGGGCAATGGCAAACATGGAATGAACTGAAACACAAGTTAACCTAAAGGTACTTGTCATTTAGACAGTTGCTCTTTGCAGCTATTCTACTGTTCATTAGCTTAAAGGAAAGAAATCAATATTTAATGTCCAACCCAAGGTCCAAGGCTCCAGCTGGGAGAGCTTTAATGATATTTATTTAAACCGTTTCCCAAGATTAGCTGTCAGAGCTCGGCTCTCTGAATAAAAAATTAGGTCATGAAAAGATGGCATCAATAACCTTGAAATAGACTGCTGCATTCTCTCCACCGCAAGTCGCTTCATGCTGATTCTGTGATTATACAGGTCAATGCCTCAATGCTGCCATTAGCTATTTAAGTTCTCCCTCTCTGTGTGTGTAAGCTGCTGCTACCACAGAAACATTACATTTGACTATACATGTTGTTACTCCAGAAGTTCCTGTGGTAATTCAGATTTAATGCCTGCCATGTATTGGCATTTCTATGGAATCGCAGGGAGGGAGGGAACGGGGGAATGGGGGTGGAGGGGGGGAAGGGGATATCCATGGCAACAGTGAAGGCAATCAAGAATAAATGTATTTGAGGTTGTACAGAGCATAACATAAGGCAAGGAATTATACTCATATTTTTTATTTAATACTCCAGCTAATGTCAGTTATTTGTTTTATGAAAACCAAATGTAAACACTAGTGTGAATATTTATTTGATGAATTCCAGATGGAAACAATAGTGTGAATATTTGTTTGTTGTGGATGATATTATTGATTCTTCTATTTGTTCCTCTTGGTTTTGGTGTGCCTCTGTACTCGTTCCTCTTGGTTTTGGTGTGCCTCTGTACTCGTCCACTTGGTTTTGGTGTGCCTCTGTACTCGTTCCTCTTGGTTTTGGTGTGCCTCGGTTTTGGTGTGCCTCTGTACTCGTTCCTCTTGGTTTTGGTGTGCCTCTGTACTCGTTCCTCTTGGTTTTGGTGTGCCTCTGTACTCGTTCCTCTTGGTTTTGGTGTGCCTCTGTACTCGTTCCTCTTGGTTTTGGTGTGCCTCTGTACTCGTCCACTTGGTTTTGGTGTGCCTCTGTACTCGTTCCACTTGGTTTTGGTGTGCCTCTGTACTTGTTCCACTTGGTTTTGGTGCGCCTCGGTACTGAGATTGAAAATGCATCCCACAGTGTTTAGGCTTATGACAAATTGGAAAGACTTGGCCAGTGGATGCTCGGGTATGCTCGGGTATGCTCGGGTATGCTAGGGTATGCTAGGGTATGCTCGGGTATGCTAGGGTATGCTCGGGTATGCTCGGGTATGCTCGGGTATGCTAGGGTATGCTAGGGTATGCTAGGGTATGCTCGGGTATGCTCGGGTATGCTCGGGTATGCTCGGGGATGCTCGGGTATGCTCGGGTATGCTCGGGTATGCTCGGGTATGCTAGGGTATGCTCGGGTATGCTAGGGTATGCTAGGGGTTGCTAGGGTATGCTCTGGGATGCTTGGGTATGCTAGGGTATGCTCGGGGATGCTCGGGTAGGCTAGGGGTTGCTAAACACACTGTTCATATAGCCTGTGACATGGTCATATCAGTATTATTATTAATTTAAACTATAGTCTAAACAGTGTAAAATGACCAGGAACAGCAGAACCTTACATGGAGAATTACAGCTGTGATGGCACACGGATGAATGACGTTTGCTCAGACTTCTTGCCCACCTGCCATAACAAAGTAATAACTAACCCAGATAACATTTGCTGGGCATGGTTGAGGAACGTTTAGTATGACTATTGTTGAGGATTAAAGAGGATATCTACAACTTAAGTGATTGTATTTTGCATTTTTAAGGATTCTAACTAATTAAGAATTGTTCAGTGTGTTGTTCGAACATACACAATACACACGGACCAACATTAGCTACCATCTATAGAGCAGTTACTATTCCATTTCCCAATACCTGCAATGATTACAGTTTTCTGCCTGTAGTTTAATCCCGGGAGCCCTGGGGGAACGGTTATGGTCATTTTTAGATCTGGTATTTTCAGGCTTGACAAACGGCTCTATTTTAGCATTCCTTCACTGCGCTGTTGAACTGTGTGAATCATGATCACTTGAAGTGGTTGACTTCTCAACAAAAGAGGCTTTGAAGCCAAATTGTTTTAAAGCTAGGGTTACTGTCAGTTTATCCCACACTGACTCTGAAGATTGGTCTTTGGTTTGTAAAGCAGACGAATCATAACCATTTATGAATATGGATTGTGTTTTTGCCTCCGCACTTTTGAGGTTGTAATAAAAATAAATGTTAAGTCTTTAGCGCCTGTCTTTCAAGTCCTAATTAAAGACAATAAAATGATCTGTAAACATTTAATCTGCTGAATAGAAACGCCTGCAGGGATTTGGACATTCCATGGATTCCCTTAAACTAAGATGACAGACTGGCTTATTGTTAATAAAAACAAAAGGTTCACTTTTAGATGCTTATTTAGCCTAAAAATCCTTGTGCCTGTAAAAATGTATATTGTCATTGATTACAGTTTTCCGTAATATATTATGTAACCCAATAACAATAATGACTTTCAAATATGAAAGGGAACATTTGATATTACTGAATAGGTAACACACACACACACACACAATGTAGCATTATGGAAAATGGCCTGCTCATCTAAAAGCTCAATGATGCATAGCCAGCAAAAATGTACGCTCTCTCTCATTGAGTTATTCCCTTATTGAGTTATTCCCTTATTGACTATTCCGTGTGATGTTGTGCTCCTTCTGCCCTCTAGTGTGCAGAAAAATGTTGCATTAGATATTGACTGTGATTGAACTCCACCAAATGGTTGTATAGAAGAGAACTCTGTATTTACACAAATGTAGACTATCGCAGCGCAAAGAGCCTCCGTGCTGCCTTCATATAGTTACTGAAACTCTTTCGTGGACTCTCGATGTCGGACGCTCCCTGCCCGCTCGCTTCCAGGGAATTTCAACTTCATGTTTTATTAGCATTGCAGTTCTACGTTATCAGGGTTCTCTTTTTTTAATAATTTATATATGGAGAAACCAAAAATAACCAAGCCCCACCTTCAGCTTTAATCTGAGGATATTTTCACACCTAATATTTACATTGTAGAAATCGCTGCACAATTGTACACCGTCCCCCTACTGTTGTGTACCAAAGTAAGTTGACAGTTTAACATTGTGTAATAATAGAATCCTCTTTACCACTCGGTCACATTACGTTTGCATGCAATGACTGCTGGAGATCAGTGACCTATAGACATCAATAGAGATGCTGGAGATTTTGCGATGGGGTTCAGCTGGGATCCTTGGTACTGAGTCATTGTGTTGCCTTATGATGAAGGCAATGGTTTATATTACATTACATTGTGTTGCCATATGATGAAGGCAATGGTTTATATTACATTACATTGTGTTGCCTTATGATGAAAGCAATGGTTTATATTACATTACATTGTGTTGCCTTATGATGAATACAATGGTTTATATTACATTACATTGTGTTGCCTTATGATGAAAGCAATGGTTTATATTACATTACATTGTGTTGCCTTATGATGAAAGCAATGGTTTATATTACATTACATTGTGTTGCCTTATGATGAAAGCAATGGTTTATATTACATTACATTGTGTTGCCATATGATGAAGGCAATGGTTTATATTACATTACATTGTGTTGCTTCATGATGAATACAATGGTTTATATTACATTACATTGTGTTGCCTTATGATGAAAGCAATGGTTTATATTACATTACATTGTGTTGCCTCATGATGAAGGCAATGGTTTATATTACATTGTGTTGCCTCATGATGAAGGCAATGGTTTATATTACATTGTGTTGCCTCATGATGAAGGCAATGGTTTATATTACATTGTGTTGCCTCATGATGAAGGCAATGGTTTATATTACATTGTGTTGCCTCATGATGAATACAATGGTTTATATTACATTACATTGTGTTGCCTCATGATGAAGGCAATGGTTTATATTACATTGTGTTGCCTCATGATGAAGGCAATGGTTTATATTACATTGTGTTGCCTCATGATGAAGGCAATGGTTTATATTACATTGTGTTGCCTCATGATGAATACAATGGTTTATATTACATTGTGTTGCCTCATGATGAATACAATGGTTTATATTACATTTTGCCATTATGCAAGTATGCCTGTTCCAATGGCAGCCATGAATCCCCAAGACACAACCCCCTCAGCACAATATTTGACTGATCAGGGTGGTAGCCAGTTTATTTTCTCTCAACAATTTCATCTTGCATCACTCTTGCACGTGTTTAACTTTGCCCGGGTCGGTCCACAATACCCTTTTCAGAACTTTGCTGGCTCTTTTAGATACTTTTTAAGGAATTCCTGTTTTTTTAGGCTGATTGTTGTTTTTGCACCTCGCAATTCAGTCGGTAAATACAAATGTTAGTGGCTAACAAGTCAATTACATTCATTTATTTATTTTACCCAAATGTGGGCTTTTAACCATAATCCTTAAACAAAATCCATGGTCAAACCAGGTAACTGTTATTATGAATAATTATGAGAATTATGAGAACTAATACTATGAATATAAGACTAAATATAAACATATTTTACAGATAGTTGCTGTGTGACATTTGGAAGGGTGTGATGAGCTATGTAACACTTCATATTTCATATGCAATTTTAGAGTAAAACATACAACTTCAACATATTACTCAAGATTATTTTCTGTATTGAAATACAAGTAGGCTATGTAGTTCTGATTTGAAACTGTACGTAATGTAGTATTACATCACATTTTGTGTGATGATCCCAGCAGGGGTAGGTGATGCTTTTGGCAGTAGCTAATGAGGATTAGATGGAATCTAAAATATATTATAGTATACTAATGCTGAAAAAGTCCAAATGTTAACATTTGAGGAAACCCTATCCTTTCTGTGCTGCCTGGGGAGTGCTACAGATCATGGAAATGTTGGAAAAATATCAAATGAAATGAAGAGGGGTGGATTTAAGTAAGAATGCGATGCTTGTGAATATACATGCTTTATACATAAAAATGTCAATGTCTCATTCTTGACCCAAATTACGTAAGTAACTGTTTACTCTGTAGTAAGTTGAGTTGAAACATTATTTCTCAATGCTGCAGTGATTTATGGTGATTCCTATTTTCAGTCCATTAGTGTGTCTTTCTCCTCTCCTCCCTCTCCCCCTTTTTACAAATAAGTCACATTTAATCGCACATTTCCTTTCTTGGCTCAAGGCCCGGTGCCAGCTGTATGAAAGGCTTTACTGCCTCTGTTGCCAACATTTTGGTTCTATAATTATTACTTTTTTTATCCCACTGAGCCACTCAAACTCTTAAGTGGCATTTTTATTTCTGAAGAAAAAGCAAACCACTCATTATTCCATGTTTGTTCTACCACACTGTCCCTTGAAAAGGGAATTGAGCAACAACTTTGTGCACACAAGACAGTGTTCTTGCCTATGGTTTGAGACGTTGTTTCCTAATAGCATTTGAAATGATAAAATAAAATAAAACAATTCAAGGTTACGGGACAGAGAAGGCTCTACAAAATAATACTTCTATCAATGGCTAGTATGACCTCTTTTCTATTGAGTATTCAACATGTTTTTCTCAGTATTTTTGTCAATCCACATTTATACATTTGGTTTGATTTCGGTGATAATAGCCCCCGGCTATGTCACAATGCACCCTGTAATCAGTCTGAACGTAAACAGCATACACTATGGATGTTTCTCAACACAGCAAATTCGGTCTGGATGTTTCTTGAGTTACTCGAGCAGCTGTAGCGCATTAACTGTTTCTCTGGTAATGTTCTGTACAGATTAACGTGCCCTCACTGGGGGCTGCCGCCTTGCCTCATCTGCTGGCCCAGTGCCAGGTGTTAGTTGGCTCACCAGCTCGTTTAGCACATACCAACTCTGTGTTTAAGCATGCTCTCTAGTCAAACGGACTCCCGCCCACCATGACGGTGTACTCTGTTCTGTCAAGTGTCAAAAATAAAGGTGAAACGGTCCTTTGTGTTTAAAATGTGCTATAAGCTGCGCGTCTCCGCTACAGTTTGAGGCCTGGTCGTCGCTGGTTTAAATTGGAAACGTAGAACATATGTCACCTACCATTAGTTCAAACTTTTTCGCTGATTTTCATGTCCAAGAAAAGGTCACAAACAAAATGTTGAATGAATAAGCCAGTCGTAGGTAATCCGAATCATGTCAATTGTTTCAACTTAGCGGTTGTATTCCCGTGGTGGTTTGCATTTTAACATTTATCTGTACAAGTCCATTAGGCAACTATGTTGGCAACAAAACAAATGTAGTAGTTCTTCTAGGTTTGTCAAATCGGTTGTATAGTTTTATGTTCTATGTGCATTGCCCTTGAATGTTCCCACTACATCCCATCGAGAGTTTTAGTACAATGTTTCCTAAGGGAACTCTAAATCTTGTTCAAGATATCGTGCATAATGTCCCTACGGTAAATGTTCCCTGTGCAAATAAAATGTACTTTCGTCTTAGAAGGCAAACTGGATAGGTTAGCTGGTTAGAGGTACCCTAACCTGGAAACGGTATTAGTATCAACTCCTGTAATCTTTAATAGTTGTGCTAAATTGCTCTAACCCCTCTGATCTTAGTCTGCGATCTATTCAACATCGTTTTTATGTTAAGACTTGAAATTAAAATGGAATTAATCAGGCGTTTCTGCCTGAAAAAAAAAAATCCTTGAAGTCAAACACCAAATAGTTTAAGAACAAATTGTGCAAAATAAATTACAACCTTGAAATCTAAAAATAATCCACAATCACGAAACTATTCACGTCCTAAAGTCAATATTTTTGTAGAGGCACCTTTAGCAGCAATTATAGTAATATGTGTATTTAAGTATATACTAGATTTGCACTCTGGACACAACAATTTTCGCCTTTCATCTTTGTAAAATTACTCACGCTCCGTCAAGTTAGATTGGGTCCTGTGGTGAAGAGCAATTTTCACCTCTTTCCACAGATTAACAAATGGATTTAAGTCGAGTCTTTGATTGGGCCACTCCAAAAAATTTACATTTTTGGCGCCTGGAGTTGGGAGTTCTTCTGGAAGATTAATATTTTACCAAGTCTCTGGTCTAATGCAGATTTCCAAAGGATTTTTTCCACTATTTCTCTGTTCGGTGCATCCATTTTGCCCTCTGTTGTCACAAAATTTCCAGGCCATAAAACAGAGAAACATCACCACTGCTTGATGCTGCCACCTCCATAATTCGTGTTGGGAATGGTTTCCTCAGGATTATCAGCGTTTAGGGACCAGAGTCAAACATGGTGCTTAGCATTGGGGGCCAAAAAGCTTCAGACAAAAAGCTTCAGACCGTAGAATCTTCTTCCACTCGGATCTGTATTCCACATGCCTTCTGGCAAACTCTACCCAAGATTTGATGATTGATTTTAACAAAAGCTTTCTTTATGCCGCTCTCCCTTAAAAGGCTACTTTTGTGAAGCACCTGTGCTATTGTTGCAGTATGCAGGGGCCCTCAGCTGTGGAAGGCAGGGGCCCTCAGCTGTAGAAGGCAGTAACTCCTTAAGGGTTGCCATGGGGCTTTTTGTGGCCTTACTGTGAAGTGCCTTTCTCGCCTGGATACTCTGTGTTCAAAGATTCTAGGTTCTTATTAAATTTAGAAATGACTGTGCTCCGCCGGATTTTCAAGGCTGTGGACATTTTCTTCAATCCCACAGACTGGTGTTTTTGAAGAACCTTATGCTGGGTTTGCTTTGAGTGTTAGATAGTTCTCATTACGTAGCTTTGGTTGGGAATATAACTAAGCAACTGTGGGACCTCCCAGAGACAGCTGTATTTAACATGAAATCATGTTAAACACCTTAATTGCACACAGATGGACGCCAATTAACCAATTATGTGACTTCTAAAGACGGTTGGTCGCTCCACATCTCATGCAGGTGTCATAGCAATGGGATACTTATGCGGTTATTTGTTTTAAATACATTTGTAATTTAGAACAATTTGTACATTTTATTTTGACATTAAGGACATTCTGTGTAGATCCGTGGTAAAACATCTCATTAAATACATTTTGATTTAATATTGTAACAAAATAACATTTGGAAAAATTAAGTGGTGGATTCTTTTGAGAGCCTGTGTTGATAGATAACTTGGCACCTTATTTTTACCCTGGATGATTTCTGGGGCCGCCTGCCCTAATCCACTGAACTGTTTGTGTTTTGTGCAGATCTGCATCCTTCATGTGATCACAATTTTAGATGAAAACAAATCTCACTCCTGTATTGGGCGAACGTGATAAATGACGTGCCATTAGACAATGAAGACAGGATTTGTAAGGACTGTTTTGATTCACAAGCAGCCTGGGAGCAGACATTTTGCGGTTTAACTTGGTTGCTCAGAGACCGAAACAAAGCTCAGGGATTTCGATCAAGTAATCTTTTGGCTTTTGTTCAGGTGGTCTAAACCACTATGCTACCTTCAAACTTTTGTCAGATTATGGTTAATTTTGTCACTTCCTCCTGACCTTTCCAGGCTTCTCCTACCTTATGAGAGACACACCAAAGGAGAGAAGGAAAACCCCTCCCCCTTGGCCAAACCCCAGAAACTGGAATATGGGGCCATAGAGGAGGGTGCTAAATTCAAAGGGGTCACAACAAGGCAACCTAAAGGTGGACTGAACCAAAGGCAGCCGGCCAGAAAGCATAGGGACAACACAGCAGAAGGCCAGGAACTCTCAAAGGTCAGTTCTATATATTTTCTGTTTACGGGGAAATCCATTTTAAGGAAATTCTCCCACTCACCCTTTCAAAACGTGTTAATTTACTCCCTCTTTTCTCGAACAACAATGTGAGCTAATTTGACATATCCTGTGAATGTCAGCCAACATATCATGTACTGCTTATATGTTAATTAACAGTATGGTATGTTTTGCCACTAAGGTATCTGTGAAGATCCAGGAGCCCGTAGCTGTGCCCGACCCTCTGTCTGCAAAAGAACCTGAAGAAGAGCAGTTACAACTGACCCTACAGAAAGAGGAGATGGTGAACGAGGATAAACCGTTGGCCCTCAATCCCCTTACCTCAGACAGCCACAGAGACACATCTGACCCCGACAATGACCTGCCCGAGTGGAGGCATCCCAACCAACCACAGACAGACCAACCTAACCGTGAGCTAAGTGACCAGGCTGATGGGTCCCTGCATAAGACCCCCTGTCCACACCACTGGGAACCCACCAACACTAAGCATGGCTATAGCAGTAAGCCAAGCACACCTGGTAGCCCTTTAGCAAATGACACAGCCAGTCCTAGTTATGGACACGGCGGACGTGTGGGGAAGGTACTGCCCATGTGTAAACAGAGCCCGCCTTCACAGCGGCTGGACTCAACTGAGCCTCTGGAAGATTCCCCCAGTAAGAATAGAGAGATTAATCAGTGTCAATTGCGCATGCCAACGGCGTACTCCAAGGACAGCCTGGGGGTCATGTCCCCGCTAGCCAAGAAAAAGCTCCTCTCTCAGGTCTGCGAGAGAAATCATTACTCATTCAGTGGCCCTTCTCTCCTTCCTCCCGCTCCGTCAGCCAGTGTGGTTGATGTGAGGGACAGTTATTTTGAAGAGGCGGCGAAACGGAGGCAGGACTCCCTCCCGGACAGCCCGGAGATTGCTCCAGTCTTCAGGCCTTCAGTCATCCAGCATGCCCAGAGCATAAAAGCCCAGCACGAGAGGAGTCCGCTGGGGAATCTCTCCGAGCCGTTCACTTGCAGACTTAGCCACTTTCCTGCTCGACTCAACCCCCCATGGCATTCGTACCTCCACCGGTTTGAGTCACAGGATGGAGTGGAGAACGCCGGAGAGACTCCAATACAGCAGCGTCCCTGTCCTGTGCCTCTTGGCTATGGAGGTGACTGCTACTCCTCCCCACATCTACACAACCTCTACCGGCAGACGGAAAACTGTCTCAGTCAAGAGCGCATGTCCAACTATCCCAACACGGACAAACGAGGCACGTTTATGGGGGAATGTCAGAGCGCTGAGGTTTTTACCTCAAACAATGCCGACAGAGACGGTTTAGCTTTCAGACCTCCCCACTTCTCCGAGAGGACACCTGGAGATGGGCCGTTGGACGAGGAACCGCAAGATTTCAGTATTTCCAAGCATGGCCCTCAAAGAGTGTCTTTCACAAAGCCCTCTTTCTTTGACCTCCCGTATCCCATGATGCACCATAGTTTAGGCGGTCACCCAAAAGCATGCAGAGTCCCCCCCATGACTACATCTACCCCCAAACAGAACCTGGACCCCCTTCAACCCTCCATCAACCCTAAGAGCCACGCTGAATCTGTTGGTGCATCCAGACCGAGTAAGAGAAGCTTTGGGGAACTTGACAACGAGGGGTTGCCAGACCGTAAGCTGCGAGTGGTCACCCCGAAACACCCCGCCGATTCTGTTCACCGAGGCGACCCCCAGGGGACCGAGCTCAAACCGGCTGAACCAGCGCACGCCATCCATCTGCACAGCCACGACGGCCACGCCTACCTTCCCCACACGCCCTTCTACCCGGGAATGTACTCTGGGATGCCGGACACCCTCCATCACAATCTTCAGTACCTGAAGAGCCAGGCGGCCGTGTCACCGTTGGTCCCTCCACTCACCTTCCATTCCATTATGCTACAGAGGCAGCTGATGTCCTCGCAGCAAAGCCCCCAGCACTTCTACAGGTACCCAGGGGGTGCGTCCCTGTACGGGGACCTCCTGCAGAACCTCTACCCCCTGAGCACTCTCACCCCGGCACAGCTGTCCTCCATGCACCCCAGTACCAGGCTCTAACAGAGAGTCCACCCCGGGACAGTGGCTCTTCTGATTCGATTATTTCGAAAGCATTACAACACTGGCTAGCTGTACATGGTGGTTTTGTAAGGCACTCAGCAAAAAAAGAAATACACTACTTAACTATCATCTGGGACAGTGGATCTTGTGTTCTATTTTTTTTAAAGTGTTGCAACACTGGTAAGTTGTAAAATTATGTATTTAGTCAAGCAGACAGTTACATTTTCTGTATTATTTTTTGTGCTGTGTCACAACGTAAATTACTTTGTCTCAATTTGCACACTACGTACTGTTTGTGTTCACTCAACTGTCAGGTTCATACTATATTTTGAATGTGGTAGAAGATATAAAAAGGCATTTAATGCATGTTGGGATTGTCATATTTACTTGGTCTTAAAAATAGATACAACTGCTTCATCGTCTGTTTGGCTCCAGCATTACATTGTATCAGATGGAAACACCCGACCCCGGATAAGCGGTTGAAGATGAGATGAGATGAGATGGAAACACTAAAGATATCAGGCAACGTTTTCCAGATCTCCATCATGGTGCTGGGACTAGTTTGTGTTACTTTAAGTACACAACCTTTACATTTGAGTCATTTAACAGGCACTCATATAATGAGGGTCTTACACTAGAGCAGATGTTGGCAAAAGGTGCCATGCAAGTCAGGTTCCTTGTTTTGTCAAATCTCCACATTAAACTAAGTGGGTTTCACAAATGAAATAAGACGTGACTAGTTTGTTGATGTGATCAAGGAATTAACTTACTTTAAAATACAATGTTATTTAGGTTTAGTTGCAGTTCATTAGCTGTTCACAAATTAGTTATTAGAATAATTTTCCAGCCTAGTGGTCCGGCTTACAGCTACAGATCTAGTTGCTTCTTCCTATGGCAGTAGAGGGCATAGTAATAATCATATCCACAACCCTGGCCTTGCAAGTACCATGCTCAACCAACAGCGCCTGAACCCACAACCCTGGCATTAAGTGCCATCTATTATGAATTAAACCACTCACTTGTTTTCTTTGGAATGACTGTGTTAAACTACGGTGCTGTACAAAATACATGGTCTTGATATATGTACACAAGTACATTTTCAACATGATGCCCAAACTGTGAAGAAACCTTATTTTTTCTGGTTTATTACATTGTACGAAACATAATCTTTAAATGTTTTGCTGACGCGTGAGACGCAGATAAATGACTCCATTGACATATTAAACTAAGTATTTGTATTATGATTATTGAATTCCACGTCACTGACGCTGCCTACTGTGACATCTAACAGCTCTTATCTTAACCATGTTGAGAAACGTTCACTCTTTTGTCTATGGCTGTTGTTTACCTCCCTCGTTCGACTGCATATTGAATGATAAATACAGTTGTGTGTTGTAGATCATTGCTTCATGAATATCTGTGCCTTAATCTTTGATTCGGGCTTGCAGCGCTGCCGGTTCCATTCTGTTGTCACATTGCAGTGCAAACTCGGTGCGTGTTACTTTAATTGCGAATCACCATAGTTACCATTTAGCATATGGATAAGCACTGGTGTAGATAAATACTAGAATTGACTAGAAAAGATTGAGCCACTCCCAGACACACTGAGCAAAATGCAGTGTGTAGTGCCTGAGGACGAATAGCACCTGGTTTGGGTTTAAAGCCATTGTAACTGCTTTAAATGGGTATTTGTAATGTAGGAAATATAGACAAAGCATTTGTTGTTTAGGTTTGTGGTAAAAACTGATCAAGAAGTTTAGCAGACACACAAGCATTAATTTGTGTTGACTTTGGCCTCAACAACTGTTTATTAGGTTCTAAAATCTTCAAACCCATCCTCTGGCAAATCAATTCAAAATGTACATATTGTAAATACTGTTGACTTAATCTGACATAAGTTATCATGTGTAATATGTTATAACCTGTAAACAATATAATGCATACAACTGGTTACATGGTCTAGATGTGTTAGAGTCCCATACTTTAAGATCTGAACACAAGTCAGGACATTGTTTTATTTTGTTTTGTGTCCCCGTTTTTCCAAATTATTGTCCATATTGTTTTTCTTTGGTGTTTTTGATACTATGTGCCAGCTGTTAACCAATTATTCAGCTGGCAAAAAAGAAAAACATTTTGTATTATATGCTCCTCTGTATATTTAATTAAAATATTTTACTATCTATTAATGTGCCACTCCCGTTAATTGTGGCAGTATTCTACCAAAGATGGTGATTTTGGAAATATCTCAGTCGATTCATGCTAAAATATTTGAACATCATGACTTTTTCCAAGCATTTTACCAGTGTTTTTTAATAACATTTTAATCACTGTGTAATTTGCTGAATCTCAATACTAGCAGTCTATAAAAAATTTATGTTTTGTTTGTCTGTGGGCAATCCTTTTTTTTTATCAAAATATTGTATTAAAATGATTCACCTTATCCAAGATTGATAAGGGAGAGATCATATTTACATAAGAATTGCTTGAGCGTTACAATCAAATGTGGCTTACTAAACCTGTTTGACAGGACTTCACTGGACATTAATATTCATCAGTCACTTATATAGATGTTACCTTGTGAACTAATCTGTTCTGAATTGAATCTGACATTTCCTAACATCGATTTGAAATTGAATCTTAAAATGACACTCACAGAATCTTGAGTGACCAGAGACGGAACACCGGTTTAACGTCCTATTAGACAGATGTCACAGAAAAGATACAAGACAATTTCCCCCAACTGAACTGACGCAACACTGTTTCAGGCAACAGTGCCAGTTGGTATTGTCGCCATCTCCTGGCCAAAGTCAGTCTTGGTTCTCTCAGGGGTGCACATATTCGTTTTTACCCCACCACTAAACAGCAGATAAATAAAATCAATGTTTCACATTGAGTTAATTGGAATGAGTACCGAGCTTGCGATAATATTGAGTAAAAGAATGATTCTGGTACTAGTTTACATTTCTATACAATCTTTAGTCTAGTGTGAAAGTGTGTATAGTGTTACGGTGTTCAAATAACTTTTTAAATCCCAATGTATTTCAAAAGGGTTTTAATCCTCAGCATCAAAAACGGATATGCTCATACAGTATGTCAGTGGCAAGGTAACAGGGCAATCTAACATGTTAGGACAATCCCCCAAAAAAAACTTATCCTAACTGTTCAGGAGGGAATTTTGTTAACACATAAAAAATTACATAAATAATAAGCCATTCAATTGCAGCAAGTGCTACCTATTAAACATGCACTTTTGATATGGTACATTATTTTCTACAATAGCGATGAATTTAAAATTAAAAACGTTTCCATGAATCCCATTTCAATACCATTTTAATATAAACATATTTAAATTAACTGGCTCAAGCTGCAGTTCATTAGTTTGGTCCATTAGAAAGAGAATTCCCATTTCAGTCCAAGTTACAGTTCTAACCAGAGTACAATACCTAACGTATTTATCCTCAGACTTAAGATCATTTCATGCAATAACTGTATCAGCTGCCTTTGCATCTCATGTTTGTTTCAGTAATGTTACAGTTTAAACAAACTCCAAAGCTTTAAAGACGATTATTGTAGTGGTTAGTAAGCAATAATAAAAAAATCGGCCAGTATGTCAAACTAAAAGAATACACTCACATTAATTGGATGTCCATGCATACCATTGTTCCAAAAGACAATCAATTACCCCAATTAAGACATATGGTTACATTAAAGACAGTTACTCAGTCACTTAAAACACCTGGTTAGGTCCTATTATTAATAAGAACAACCTCGATATTAACCCCCAGGTTAGGGGGCTTGTTCACTCAGTCACCAAGCTTTAGAGTTCATCTTCGCCCCGAAGGACTTCCTCAGTTTGGTACGTGGAGCGGGTACTGGGGTAGGCCTTTGGGGAACATCAGGATTGTGCAGGTGCTCCAGCTCCTGCTGGGGGGGCTCCTTCTGGCCCAGGGGGGCATTCTTCCGGGACATGCCAGGGTTCTTCTGTAGCTGCTGGATTATGGCTGAGAATTTTGCATCCAGTGAAGGTCTTCCGGTCTTGGTTCCGGACTTGGTTCCAGTCTTGGTTCGTGCCTCAGCCCCAATGTTCTCCTTTTCCCGATATGGAGGTGGGGGTCTGGATGGTCGGAGGCAATAAGGCTGCTTGTCAACTGGCGGGGGCGGGGCACACCTCTTCTTGTAACCATTGGAGACAGAGCTAGGGGCGGGGCTCGGACATGGGCTTTCTTTGCCTGGAGACAGAACACGCTTCTGCACCACAATGCTGTGGGACCCATCAAAGAGAGTGGACAAATTTGGAGGTTCCCTTGCCACCTCCTCCTCACCAATAAGGAAGTGGCCTCCGGTTTCCACAATCTTATTATGGATGATGTCTGTGATGCTCTCGAACTTTCCAGGGGAATGTATGCCTTTAGAAAAGGGAGAACAGAGTCAGTGTTCCAGGAAGAAGAACAATAAGCTTAGTATCACGATTGGAATTGCAGTATTGTTTATGGATATTTCTATTTTATCTGGTCACTGTTGGTACATTGGGAATGTTTGTAGCATACTCATTATGGTAGACAGAAATGTGAAAAGTGCATTTGCTATTATTGTCCATTCAGGGACGCAGCTCAGTGTTTGTGGCTCATGATGGCTAACAGTGGTCGGCTTGTTTTTGCTAAAAGAATGCAAATTGTTTGGTCTTTAACATCAACATAGTCAGCCAACCTGACAGAGCATGCTTCAGCAAGTTTATACACAACAGCAAAGGAAAAAACCCTGATGGGTCAAGTTTAGGAATAAACCGAGAGAGGAACTAGGCACGAAGTGGTGGCCAGTCCTCTTTTGGTTGAAAATAATATGCATACACAATATATTACATTTAAAATCCAAAGATGCAATATGTAGTCAAATGTGTTTGGGGACCTATTCTTACTTAGTTCATTGTAGACAGAATTGGCCTGTTTGTTGAGAAACAGTGGGTGTTTCTTTGGTGACCTGACCTCAATTTTCATGAGCTCACTACAGCAGTGCTCCCATTGACCTGGATAAGACCAAAATAAATAAAGAAATTTGGCAGGAGAAAAGGTTTGATAAAAAAAATCCACATTATTAAACATTAAATAAACATTATTTAACCAGATATGTCAATTAAGAACCAAGTGCCTTTGGAGAATTGGTCTTGTCTCTGAATACTTTTCAATTTCACAGAATTACAAAAGAAACATTGAAATTGTGTTCCATTTTGAACAACAAAAACTACAAATCAATTAAGGTGACATTGAATTTGTTGGGAAGCATCTATAAGGAACAAAAACAGAAAAATGGTGCCTGTCTGCATATTCAACCCACTGAGAGTGGAATCTTTAAGTTGACAGAGTTAATAGAAAATTCCAAGGATTACTTAATTACCTTACCATTGGCCAACAATGAACCATTAAATGTACTTTTTCTAGATAAAAGCTAGGGTCGTTGGTCAGGAATTCTACAGTTGTTTAAGAAAAAAAACGTGTCAAATCAATGCATTGATTAGAAAATGGGTAAGAGTTTTCAGAGGTCTCCGCTGTGTTCTCACGGTTGCATGAGACAGTCTAGATAACTTTTTTTATTTATCATTCAAAGAAAATGTGGTACTGAACAAGTCGGCTAGCCAAGAGTAGTCAGGGACAGACCTGCTAGCTTGTATGTGTGGGACCTTATGTTATAAAAAAAAAAAAAAAAAAAAAAAAAAAAAAACTCTAAATGTACCATCTGAAAGCATGTCTCAAGTGGTGACAAAAAGACACGAGCGGACCAGCTGCAATTTAGGAAAAGGTTTTATGGTCAGACAGCAGCAAATTGGATCTTTTTCTCAAAACAAAGTGCAATATTTGGCACAAACCTAACAATACCATCCTTACAGTGAAATATGGTGGTGTCACCAATGTGCCGCTGGGATGCTAATCATTAGCATCTTGTTAAATTGAAAAATGGATGGAGCAAAAGAACCACAGAAATAAAGAACATCTGCTGCATGGAAGATAGATGCCTGCTGGATTTTGAAGGTATGGCATTGGGACACAGTCTCAGATCCTACAGGCAAGCCAGTGTGTGCTCTTAATCATTTACTGTGCACATATTTGCTGTAATCTGCAGCAAACACAAAGTCGTTGCAACGGAATGAAATAACACAATTACAACAGCTGTATTAGTACCAACCTAGAATCAACATCATCTGATGTCACAAAAATTAAGGACAAAGTTGTACACTTTGTAA
Organism: Dallia pectoralis; assembly: GCA_029465975.1. Classification (NCBI taxonomy): domain Eukaryota; kingdom Metazoa; phylum Chordata; class Actinopteri; order Esociformes; family Umbridae; genus Dallia; species Dallia pectoralis. Next base: position 13,382,654 of record CM055730.1, on the reverse strand, counting down.
GGTAGTGGCTTATTTGTGGAAAAATTGTGTTCATTCAACGCTGCTTCTAGTATTAAATTAATATTGAGAACCCAAGAATAGGACAACAAATATCCTGTAATAATGTGTGATTTTGAGTGATGATTACCCTAACGAACTATCCAAACACTCACTCTGGTCGTACAAGTGCTGCCAGAAAGCCTCCACCCAGTCCTCCAGCTCCTCATTACTGTCAGCTGTAAACACGTTGGTCAAAGTCCCCCCCTGCACCGTGTTGATTATTGTCAGACTGCTGGACCTCTTCTTAGTGTCCTTATCCTGCACACGGATCATGGTGTCCTGGATAGTGCAACAGCAAAGGGAAACGCATATTATTATTTTCATCAAACACTTGCAATTCTTTCATGTTGAAATCAGTAAAAGAGTCTTTGTTATTTTATCATGTAAGAATGACTCAGAAAACATTCTTATTCTCACTAAAAACCAGAAGGAAATAATGATTTAGTTCCTTTTTCAGGGACACGTTTACATTTTTTACTTTGGCCCCTCTGATCAAGGACTCTGCCATTCTAACCAGCAGGATTCCTTGCCACTCCAAGGATGTTTGTGCTGTTTTTCATGGCAACATCTACCTTGTTAATGGGTATGACAACACTGGGCTCCACCTTGGCAGTGATTTCTTCAGGATTGTAGTAGCAGGACAGAGTTCCTGCCTTAAGCACACAGTACAGACTACAGCACCGGAACAGCCCTTCAACAGTTTGCTGTAAAAGAGAATACATAGAGATGTTCCCTATTATAAAGTCAGACATTGTAGGAGGACATTGATATACTTTGACAAGATTAAATATCATTCAGTCTCAACGTTATGTAAAGATCCAGTTAATGTACAACCCCCCTGCATATAGAGAGCGGAGTTGCTCAACTACCACAGCATTATCGCTCCTTGAATTCTCCTCACAAAGCAACTGACCTTTTATCACTTGAGAAATGTATCGGACATCCATTTCACCACACCAGTGTTGTCACATTTGGCTAAGACGCTACAGCGATGCATTTTCATTCAGTACCCCGCAACAGCAGCCAGCCAGAAATTAATTACATTCATTGAACGCCACGGCAGGCGTGCAAAAGATGCCACAGCAATGACTGCTTTCCTGACAGTGTCAAATGTACATTTGAGGTTGCCATTATTGAATGAATTAACCCAGTTTCCATGCGACAGCCTTGGCAACAGCCTTCACTGGTCAGCAGTGCCAGATGGCAGATGTACGTTGTTTGTGTCATATAACCTTTTTTTAAAAAGTGTTGTATATTTATTTGTCTTTATAGCTGACTAAATACTGATGTGCAATGTCCACAGGCTGAGCTCTGATGCGAGGGAATTACTTCTTAATGCTGTGCCGCTATTTACACTGCACAGTGATGCACGCACATGGACTCCCCCCAGAGACGCCACCTGTGAATGTGGACCGTGGCGTGTTATCCTTGTTAATAAGGTTTGAGTGCGTACCCATCGGAAGCATAAAATAATTTTATGATTCAGTTAACTTTACCAGACTGTTGAGTTGAATGGTAGATCAGGCACAGTGAGACAACATCCCATCTGGGAGTAGTTGAAAGTTAAATGACACAGCTCATCTGCCCAGACTCTGGACACATTTTTTGTCCGTCTCATTTGATCACCCTAAAACATTGACGTGGTCCAAAAGGTTATGCACTCATATGATCTTTACCCAGAACATCCAAATGAGGACTGCTTACCCATCAGCCTGGTTCCTCTCTAGGTTTCCTCCTATGTTACTACTTTACAATAGAGTTTTGTCCCACTGTGCATCATATGTTGTCGCTTGCTCTTTAAGGTTTCAAGCTGGATTTCTGTAAAATACTGATGAAAAAATGTGATGACTGTAAGCCCACCTGCTGACTCAGGTAGCCACTCATCATGTCCTGAGTCATACAGACAGGCTGGGCAACCAGACGACAGCACAAGTTGCCATACAGAGGCAACCAGGAGGACGACTCAGCTAGCAGGATGAGAACACAGTCAAAACCAAGCATGTTAAGACACATTATGAAAATACTATTTTACAACAACAAAAATATTATGCGCATCTTTAACAAAAAGCAATATATAAGAATGAACAATGAAATTTTGGTGTTACCATCCTGTATGACAATGAGAGAATGGGACTGGAAGCCCCCATCGGCCCAGGCCAACCCCAGAGAAGTGTACGCCAAGAGGCTGTACCTTGCACCCCTAGGAAGGACAGATGTTAAGCTCCAAAACGATTCAACATACAACACTAATCAGATGACTCAATATAAAAAAGGCAAAACGTGCCAAATAAAAATGTGTAGCTGGAACCAAAAGCTGGGCCACACCAATTACAGCAGTAGCACCCAACACTTTCTGACCGAGACCAGAACGGGGAAAACTGTAAAGCTTTTACATACAGGGGTATTGGGTTGGACAGAAGAAAAGCATCCGGGTCTCCAGACTCAAGCAGGGGGTCAAGTTTCCTTCTGGATGCTTTGCCAATGGAGCTGTAGAACTTCTTGGCCAGTTTCTTTGGGGTATTGACCAAGGTGGTCTCCTCCTCCATGGCACAACTATAGAGCTCCACTATCAGCTCAAATTCAGGGCTAACCTTGTTACTATGAAAAGAGAGGCAAATGTCCAAAAATATCAGTTAATCTAGTCTTAGAACCAAGATGTCACATTTAAACAATATTAATGAGTGTATATGTGATCAATACTTACAAAATTGTTATACCCTCAAAACAAATATCTGTCATTGATCTGTCCACAACCACCATCTCGGTGTCAAAAACTTCAGGTCCAATTCTCATTAGGCAGAATATGGCAACCCGGCGTGAGCCTACAACCAGAATAAATAGTCAAACGTATCCTGACCAATTTTTTTAAATATAGACTATAGAATAAATGTTTTGAATATTGACAAGAATATGATTTATACTGGCCTTAGTGGCTAAGTTCAGTATGAATTAAAAGTAATGCTTTTCCAGAGCATCAGTTGTGTTTATCTGTTACATTATAATTCAGTAAATGACACATGCAAAGTCTACTCACTTCCTTTGTTATTAAAATAGTCTGAATCTTTCCACATCAACGGTATTCGCAGCCCTGCAGAAAAGGAAAAGACGAAACTGTCAGTAAGAATGCCAACGTATTCTCCAACAATATCTGATGATCTTGACACATTTTTATTTTTCTCATAATTTTCATATATGACACAGGATATTCATTGGTTCCTTATCTAACATATAAATAGGGAACTTACCAGACAAAGCCACTTTTCCTTTGCATGGCACACGATCATTTGATACAGAATCTGATTGCCTATAGTAGACCAACAAAACGTTGTCTTATTGTGATATCAACAATTGGACGATGACGACACACAAATAAACAGACACAATAGAACAGGGGCGGGCAAACTATGGCCCGCGGTGCCGAATCCGGCCCCCGAGGCAATTCCATCAGGCCCATAAAAACTGTTTTGAGAGGAAGTACAAAATACCTTGGCAGTCCAATTTTAATGTATCTGAATTAAAGTTTTGTAGATACAACATCCTCCTGTATATATGTTATGTGTATACATTTTAATTATTGCCCTTTCTAGCCCACACATCTTTTAGAATGAACAAATTCCATAACAAATGTGGCCCTTCATATAATTTCTAATAATATAAGTGCTCATGTGGCACCTGTGCTGAGATTTCTGCCCTCCCCTGCAATAGAAGATCTGATATATTTACCCCATATAACCATCAATTCTCTTGTCATTGTGGTCCTCCTTGTGCAGCTCTGTCATGTAGGCCTTAATCCGAGTATTGCAGGTCAGGAGGTTTTTAGAGGCATTTAGGATCTGCTCTTTGTTCGTGCTGGCCACCAGGAGCTTGTAAGCCCCATCCCGCATACGGATCTCAAAATCCATCTTCTCCTGCGTGTTAGTGTCCTGTAAAGTTGAAGAACAACATAAATAGTGAATTATAATTGTTTGGATACACAGAAATTATTAGATAGAGATTTAGGATGTTGTGGTTGTGGATAGTAGCGGTGGGGACAGACCTAAATGAGAAATGCTAGTGGAAGATAAATGACAAGAGAATAAAGATAGATGTGAAGCTCAAAAACACTCATTTGAAAAAGAAACAAGACAATTGAATCCCAATAAAACAAGGCATATTAACAGGCATATGCAGGATCAAATATATTTTAAAAATACTTTTTTTACATTATAAGTTGTATCAAAGTGCTTTCACTGATACCCAGGCTGAAGCACTAATGAGCAAACCACAAGAGTTAACTGGATTGGTGCGGAAATGTGCCTACAACAGATGCGTGATCTGTCTGTTTATATGCTGGGTGTTTGTAAAACAAGCACTTTGTGACAACTTTGTTGTAAAAGAGATTTTGAAAAATATGAATGATTGATTGATGTCCATAGCTGTACACGCAGCCTGCCACTACAACTACCTAAGAAGGGAGATTGTTGTTGTTAAATTTACGACACAGAGGTCATAAACACCCGTGTTCACATCAACTGGGCTGCAATCAAGTCAGCAGTAATTACATAAACGGTGTACATGGTGTAAATACATCGCCCTAATTAACTTACCGTTGGTCAGTCATAAAACTAGGTTAAAAAGCATAGATTGGGAAAACTGTACATCTAGACAATGCCAAAAGTGTATCTTGAGCTTTGCCATAAAGCATGAGAGAGTAAACCAGGAAGCTACATTACATAAAAATATTCTACTTTAGCGGGTTGTAGTAAACTCCAACATTCGCCAGCTGCACTAACTCAGTTGTTTTGCACTACCAGCATGTTGCGTGGTACCCTACAGATTATGGTATTCAACATCCTGGACGTTAGCTCAGATGTTTAAATCACAATTACATTTGTCGGTTAACGTCAACCGACCAAGCTACGTTAGTAATCAAACGTAAATTTATTCAAAACAAACCTCTCGTTGCCAAAATACAGTGCCTGTTTTCTTTCTTTTTATCTCCATTGCGAGAGGGGAACGCGATGATTACACAGGTGACCAGGCAACACTAGTATTTATCTGGAAATTTTGAACGTCCCGCGGATATATTTGCATTCGTCCTGACAATCCAGGAGATACAAAACGTGTTGACGTAACGAAATGGGAGGGCCCTAATTCTATTTGTCCAATCAAAACACCCGTGAAATGACTGGCGATTGGACAACAGCCTGGTTCACTGATCTCCAACAATGGAATTTACCATTTTCAAATTTGACTTTTGAGTTGTCCTCACCTATCACCTATGTTAGTGTTTCTGACACAAAGAGCAAAATTGTATGGATATGGTAGGAGCACTGTGGTAAGAGCACTATCTATTGGACATATATGTATCTATCTCCAATTAGTAATCATACCTTACACATTGATTCGTGCTTTTAATTAAGTTTTGATTTACCCCAAAAGATATTTGTGGTCAGGCCCAAACGTCTACAGGAGTCTGATCCATTATTAATGTTTTGCGCGAGGCTACATATAGGTACCACAAAAAAGATCCAACAAAAAAGTCTAATGAATGACAATATAGATATGCAGTTTCCCAAAGGTGAGAAAGGCATATTTTTGTTTGTCATATCCCTTACGAAAAAAAGTATATTAAAGTATACTATAAGTATACTAAAAAATGGATAGTACACTTTTAGTTCACTTTTGATATACTTTTAAGAAGTATGCTTAGAAAAAAGTATATTCAAGTATACTATAAGTATACTACAAAATGGGTAGTACACTTTTAGTTTACTTATGATATACTTTCAAAAAGTACATTTAGAAAATAGTTAACTTACTTGAACTTTTAAGTATACTACCAAATAGAAAAACATTTTTACACATTTCTTCTGGAGATGTACGTTTTCTTTTATTATACAGCAAAAACAGTCCAAATATTTTTAAAGTAGATTACAAGTCATTTTTTTAGATCCATCTTTTATATTCTAATACTCATGTCTATGAAATATTATGCATTGCACATTGAATCTTTTTTCTTACTGAAGCTCCAATCATTCTGCCGAACATTTTGGAGCCCTATATTCATATACTATACTAATAATAATTAATTGGAGTATTAATAAAAATGTCTAATTCCGCCTTTGCTGTATGTATTGTGAGGAATATTTATAAGTCAGATATGAATAAAAGCCCCGGACAGACAGGACATTAACATATATTTGAACATATTTTAAATGCATTAACTGAGAAAAATGTCCAATGAAGCATCAGAAGAAGACGGATGGAGGCGGAGCTGATTAGCGACGTCACTTCCTGTTACCTGCGCGCGAGCAAAACATCATATGTTGAACCGGAGATATTTCAGCGTGTTTCAGTCGCCATAAACTACGCTTTAAACTCGAGCACCCAGGTGTAAGGATTCCAAAAAGGACAAAGTACAGATGGAATGAACAGGTGAGTTTGAGCTAAATTCGAACTTTATCTATGCCTATATGAGATAACAGCTAACTAGCTACTTGGCTATGGTTAATGCTAACATCAACATTAGCTAGCTACTTACGTCTGAGCCATGTAAGAAGACAAGACGTAACTAGCGCTTGTTAACAATTACTTATCTTTATGTTTTGTTTTTCAGGTAACTTGTAGCTACAGTTACTAATTAGGCAAGGTTGCTAGGTAGCTTTTTTGTTAGAGGCATGGAACAAGAATCACCCTGTACTTTATCCTAATAAGCCATATACCCACTAGTTTGCTGATAACATTTTTTTGTTGTTGTTGATGCTGTGTGTTATAAATTGTAACACGCTGGGTAAACAGTTGCATTTAACTGTACACTAAATGATGTACCTTACCCTTTCTCATTTCTTCAGGCTTCAGAGGAAGTTAATGTCAATGCAGAATACTCTGTATCTGATCCCAACAGCAAAGAGGGAGACATACCCAATCTCAGTAATGAAGAGGATGATGACATACACAATCCCAACAGCATGGAGGACAATGTACCCGATCCCAGCAGTGAAGAGGAAGACGTAACTGATCCCAGCAGTGAAGAGGAAGACGTACACAATCCGAACAGTGAATGGGGCGACAATTCATCTGCCTTGGTATGTTTCACGCAAGTGTTTATTTGGAATCCTAATTTAATATTGCGCAATTTCACAAATTTTGATTAAAGGTTAAATATATTAATCATGTTTGCTTGTTGTCTTGTGTTTTTTTACAGGGCATGCTAGGGAGAAATTTTAAGAAATAACAGTGCAAGATGTCCGGAGGATCTTGCGCAAGAAGTGCAACAGTGAATGCTTCAAACAAGTAAAGGCAGAAAAGATGTGAGCATGCATTTCATGTACAAAAAAAGAAGCATATTGTTAAATAAAATAACCATGTTTATTTTAACGTTTAGAGTTCAAAATAGTATAATAAATACTTTTTTTTTTTTAAATATATGTATATATCAATATTTTAAGTGTTTATAGCTGGTTTATCCCCCTTTAATGTAGCCTTGACAATATTATCTCATGAAAATATTTATGAAAATATTTATCTGTTTCGCAATAAATGTGTCTGAAGTCACATTGTGTGTCTTGCCTCTCAGATTTATTTAGGTATTTTGAATATGTACTGTATTTCCTTTATTTTAAAAATGTTAATTACACTTGAAGACAAAAGTATATTTATTCTAAAGTTTTAAGTGGAACTCCTACCTGACACATGACACTGATTGTTAGAGTATTGTTTAAGGTTCACTTGACAAACATGGCTTGTACAGTTATACTATGTGTTTAAATCTATTAGTAAGTCATAGTAAATTGACATTTATTAAGTTTACTTCTTGAAGTACTTACATGAGTTGAAAGTGTACTTGAAAGTATTCAAATGTATACTTAAGTACTTCAAGAAGTGTACTTCATGAACTGAAAGTGCACTACACAGGTTACTTTAAAGTATACAAAAGTATACTTTTAAGTACTTTAAGAAGTCTACTTCATAAACTAAAAGTACACTACACAGGTAACTTTAAAGTATTCAAAAGTATACTTAAAATAAACTATAAGTGTACTCTAAAGTGTACTAAATAAACTAAAAAGTGGGCCAATTTAGTCTACTTAGTATAAAAATAGTATATAAATAAGTACACTTCTAGTATACTTTAAGTACCTTAATAATAGTATACTTTTTAAACTTAAGTATACTCACAAAATAAACTTAAAGTATACTTTTTTTCCTAAGGGATGTTTTCCTTCATAACTCATGTGGAGATAATATTTATCATAACAATAGAGATAATACCGTTTTATTTACCGAAATTAATTTTACATTCACAATTAGTGAGATATGTTAATGTTCTAACAGAAGAGTATGTCAATACAGACAAACAACAAGTACAGATGTGATTCAGTGTGTTTCCCTGCCTGAGGAAAGGAGGTGCCACAATGGGGACACGCATGCGTCAGGGAATATAGGTTTTCTAAGGGAACAAAGGATATAGACATATTTCCAATTCCTTCCATTGGGTTCTTTGGTGCCACAATGGGGAAAATACACAGTACCAGAGCCCAAGAGAAATACTCACGTAGGGGGCAGACCCACAGGTCTAACTAACTCTCAGGCCTGGTTTGGTCAAGTTTGATACCAAGTCCCGTCAAATCTTCAGACACGTGGTCCAGCAGAGAGCCACAAGGAAAAACATACTTGGCAAGTGGACTCTGCCCACACTGGAAGAAGTGCAACATAAATTCAATTCAATTAAGTCACTTCTTAAAACAGCTGGGATTACAAGGATCGAGCATGCTCGATGCTTTAACAAATGATTAGGGGGCTTTCTTTTGCAATTTTTCTATATGCTATATAAAACGTAAACAAATGACGAAGGGGCCAAGAAAAAACGAATGAGGGGGCTAAGCACCATAAAGCCACCTCGTATCGCCCGATCTGGAGAGGGGCAGATAAAGGAGACCAATATAGGAGGGACAATGAATATGCCATTGTGGTAATGTGACCAATCAAAAGACAACTTAAACATAATCTGTGCATTTGGTTTGTTTAGAGCAGTGGTTCTCAAACTGAGGTGTACTTGTGGGGATACACTCGACTACTACTGGTGGTCTGCCATAGAACTCATACGGAAATATGCTGTCTGCATGAAATATTGCATGGCAGCATGTACATGTTACATACAATGTTTGGTTTGATCAGAGGTGGTCCTTGGTCTGAAAGGTTTGAGAATCACTGGATTAGAACAATAATCCTACAAATTCACTATAGGGTCCACATATGATATGTCACGGTTACACTGTTACCGATTTTTTCCGGTGTGTGGCTTTTATTTTGAAGTAGAACACATGGGATTTGCAGGACCCTACGCTGCAAATTTCCTGGCGGGGAAATCTTACTATTTTGCATGACATCAACATGCAAATCCAGGTAAAGCTATATGCTTGTGAAATAATATTTCAATAATAGCCTGAATTAAATCATACATCAACGGTTTTTTATATCGGCAACAGCAGCCTAGCAAGCGCAGTGAGCCAGTTAGTAGTGGTACAGTCGGAATGCTAGCAGCGTTAATACATCCATGGTTAAATCACGCTTATCTCATAAGCTGTTACACACGATTATCGAGTCCTTGCATGTGTCATTTCATGTGTCGTTTCATGTGTCATTGCACGTGTCGTTTCATGTGTCGTTTCATGTGTCGTTTCATGTGTCATTTCATGTGTCATTTCATGTGTCATTTCATGTGTCATTTCATGTGTCATTTCATGTGTCATTTCATGTGTCATTTCATGTGTCATTTCATGTGTCATTCATTTCATGTGTCAAACTGTCAATGCATGTGTCAATGCATGTGTCAGAACAATGTGTCATTGCATGTGTCATTGTTTAGCTAAATGTCTTGAGTTTCGTTTGCTTCAGACGGCTGCCACTCAAATTGACGTTGCTAATGTAGTTTTGTTGGCTGTTTTTAAATATGATTTTACAGCCCACGCTTTATATATATATACATATACATATATATATAAAACCACCTTGTGACTGTTTATACAAGAACAGCTTTTTAGAATGCATTTGAGTGATTGAAATGTAATATTATACTTTCAAGCTAAACAATATATCATTGTTTTCATATTTTTTTTATGAATGTCCATGAAATATAAAGAACTAAAACTGTATAAGGAACTGGCATTTAATTCTTTAATGCAGGGAAATAAGCATTTCTTTATCCCGATAGGGCACTTTTCAGGATGAGATCAAATTGAACCCACCTTATCTATTTCAAACAGTTGGAGACAGCAAAATGGTGTGCTCATAGATATTGTTTTACTTTGTAATATACAAAATAGATTTAAGTTGGCTAGTTTTGTAATGCAATGCCCTCCATAAGGAATGTGACAATAAGCATTTTTTTATTTTGTCTCTACTTCAAATGTTTGAATTTTGTAAATCAATTTGTGTACATCAACTGTCTTCTGACCATTATGCTGTGGGTTGTCAGGTTGTAGGTGAAATGCAGCAGAAGGTATTTCCCAGACGACCCTGCCTCTTCACAGAGAATGGGCAGGAATGTGGCGCACCCGCTGACCCCCAGCATTCATTCAGGTGCTCTCGGTGTTGGGAACATGAGAGGTTCCGTAGCCTGTCCTCTTTGAGTGCCCACTTGGAATACAGCCACAACTACTACCACACCATGCACGAGCTGAGGATCCCAACCAGCAGAGGGCGCTCTCAACTAGAGAGAGTTCTGCAGATGCGCTCGCTGAGTAACACGCGAGATGTCACTAGCTGCATGGAGAGGTGTCGTAGACATAGTGTGGGGACACAAGTAACAGAGAAGATGCAGACTGGGGATGAAGAGGAAGGAGCAAGTGAAGATGATATCAAATTCTGCAAGTCCAGCCCTGTGAAAACTAATATCCCCTCGCCTCCTCCGTTAGACAATCCCACAGAACCAGGCAGCAAGACAGAGGAGGTTTCCCAAAAGTGGAGCGTCTGTGCTGAGGAGGGTTCTGTCCGACACAGGCTGACCAACGTACTGCGTGCAGCAGAGAGCACCATGCAGAGAAAGCTGCACAGGATAAGCAGAGAGCTGGCCCAGACAGACACAGAGCTACAGACCGAGCGTGCACACTCCCAACATCTAGCCCAAGAGAGGCAGGAGGTACATGAGAGAGAGAGGGCACTGAGCCGACAGGTGGACATGACAGTGATGGTGATCGCCACACTCAAGAAGCAGCTCAACAATTCAGAGAGCGAGCTGGAAAGGAGAGAACAGTGAGTGTCTGAACATAATTTAAACCTTTGTTTTCATTTGTTTCTATAACAACTTTGATAACATATGCAGTATTAATCCACAGGGGCAATCCCCACTGCTTTTGGCTAAGGTTCATTTGAACCCTAAACAAGCACACTTGTTCAATTAATTATTATAAACACCTTCGAGGAGTGGGTTGGGAAAATTAAAAGGAGCAATAAAATTGTAACATTGTCTGCAGATTGATCAGCTATTCTAAATGTACTCTTTTTACTAAGAAATAGTGAGCACACTAATGTCCTTCTGTTTTTCCCTTTCTTTAGGGAAGTTGTTACCATTCAGAATTTTCTGGAAGCTGCCGCCCAGCATGAGATATGTGGTAAAGTTCGGATCCAACATTTTATTGAGAACCTGCTCAAACGCATCGCACTGGCTGAGAGGCTACTTGAGTACTATCAAATTTCCCCCAGTCCACCAAACTACAATGATTACATGGTACTATATAATATCAAATATGTTTTTTTACTTGTGATAGCAATGTGTTTAGACTTAAGTTTTTAATGTTTATTTGTGGAAGCTGCTCTTTTTCTTTTGGTTTTATGTTTCTAATTTATACATGTAGTTTCACACATTTACAAATGTGTGTATAATCTTTTGGAAAAATACTAACTAATAATAGTGGTAGTAGTAAAAATTGTAATAATTATGATTAAATAATAGTTTATACATTTAAACCCTTGTGACAACTATCAATCTGTCTTGGTAACTTATTTATAGTTTGAGGTTGAATCTTAACTGTGGAAATATCAGATTTCTTCTTTTTTTCATTCTAATTTGCGGCAACAGACAGATGAAAATGGACCTAATAGAATCACCAAAAGCAGGCAAGTTTTGTGAACATATTTTTGTTAATAAATGATTATGGTCTACTTAAAAAAACAAACAAAAAAAACACTAAATTATTAAAAGGTTACAACATCCTTACATAGAATTGTTACACACAGTGCTGAATACAAAGTACATTTGTTATGTCAGTGCTTAAATTTTTATGCATTTACATTTTAATTTTTTTCTTACACACCATACCACAATTGTAATGGAAATTATTGAAAAATTGGTGGAAAGACACAGATCAGTGGATGGATGGGCATACAAACATACATACTAAATGCAAACAAAAATGCTGTAATTATTTTTCTTAACTTGCTCTCTCTCATTCAGCATTGTCAAGTAGGAACATTGCAAGTAAGAATTTCATTGTGTAGTTTGCCTTGACTACTGCATGCGTATGACTATTAAAACTTGGAACTTGAGATGACTGATATTAAGAAAAAGTCAAAAATCATATATTACAGCCATTTTATAAATGTAATGTGAATGCTGAGGCAATGAGCACTACTGGTATGGGCACAACCAATTGCATAAAACGTAATTACGTATTGCATTAAATTAATCTAGTTGGTTGAATTTAGTCTAGAAGCATGAACATTGTCATATTTGTATATATTGTTATGCTGAGAAAAAAAAAATCCATTTGAGCAAATCTTTTTAATTGGCATGTAGTATTTCTTATACAGTGCCTTGTAAACATATTCAAACTCCTATCAATGTTGGTGGGATGCAATATTAAAATATAATTTTTGCAACCTATTCACATATTGCCAAAGATTCAAAATGAGATTTAGAACAGGACTTTCCGTAGGCCACTGTAGGACATTCTCGTTTTTGTTCTTGAACCTATCCAATGTTGCTTTGTCCTGGTGCTTTGGATTAATATCCTACTAAATGATACTCAAAAAGAAAAATAATTGTTCTTTAGAGCATTGTATTTTGCTTTATCCAATTTTTCTTCAATTTTAACAAGATGCACTTCCTGCTGATGAAAGCATCCCCACCACATCAGGCTGCCGCCACCACCACCACCATAATGAATTTAAGATGTGAATCAAGCCATTGCAATTCTGCTTAATGACACAGAGTTTTGTCCAAAAAGTATTTTTCTTTATCTCAAATGGTCACAAAAACATTCACACAATACAGCTTGGTCACTCATGCTTTCAGATGGTACTTTTTGAGTAATGGCTTTCTCCTTATCACCATCTAGTACATGCAAGTTTTATGATGTGCTCCTTGAATGATCAGTAAATTATAATTCTGATTCCAGGTCAGCGGGTTTACAGCTGTCACAGTCATGTCCCCACGAGGGTACAAAGTTTCCCACCTCTCAGTTTGGACGAGCATTCTCCAATGCCCCTAGAGATAGAGTTGGTATCTCTGGCTACTTTCGACCTGATCGCAGAGATGAAGTCTGGACACAGCGCCAAAGATCAACTGGGTTTGAAGACTAGGTAATCTGATGTCCCAACCAATGAAAGTATTTGGGATATTGACGTGAAAAGTTATTTTTGGTTTGAGGATTTAATAAAAACTACTTTTTACTGTATACAGCTGTTCAGCAATAGTATCTGAAATCATCTCTGAATTATCATGTAGCAACTACAGTACCAGTCTAAAAATTAGACCCAGTAACCTATTCACTTTTCACTGAAACTGTTTATTATAAGAAAATATTGAATTATAAATAATATTGGCACCACATGTCAAATAACATCCTGAGAAAATGTCAATAGTATGCGTTTAGTCATTTTTTATCAAAGGAACTCAATTCGGAAAGTGATTTAAATGTAAACGTTGCTGACCCCGGCTTCAAGTTGTAAACAATTTGTCACCCAATTTTTTTTTCCTGTCAGTTATTGTCTTGGTTTCGGATTAGCCACAATGCTTGACATACCTTACTATTTTGGTCCATAGATGCTAAATATGAAGTCCCATCCTGATCCGGTCAGTGGTTCGTCATTGTTCCAAGAAGGAAAGCTTTTCCTTGTGAGAAGACACCAATGTTTATGACTATAGGTAAAGCCAAGAATTGTTTTTTTATTAGTTAACCGATGTACCAACTTACTGCTTAAAATGTACATGAATGATTTTAAGTTTATTTCATGACAGGCATTCATTTAATTGGCCCACATGAGATGCCAAATCAATGTCCATAGCTGGTTGGAGAAAAAATTGCGGTTAATTCTGTCCTATTTGCAACATAATACTAATGTTACCTGGGTAGGCATTTTATATATTTCAATGTTTTCTTTGTTGTTAAAAACAGCATACATATGGCCTTTAAAGTAGACAAATATTTTATCACAATTCTAATATGACAGTATATAGGATGTGTACATTTATTTAAAAGTTATTTGGAAGTTGTTTAATTTTGTACTGTATTTGGAAATGCATGTAGATACATTTTTAAGAGACTGTCCAATTAATTTAAGCCCAAGTATTTGAAATATAGATTTTTTTAAATAAGTCAAAATGTTTATATACCTTTCAATATGTTCAATACTTCTAGGCTTAATTTATTTTATTTTAGGCAGCAAAAAAATAATGTAAAAACAATTTGGTGGATTTAACAAAGGAACTGATATTGAAGCCAGCTGTGGAGTGTCGCCACTTAGTGCAGAGACGAGTGTTTGTGACAACCCACTTCATTTAGTCTAGAATTACTCAATTTTTATGGTGATGTCATTCTCAGCCTCTGTCACCCTTCTGGCCATGCCAGGTGACGGAGCTGCAGTATGTATCTCCACTATAAACTCTTTGCCATTTCCACAATGCTGTCAAGTCTCTTATCAAGAAGTTGGTGTTGAGTGCAATACATTTTTTTAAATTATCAAAAATTAGCTGGCAGCTAGTTATCAAACCAACCAAACAAGTAGACTTGTCATCTGTCCTTCCACCCAGTGGGTTGAAAAACAAGATCCAATCAACACGCAAAGCGGATAACAATCATGAAAATATACACAAAATATACAGAGCTGTTTGTTTAGGCAGCCATGGCAACCATGTAATCAAATTCCCTGTACATTATAATGAATGAGTCTGAGGTGAACAGAGGTTTTGATCAACGTTATAGCTATACTCCAATCACAGCAATTATGCATATATTGTACCAATATTTATTCTCTCCACAGAACCTCTTCATTACGCTGATTCTTTCTCTTGTAAAAACATATTGTAGTTTGGTGTTTGTATCGAAGTCAATGCCATCCATCAAACAATGGGAATGTATTAGAATAGAAATAATATAAAACTAATATTTTGTATTTGTTGTGACTGTTTTGTTCATGGTGTTGATATTTTGTATATGAGCTACAGTATGTGAAATGTAGTTTCATTCAGAATGTAGCAAACATTAATATATCCAATATTTTAATATATATTGTTATTTACAGGGGGATGCTTTGTAGACCAGGGTTAAAGTCAGTTAGTACAAATTCAGGTTGTTTTATTTTGGCTTTAAATATCAAGCATTAGTGTGAAAAAAACATTTATTTTACAGATACCAGCCTTTCACACTTAGAGTGTACACAGATCATAGCATGGGTTATGTCTGAGGGACAATATCAGTGCCTCATATTATGTTGATTGTCCAAAACGCATAGATGATCCCTGACAAGTTAATGGAATGTCTCTACATTGAATCAGATAATTATTTATGTGTGCTTCAAGGTGTCGTGCAAGTGTTCAGTTTGCTACCTCTGTATTATTTTGCAGTGTGAAATTAATAGGATTTAAATGCATGAGGTGCATCTCAATTGTCAGTTGTGAGGACAGGCTCCATATGTAGCAACAACAATGTATCCTGTTGTAACTAGTACTTTTGTAGCAAAGCAAGGTATATTTTAATGTCAACGGAGAGTTATACAAATAAGCAAAGAGCACTTTGGGGCATATGGGTTTCATATGGAGATTGTTGTTAAAACTAGACAATCAAAGAGGTTAAGGTTTTGACGTTATGTGTTACTGTTATATCTGCCACGTTTAGTATCCCTGGTTTATGTGTGTAGGTGGGGTTTATTTGGAAGAATAAACTCATTTTGGTGCCTTCGCACTTTAATCTGTACTAACACTGTGCAAAATGCAATATTGTAAAGTTACACTATCTTCGTTTTAACTATTTGGTCTGTGTGACCGATTAAAGGAAAAATGGAACGCACGTTAGTGTTCAATTTTGTCGTTTTGAAGTTTCAGTTTTCACTGTCATCTTTTGTGGAAGAAATTAGTATTCCAGAACGGTATTCATAGTGAGATATTTAATTGAGGAGTAATTGAGCTCTAGAAATATAACCACTTTGAAGTTAATATGCAGAGCTATGGATGCAATGACTGACTGAGCCTCCATTATGAGTTGTTTTAACCATGTTTTGAAGGTATACAGTATTTGTTTAGATTTACATTGAAACAAGACGCTACATGAATGCATGTGATTAGTTGACTCAATAGAGGGCAAAAAGTTTTCAAACTTGCTGAATTCTCTTTAGTAAGAAACAGGCCCAAGTGCATTCTAATCATTTTTATTTGATCAGGAACTGCCACAAAAGGGTGAAGGGGATTCTTGCACTCAATCACTTACCATGTGACGTCAAACAAGTCTGTGTCTGGGTTTAGTGGGTGACATTGGGATTAAGCCTATTATTCTGCCAGCAGCAATATAAATGACGCCATACTAGTTTTGCAACGAGGAAACCTTCAAAGTAAAATGTCAGTATATATTACATTGTGTATAAATCCTTGTAGAAACGTCAATTGTAACCGCAGGCCATTTCTTAAGGATCTTAAATATCATGCTGTAGGTTTAAACACAAAAAAAACAGCAAGCTTTAACAATCTTTTAATTTTACAATCTTATTGTTTTCATGAATTCCTAATTGTATTTGTTATATTAAACATACCTAAAATAATAAATGACAGCGATTTAAATTATTGTCTTGGAATACTATATTGTTTTTTTATGCAGGCTTTTATTTTGAAGCGTTTCCTAATACCATTCAAATATGACGTAGTGGATAGTGCCGCTGGTTGTTGCTTTGCGGACGTGGGTGTACGTTATCCGCAAATGGGGTGTTGTTGGCGAGACGTTTTGTGGTATGATTTTTGTACCCCTCATTTGAAATTCGATGAAACGTTGTGCTTTGTTTTGTCAATTTCAGGAGCGGCTATAACACGCTGTTAATATATACATATATTCACCGGTTATAGTCAATTATTCTTCTCATCGACGCCACATCAACCGCAGCTGTGCTGGTGAAGCTAGCTAACAAGCGCGAGACTAGTGACTGCAGGACTACAGTTCGCTGGCTAGTTATGATGCCTCCAGATATGACCTCCATCGTTCAGAAAATTGCCCGACAGGCGTTTGCAACATTCAGAAACCCCTACTCGGTTGGCGACAAACCGTTTTTGGAGAATCAAGGTAAACTCCAGACCCTCATGGCTGAAGCCCGAGCTGCGGACTTGAAAATCGCTCCGAGGAAAGTTGTCTGTGCGTCCACGCCATTGCCGCACAATCCCCCGGTCACGTACATGCACATATGCGAGACGGACGAGTTCAGCATGGGGGTGTTTCTCCTGAAAAGCGGCGCGTCGATACCTTTGCACGACCACCCCGGTATGTACGGCATGTTGAAAGTGATCTATGGGAAAGTCAGGATCACTTGTTTTGACAGGTTGAACAAGTCAACCACCGTAGTCGGTGACACGCAATTCAGCCCTCCGCTGCTGCCCTTCCAGAGAGGTGCGCTGAACAGATCTGTACTCCGGTCGGTCGGGGAGCTTACAGAGGAGAGTGGCCCGTGCACGTTGACCCCTGACCGGGACAACCTTCACCAAATAGACGCAGTCGATGGACCCGCGGCTTTCCTGGATATTCTTGCACCGCCATATGACCCTGAGCAAGGGAGGGACTGTCATTATTACAAAGTTATGCAGTCGGATCTGGAATCTGAGGACAAAAGGGCAGAGGCTCAGGGGCAAAAGGAAGTTTGGCTCATGGAAATATCACAACCCTCAGATTTTTGGTGTGGCGCTGAACCTTACCCTGGACCTGAGGTTAACATCTGAGGTGCATGAAAAAGGATTAGAACCAATGATTCTCAGGACCATGTCATGCTGTGTAAATGTATATGATCGTAATTGACATTGGCACCCTGTTTTGTAATGGGGAAATATTTCTAATGAATTAAAAGCACTTTTCCTGAATTTGACAAATGCTCAATCCATATGAATTCTGACAATAGTGAAAGTATACCTAAAAAGGTGATAAATTCGCTTCTTTGCTCTCAAATTAATATTGATGGCTTAAATAAACTGAAACCACAACCTCTATCAGAAAGATAATCTAAAGCAAGTTTCAAGAATGCACTCAATGTTCTTTAGTTACTTGCATTTGAAAAGTAATCCTTTTTACTGAGCATGTTTTAACCAGCTAAAACTACAGCTATTGAGTAAGAATCAGTGCTTATTTAACCAAAATTTCCTAATAAATTCAATCTATGATAATTTTCTTTGCTTTGTGATTTTGGGTACTTAACTCATTTGGGAGAGCGTGTTATTGAAATAAAGGTATTTTTTCATTAAGTGACATTTTGGAACTTGTTTTAACATTTGGTCCTTTCCAGCTTTTTTAGATCTCTGTATCTCCCATGTAGTCTGAGCTAAGATTTTGCTTGAAGTTCCAGCACTGAAAGGGCACTGGGAATGCAAATATATTATTTCCCCCCAGAGTTCACTTCGATGAGGACTGGAAGTTGTTATTTTGTTATCTTCTCCCAGTGTTGTGAACCTCAATTTGTGATTATGGTTTTGCTAAATTGCAGCTCAGTGGATTCGGCACCGTGGGGATAGACATGTTGGCAGATCTGTTATGTTAAATTGGGTAATGTGTTTGTAATTCACATTGTTCTCAGTAAATCGCAGTCTGAAAAAACATTCTATTTTAATGACAATTCTTTGAAAAAAGAGAACCAGAAGAACCCAATTTTCTCTGTTCACTCTTAC
The DNA here is from genome assembly GCA_029465975.1 of Dallia pectoralis. Taxonomy (NCBI): domain Eukaryota; kingdom Metazoa; phylum Chordata; class Actinopteri; order Esociformes; family Umbridae; genus Dallia; species Dallia pectoralis. The sequence continues at coordinate 13,363,507 of CM055730.1, read as the reverse complement.
TTTTAAATAAGGACTCTGCTTAAATTCTATTCAAATTAATAAATTTAGTAAGTAGCCAAGAAACAGTACAAGATGACTCAATCAGTCAGCAAACTACATATATTTTTTAGTTTAAGTAAATGGATTGTCCTGTATGTTGTAGATTTGCAGGTGGCTACCCAACACATTATGACCAGTAAAGTGAACAACATTGAGGCAAACAAGCTCTGTGGTAAAGCCTTCAGAAACCAGGTTAAGTCAGCGACTCGTATCATCGGCTGCCATCTCTCTTCAGTGCGAGACATGCCTTAAATGGTTACTGCGTAGATGTTGCGTGCCATGTCAAATCTCATTGTTCAGACTGACGCTGTGATTAGGTGCATTTGACAAATAAAAGACTTGGGATATGAGTCAAACAAGGGCACATGTGATGGTCTGGGTACATTGGATGGTTAGTGAACAATCAGTTCTTGTGGTCAATTGTATAAGTATATTTCAGCCTTCTCAGTAGTTTCAGTTGTACACAATGTTACAATGATAGAAAAACATCATTTGCCTTGCAGTGGGACTTTAATAAGGTTTAATATTAATTATACATTTCGGGGATAGGTGGAAAGCATTGCTCCTGAAATATGCTCAACTTGTGATGTTGTTACTACTGATGTTTGTGTAAACACTTTTGCTATTTATAGTCAATATTTGACTGAACTTTTAAAATTATACTTACAATAAACAGATTCTGAATGTTGAGATCAAACCATCAAATGTATTGACTTGTAACCAAAAATTAAGCAAATCGTTGTAGAATGATATCAAATATTTAATTTAATACCAATAACACAGGATTTGTTAAATAAAATAGTTACACATACTGCTAATCACTGTTAACCCAGAACTTTATTCTTTATGTATGTTTTGAGTGTATATGTGTTAGGGCCTGAGATTATAGTGGGGACAAAGTGCACTAGTCTTGTTTTTGAAATATTTGGCCTTATCTCCCCCTGTAAATTCAAGTCACTAGATCTTATGCTGTTTATCTCACAAACTGCTGTCTCATGACAACTCTAGAAACAGGATCATTTGTTTACATATTCTGTCAATTAGAGATAATATTTTTGTGTGAGTTAATACTTTTGGTTAAGATACTATTTTTGCAGGGACTGTTCATTCTAAACAGTCAATGAGAAGGTTGGTTATTTGGCAAGTGTTTTAGCAAATGCTAACTCAATACACCTTTTCTGGCGTTTTTTTCACGTCCCAATACCTTGTGCTAAATTCAAAGTAGCACAGTTTTGTAAGTATAGCCAACAGCGCAACACTGCTCCACTAGCTGTGTTAAAGATTTTGCACATTGCGGTAATTAGTCAGACAAAAATACAACTTGTACCATTAGATCGGTACGGTTTAACCATAACTACCAACACTAGTGAACTGGAGGAGATGTATTATCAGTACTGCTCTGTGAACTTGAGGGTTTTAAAAAGTTTCAAAAAATACGCTGAGACTGCTATTCATGTTTTTAGGTTGCAAGGGCAACTGTTTTAACTGGGTGATTCCCTCCCTTGTTGCTTAGGTAGGGCAGAATATAGAGCTTGGGTTCGAGGTGACAGGTTTGACAATGGTTGAAGGTAGGTTTTTCCCAACTTTTTTAGTTATTGTTCCACCAACACAATTTGTCTCTGCCCTGAGCACCCCTGAAGTATCCCCTAATGTTAATTGTATTAATAATTAATAATAATTATTAATAATATTAATTTATGGTGTCGTGAGTGTATTCAGGTACCCCCTGTGATAGCCCAAGTACACCCAGGGCATACCCATGGTTGGGAACCATTGACTCTTTAAGGTGGCTGGACAGGTGAATACTGCCAATTTTTATTAACTGATTTGTTTTGGTTTTTACATGTGTAGACTTTTACATTGACTTACTGCATATATTTGGTTTTCTATGCATCAGTTACAAGTCTTCAAATAAATTTTCTTCATATTTTTCAATGTCACATTTTCCAAAGAAGTTCATTCTCATGCAATCCATTGTAGATGATGATAAATAGAACTAGCCATGGCCAGACCTCTATGTTAGCAATATTAGTCTTGGCACTGCCATAATTCAAAGAGGGTCAACGTAATGAGGATCTCAGTTTCATACTCGTTAAATCCCTAATTTAATAATTACCAGAACTTGATGGAGAAAAATATCAGAGGAGTGAGACATCTATTCACAAAAGATCAGAGGAGTGAAACATCTATTCACAAAAGATCAGGCGAGTGAAACATCTATACAAAAGGTCAGAGGAGTGAGACATCTCTTTACAAAAGATCAGAGGAGTGAGACACTCTTCACAAAATATCAAAGGAGTGAGACATCTCTACAAAAGATCAGAGGAGTGAGACATTCTTCACCAAAGATCCGAGGAGTGAGACATCATTACATGTGTTTTGGGAAGGAGATGAGAGTTTGCCATTAAAATGTTCCCACTGATCTCTCATGTTATAGGCTTATTTCCAGCTTGTCTTTCTGCACTAGCAAAGGTTGTGGTTCCCTCCCTTGTGGTCATTGTCTACTCTATTAATATACTTTTGGCCCGAATTACTTGTATTTGTGCACATTGGCAGTCCAGTTGATCGTTAATATATTTGGTTTTATTTATGACCATGAATCTGAATTGTTAATAATTTCTGCCAGATTTGGTGTAATGTGATGTGGATTTTATGTAATACAGGTGCTGGTCATATAATTAGAATATAATCAAAATGTTGATTTATTTCAGTAATTACATTTTAAAAGTGAAACTTTATAATGTATACATTCATGTATCACTCCTCTGATCGGTTCACAGCCGAGTGTGAAGCGGCTGGGATGAGGGTTAGCACCTCTAAATCTGAGGCCATGACTCTCAGCAGGAAACCGGTGGAGTGCCTACTCCGGGTAGGGAATGAGTCCTTACTCCAAGTGAAGGAGTTCAAGTACCTCGCGGTCTTGTTCGCAAGTGAGGGAACAATGGAGCGGGAGATTTGTCGGAGGATCGGAGCAGCGGGGGCGGAGTTGCATTCGCTTCACCGCACCGTTGTGACGAAAAGAGAGCTGAGCCGGAAGGCAAAGCTCTCGATCTACCGGTCAATCTTTGTTCCTACTCTCACCTATGGGCATGAAAGCTGGGTCATGACCGAAAGAACGAGATCGTGGGTACAAGTGGCCGAAATGGGTTTTCTCAGAAAGGTGGCTGGCCTCTCCCTTAGGGATAGGGTGAGGAGCTCAGTCATCCAAGAGGAACTCGGAGTAGAGCCGCTGCTCCTTTGCGTAGAAAGGAGCCTGTTGAGGTGGTTCGGGCATCTAGTACGAATGCCACCTGGGCGCCTCCCTAGAGAGGTGTTCCAGGCACGTCCAGCTGGGAGGAGACCTCGGGGAAGACCCAGGACTAGGTGGAGAGATTATATCTCCACACTGGCCTGGGAACGCCTCGGGATTCCCCAGTCAGAGCTGGCTAATGTTGCCCGGGAAAGGGAAGTTTGGGGTCCCCTGCTAGAGCTGCTACCCCCGCGACCCGACCCCGGATAAGCGGTTGAAGATGAGATGAGACATTCATTCCACACAGACTGATATAGTTCAAGTGTTCATTCCTTTTAATTTTGATGATTATAACAGACAACTAATGAAAACCCAAAAATCAGTATCTCAGAAAATTAGAATATTGTGAAAAGGTTCAATATTGAAGGCACCTGGTGCCACACTCTAATCAGCTAATTACCTCAAAACAACCGCAAAGGCCTTTAAAGGGTCTCTCAGTCTAGTTCTGTAGGCTACACAATCATGGGGAAGACAGCTGTCCAAAAGACGACCATTGACACCTTGCACAAGGAGGGCAAGACACAAAAAGTTATTGCTAAAGAGACTGGCTGTTCACAGAGCTCTGTGTCCAAGCACATTAATATAGAGGCGAAGGGAAGGAACAGATCTGGTAGAAGAAAGTGTACAAGCAATAGGGATAACCGAACCCTGGAGATGATTGTGAAACAAAACCCATTCAAAAATCTGGGGGAGATTCACAAAGACTGGACTGCAGCTGGAGTCAGTGCTTCAAGAACCACCACGTATGCAAAACATGGGTTTCAGCTGTCGCATTCCTTGTGTCAAGCCACTCTTGAACAAGAGACAGCCTCAGAAGCATCTCGCCTGGGCTAAAGACAAAAAGACTGGACTGCTGCTGGATGGTCCAAAGTCATGTCCTCTGATTAAAGTAAATTTTGCATTTCCTTTGGAAATCAAGGTCCCAGAGTCTGGAGGAAGGGAGGATGGGCACAGAATCCACTTTGCTTGAAGTCCAGTGTAAAGTTTTCACAGTCCGTGATGGTTTGGGGTGCCATGTCATCTGCTGGTGTTGGTCCACTGTGTTTTCTGAGGTCCAAGGTCAACGCAGCCGTCTACCAGGAAGTTTTAGAGCACTTCATGCTTCCTGCTGCTGACCAACTATATGCAGATGCAGATTTTATTTTCCAACAGGACTTGGCACCTGCACACAGTGCCAAAGCAACCAGTACCTGGTTTAAGGACCACGTTATCCCTGTTCTTAATTGGCCAGCAAACTCGCCTGACCTTAACCCTATAGAAGATCTATTGGGTAATGTGAAGAGGAAGATACGCCAGACCCAACAATGCAGAAGAGCTGAAGGCCACTATCAGAACAACCTGGGCTCTCAGAACACCTGAGTAGTGCTACAGACTGATCGACTCCATGCCACGCCGCATTGCTGCAGTAATTCAGGCAAAAGGAGCCCCAAATAAGTATTGAGTGATGTACATGCTCATACTTTTCATGTTCATAATTTTCAGTTGGCCAACATTTCAAAAACTCATTTTTTTGTATTGGTCTTAAGTAATATTCAAATTTTCTGAGAAACTGAATTTGGGATTTTCATTATTTGTCAGTTTTAATCATCACAATTAAATGAAATGAACATTTGAAATATATCAGTCTGTGTGTAATGAATGAATATAATATCCAAGTTTCACTTTATGAATGGAATTACTGAAATAAATCAACTTTTTGATGATATTCTAATTATATGACCAACACCTGTATATTGGTGCTGCAGGGAGACAAAGTGTCTAAATGACCATAAATAAATTCACCAGGATTAATCACTTGTTACAGGATTGTAATCACTTTTTCTCTTTTTGTCTTAAGTGGATTTTTGTGTGTCTTCTTCTTTCATCACTTCTGGCAAACTTTCTTCCACAGTGGTCGCAGGAAAAGGGTTTTTCTCCAGTGTGCGTGCGAACGTGCGTCGTGAGGTGGTCGCTGCGACTGAAACTGCGCATGCATATCCGACACTGAAAGGGTTTATGTCCGGTGTGGATCCGGACGTGCCTGCTTAGCTCGTCGGACCGGGAGAACCTCCTATCACAGCCCTCCGCTGGGCACGGGTACGGCCTCTCGTGGATAGGTGTTTTGCTTGGCCGGTTGGGATACTTTCTGGGTCTCAGTATCGGCCTCAGTGGTAAATTTGGAGTGTTGTAAGGATTGGGTAAACAAGGACCTTCCGTTGCTGGTCCCCCAAGTGTGAAATTCCTTATAGTGTTCAAAGGTGTCAGAGGTGGGGGAACCCTCAGAGACTCGAGTGAAAATGACAGCGCTTTCCTCTCGGGAAAGGCCTGTATATCACGTTGGCAATTAGGCTGGTAGAATCCACTGTAGTCTGGCATGATGGTTAACAGCGTGCTGTCCACTGATGACTTGGGTGTTGTGTACGAGTAGGATGGTTGTGGATAGGAAGTAGGGCAGGGCGGATTTGCCATGTAGTGGGATTGGTCCGGGTACATATCCTCGCTACACGCGTACGGTGGTGGAGCGTACATGTGGTTTATATCATGTTGACCATGTGCCATGTTGCAGCTCACGGTTCCTGCATAAACATGCAGTGGTTAGGTTGAGGTAGACTCCAGGGACCAAGCCGCTAGCGTTATATCAACACTGAGTCAATGACTCCCCAGGATCTCTAGTGTTCTCCTGATCTTCTGATTGATCACTTCTGTATCTGGTTGATACAGCCAGATGCCATTGATTACGCTGTAGAAAGACAACTCAAAGCTGGCTCTGCTCTTCACTCGCACCTGGAGAACCTGGAATGCAAAGAAAGAGTTACTTTGATGCGTGGCCACCTTCTTTAAAATAAATTATTATAAAATGATTTTGTCACTGACATATAAGATAAGCAATTTATTCTTTTTTAAATTGGTATCCAACAAAAAAGAATATTCTCCTCAATTTAGTTTTTAATCACAATTACAATGACTAATGAATGCAATGTAAAGGTGAATTCTGGAACTACATAACCACATTTTTTTAAACCTCACACTTTGGGCAGGATATCAAATATTACATGTAGGTAATGTTATATATAGGTAATTACATGTAGGTAATGTTATATATAATACAATCACTATCATACCTCAGTTTGCTATGAATTTCCAAGTTTTCTGATGTCTTGGTGCACAAATTGACACAAAAAAATGACAACAAATATGGACAAAATTCTAGGAGCCTTTTTGCCTCTTTCACATTCAGTGTCCGAACATTACAGAGTGCATCTTTATTCCTGAAATTATTCATTTCTATTGGTCATAGCAGCAAAGAAATGGTGTGACTTTAAAAATGTTTTCCTCATTAGATAATAAATGTTTACTTCTCATAGCTTTGAATCATGGATGCAATTTGTTATAGTTGTGACTTCCTAATATGGAGTATTTACACTGCAGTTTCAACATATTTTCTTGTAGAGAAATGCCATTTCCAAAAGAATATTTTTAAAAACTTTTACTCAGTTCTTATGTAGATTTCTTCCTCTATTGAGTAGATTATGTTTTATTAAAGCACTCACGGGAAGCCTACTGAAACATTAACCAAAGTTTTAGATTAGATTATGTCTATATGAACATCAAACATGGTGAATATAAATATAATATAAAATTAATTAATTAAATACAGAATAAATTAGTTAATTTCTTGCCAGTATACAGGAAGGTCATCCTGCTACACAAAATCAGGTTTAATTTTGCCAGGCTGGATATACAGTGGATATAAAAAGTCTACACACTTTTTATATTCCAGGTTTTTTATGTGAATACAATGAGAAAAAGATAAATCATGTTGCAAACTTCTTATATACCAGGCAATATTGTTTTACTTTTTCTATCTACTGTACCGCTCAGATTTAGGAACATAAACTGGAACATCTTGCACATTTGTGATCTATTTGTCATTGAATCAGTTCTATAATCTGATAATTGCATTAAAGGCCTTTTTCATTTTTTTTAATCAAATTACTATATAATCCATCAGTGTATAAAATGTTCTGAACAGTATATTTTTGTTTAGTACAAATCTGAAATTAGGGTAAAATTTTCTTTTTAGGGTTGAAACTACATAAGAATTTGATTTGCTGAAGTCATAGTAAAACTAATTCTGACTATGAGTGATTCCAGCAGTGTTTTTCTGCAAGGGCTTCCTGGGCCAAAGCATTTTGAGTACCACAAAATAATAACACTGGCAAAAACATAAACGCTCGTCAACCTGAACATCCTAAATGACTAGCGTGCAGGAAAAGGCTTTCTTCCCTAACTTCTCTCTCCTCTTGCTGGGGGGGGGAAAAAGAATCCCTTTTTAAGTACCCTTTTTTAACGCCTACAGATACAAAAATGTTCGATTATTGTGTGAACGCAGCCTCCCTCGGACAGATGGGGGTTTGTCCAGGACCAGTGTCCGGCCGTTTGGGGGCACATTGGGCCTCCGTGGGGAATGGTGCCCTCGGCATCCCTCGCCCACGCGCCGCCACATTCAACTGAATTTAGAGGGTCCTGGGGAGGGGGGGGGCGTTTTGTGTTGCGATGCCTCAGTGTCATCTCGAGGTCTGGACACTGCATGACGATTAATCAAATGTCATGTGTGTTTTTTGTTAATATAGATCTTTGTTTTCTAACACTAGGCTGATATAGGGGACAGTTCTTTATTGTTGTAACTTGTGTTTTTTTTGTCAAATAAACTCTACATAAATAATACAACAGTGTTTTTAGGGGTTTTTAGTACGCTTAAGATTTAATACCAGACCAGAAAAACTCCAGTTATTACCATGCTTAGTGAAATGAGATGTTTAAATCAGCCATAATCTCACATATTATTCAAACCACATTCTGAAGCTTTAAGAATTAGCTGACAACACTAATAAGTCTAAGCACTGCAGTACACCTTCTTTACTGCTTTAACACTTGTGCTTTCAGAACCCTTTTTTTGAAAATGAAAGATGGATGCTTGTAGCTTATTACCATACACTCTCTACTATACAATGAGATTCCAGTTAAATTGTGCATTTGTGTGTACTGTAAAATCCTGTGCATAATCAAATGTAAATTGTATTTACAATATATCCGCCTCTGATATAGCTTAATTGAATACATGGCAGGTTATATATAGGGTGTATACTTTATTGTATAGTTTGCAACACATTTAGTGTTTAGTCATATCTACATATTTGCTTTACGAACTCAAAGTAACAATTCTGTAACAAATGGCTTGTCTCCGAGAAACAGACTAAACCTAATCTTGGACTAAAAGTTACACTAAATTAGTCTGTAGTCTGGAAGTGAAAGCTTAGTTAATTAAGTGTATACTAGATTATTACAATGAAAATGCTCAATTCCAAAACTACATTTCAATGCCGGATGCTTAATGAGTAATCCGCCCATTGGATTTTTGAATATTCAAAAACGAGCAGGGGACAAAGAAAACCCATTCATAGACACGAATGAGCCACGCAATTGCTTACCTGCAATGTAGTGCTGGTACTGTAAAGTCTCCTCGACTGGCTGTGAAACAATAATAGCAGGGCCTTGGATAGAGAGAGCGAGGTGCTTCTGCTAAGTCTGTCCCCTAACGTCTGATCAACCGAAGTTACCCGCTAGATTCCTCTAATGGTGTGGGTCAAATAATGTTTCTTTTTCTGAGAGACTGACGGAAAAGAAACAATAGGATTGTTCCCACTTGACTACACATCCACCCTCGCACTAAAATTGTTATGATAATGAAGTGAAATTGTTAGACCCAGCACATTGTACTAGAAAAGGTCTCTTTGATCAGAGAAACTGGAGGTGTTTGGGTCACTCAAACCCCATGCCAGGGGTGTGGCCTGGGTGACAGCTGCTCTCATGACGATAAACCTCCAGGAGTAGCCCATCTCAGAGACCAAACCACCACAGATTTTATGAAGGATTGTGTTTTAGATCTCCCCATTTACCATGAGCGACAATCCAGTCATTGTTGTCCGGTTCTCATGTCATTTTGGATGAGGAAAATTTTGTTTATCTTTTAGATTCTCTCCTGTGTTGCCTGTATTTGGAGTATATTCATGTACCGAAAGTGAGAAAATCTGTGACCTTACTGGCCTAAAAGGGACTGAAACAATTATTTCCTTAATACTGAAAGTTTCAAAAACTGATAAAGATTGCTTTGACTTTTGCCTTATAATTGCTGAATATTCACATTTGGGTTGGGAAATTGCATGTATGTATGATGGTGTGTGTGTGAGAGAGAGACACAGGAGAATAACCCCTGTTCTCACTAGGACGAGTGGGTGGATGCCCCACAGGAGATGGATGACTGTGCTCTGCAAGGTTGATGAGTGGTGTCATGTCTTAAAATATGAGACAAAGAGTAGAGGTGAACAAGGTCCTACATAGCAAGTAAAGGCAAAAAAATTGCCAATAGAGGTGCATCGTTATTGATTGAACTTTTTTCTTATTTTTTTTATTATATTGAGGAAACTTATTAAAATACTAGCACAATATTAATTATTGAAAATAATATTTAGCCCCATACTCTCCTGCATAAAGTCTCCCCGGTTTGAATTATTTTAAATCAAAATCTATTCATGACCAAGTAAAAAACACAGTTTAGAGTAAATTAATGAACAGGAAGGAAGTATTATTTTCTTGCTGTTGTTAGATTGAGTAATTAATCACATATTAGCTTCCTGTATTGATGATTGACTACCATTCTAGTGCACTTGCCTTATGCAAATCTCAAAGCCCCAACAATTGTATGCCAAAATGTGCCTTATACTCCTGCTCCCCCTGCCAGGCTGAAAAACATCTTTGCCCATCTTTGGTAAATTGCTAATTGTAACATGTACTATGGTGTCAAAAGGTATTCAACCCCAATGATATTTTCCTCATTTTGTTTTTATTTCAAAGTGTGATCTACAAGGACTTTATAATACATTATGGTCAACAAAATACTCTTTTGCCAAAACAAAATGTGAAATTATTGACTTTTATATAAAGATTAATATTAAATAGAACACCAAATGACAATATATTTATATAATAAGTATTCAGCCCTATATGGATACATGTTGTGAACAAAATTGGGAGGAATTAAAGCAGGGAGTGTTCTGGGGTAAATCTTCAGGTTGGTGCAATACTTGCATATATCATTCAATAAAAAAAATATGCACAATCTACCACTTAGTGCTCTTCTTTGAAAAGTGTTTGGAGACTTCCTTGTTGTGCTTAAATGTGTGCTTAATATGAACTGCTACAGAGTGAATGCCTAAACACTTGGATATTATTTTGAACTTATATCCTACTGAATGAATTTTACAACCAGTGATCCAACATTGTTTCTGTTCCCGAAAATGTGACATAAGCTTGAATGGTTTAATTGTAGGGCAGTGGCAAGTAATTTGTCTTCATTATGAACATTTCCTTAATCTGTGTGAACTGGGAGTTTTAACAACAATGCTACACTGTGAGCAAGCAGTATGTCTTAGTTTATTGTTTTTAATTTTTATGTTAAAAAAAATATGATGTTGAATTGTTACTGATTGTTGCTGGAAGTTATGTCACCAGCAGGAACCATAACAATAACCCAGGTTAAAAATCTGCAGATAATATGGCATGTCTGAGGTAATAGCAAAGGTGTCTCAAATCACACTAGTTAAATTTAAAATCAGTTGTGATATTATACCAGTGACACATCTTAAATCCTGGAATGAAATTACCAAATGTAAAACAGCACAACCTCAAATTAATGCTTAACCTAGAAGGGAGTTGGAAAGAATGTTTTCTTTTCTTCAAAGTGGTGTTTTTTATCAAGGGTAACCTGGATTTCTATTTCTATTGATAGATAGATAGATAGATAGATGTATAGATAGGTGCCACTATGGGAAACATGCATAGTGGCACCAACATGACCAAATTAATTATTGAGAGGAAAATATATATTGTAACTTAAAATATGTTGCTAAATAACAACTTAATTATAAACAAATGGTTTGCAATTTTAATTGATACATTTTGGTTAATTAATAATAAACCATTTCCAGTAAAACAAAAGGTCTATGTTGTTATTATCAAACACTAATGTTTTTTTTCTGGTGGTCAGTGCTAAGTAGCGGTTTGTCCCAACAGATACACTTTTGGGGAGATTGGAAACTCTTTTGATGACGATAGCGCTACGCTCCTTAAATGAGTGACTGGGAATAATTTGGGATTTATCTCAAAAACGTAACATTTGCACTAAATACGAGACCAATTAATATTTCCGAAATCTGGGAGTTTCTTCGTTATAATGTATCTTTTTTATGTATCGTAATTATGACTTTAAGTTAAACAACCGCATGACGAACCATGACAACGGCAACACGGTTGGTCAAAACTCTTCTGGGCGGGAGTGTTGTCGGTTGCTGCGTCCAACTCTAACTTTCTCGAATATATCTGTCCCGTGATGCATCGCGTCGCTATTTTTCATGTGACCCAAAACTGCCAATAAAATCGCAGTTTAGCTATTTGCCCTATAGCTATTGGCTGTGCTTCTGGAATGAAAATAATTTCAAATAATTTTGGAAAAAAAAAATCGCACGGTAAAGCGTCTGTGTTGGAGTTGCGCCATTTAATCTTGAGTTTCAAGAATATTTCACTAGCTTGCTATTTACATAATAATACCTTAACTACTAGACGACAGCAAATAGGTAAGAATACTTTCAAAATGAATTAGCCAGCGTAAAGTTAACGGTTTATATTTCCTGTCGTTGTTTAGCACAGAGTCAACGTTAGGCAGCTAATAATGTAGCTAACAAGTTCACTGTCATTTCATTTGTTACTTATATGAGTTGGAGTGTAACGTTTTATTACCATAATTTGTTTTCCAGTTGATGTTTGCATTTTTTGGAGTGCAAACATGTCGCAAAACTCGTTCAGTGTCGCCAAGAAGGATAAGGAGGGGAGGAATATTCAAGTCGTTGTGAGATGCAGGTATGTTCGCGCTATGTATCTAAACAATAATATATAGAATGGTAGTTATAAGCACCATTGGGAGTACGATTGGTGTATTCAGTCATGCATGTTATTAACGAGCCAGTTCACTACTGCGGCTGTGAACGAATGAAACATTAGTCTGTGGACACTGAGATAACAACTGTCTAGTAACAGTTGGTACTGTAGTGTGTTTTGTAGACCTTGGTACTGTAGTGTGTTTTGTAGACCTAGGTACTGTAGTGTGTTTTATAGACCTAGGTACTGTAGTGTGTTTTATAGACCTAACTACCGTAGTGTGTTTTGTAGACCTAACTACCGTAGTGTGTTTTGTAGACCTAACTACCGTAGTGTGTTTTGTAGACCTAACTACCGTAGTGTGTTTTGTAGACCTAACTACCGTAGTGTGTTTTGTAGACCTAACTACCGTAGTGTGTTTTGTAGACCTAACTACCGTAGTGTGTTTTGTAGACCTAACTACCGTAGGGTGTTTTGTAGACCTAACTACCGTAGGGTGTTTTGTAGACCTAACTACCGTAGGGTGTTTTGTAGACCCAACTACCGTAGGGTGTTTTGTAGACTTAACTACCGTAGGGTGTTTTGTAGACTTAACTACCGTAGGGTGTTTTGTAGACTTAACTACCGTAGGGTGTTTTGTAGACTTAACTACCGTAGGGTGTTTTGTAGACTTAACTACCGTAGGGTGTTTTGTAGACTTAACTACCGTAGGGTGTTTTGTAGACTTAACTACCGTAGGGTGTTTTGTAGACTTAACTACCGTAGGGTGTTTTGTAGACTTAACTACCGTAGGGTGTTTTGTCGACCTAACTACTGTAGTGTGTTTTGTAGACGCACTAAATGTCTCTCCATCTCTGCAGACCCTTCAACATCGCAGAACGCAAGACTAACTCCCATGGAGTCATTGATGCTGATCAGAACAGGAAAGAGATCAATGTTCGGACGGGAGGAATTGGCGACAAGGCCGCTAGGAAGACATACACCTTTGATATGGTAAATCGTAATGCCACCACTTTAAACTGATTGTCTTGCAAATGTGATGTTTTTTTAACAAGCTTGCAAAATATCCATTGTTTTCCAATAACCCTGATTAGACGAACTTGGAGAACACCATCTTCAATTATTTAATTGTAGTGATTTCATAAAAAAGAAATTGCGCAGGTTTAAATGTTACCAAACTAGTAACCTCATATGTCGGTGTGCCTCGTTTGGTGCTTATCTAATGAAACACATTTGTATGGAATTTAATCTGTCAAGTTAACATCCAAATTACTATTTTTAATAGATGCTGTTCTTAATGGTCAAATTGAATGTCATTATTGACACAGGTGTTTGGTGCAGCAGCCAAACAAATAGAAGTGTACAAGAGTGTAGTGTGTCCTATTTTGGATGAAGTGATAAGTGGATACAACTGTACGGTTTTTGCGTAAGTAAGATTTTTTTGGTCACTGTTACATCTTGTCATTGCAAACAGCTTGTTTGCTGTTGGATTATGTACAAGAGCCATTTTTAAACTGTCTTCATCCACTTTGCTATGTAGATATGGCCAAACGGGAACCGGTAAGACCTTTACAATGGAAGGAGAAAGATCTCCTGATGAAGAATTTACATGGGAAGAGGTATAACTTCTCACAGGTTTTTGATTTACTTGTTTATATTATTGTCCTAAGTATGTGTACTAATATTATTTTTAATGGACTCTTAGGACCCCCTTGCTGGTATCATTCCCCGGACACTTCATCAGATATTCGAAAAGCTAACAGACGGTGGAACTGAGTTTTCTGTCAAGGTTTCCTTGTTGGAGATCTACAACGAGGAGCTCTTTGACCTGCTAAGTCCATGTCCCGATGTCACTGAACGCCTTCAGTTGTTTGATGATCCACGTAATAAGGTACTAGCCATTGTCTCACTTCTGATCCTGGTCACAAATGCATTAACCCTGTTTCTGTCAGACCACCTTTTATTCTGCAGTCATTGTTATTGTAGGACAACTCATTAAACCATTCAGCTTTTGGTTATTTCGTTTTCAGTGATGTCATTCTGTTAAGGTTACTCGCTTCTTTAACGGCTGCAAGGTGGCCTAGTGGTTTGGGTCCCTGGTTTTAATCCCCCCACCATCAAGAAAACCTTAGTTGTTCTATCTTTGAGCAAGACCGTTAACCCTAAAATGCTCCCCAGGCGCCGTTGACGTGGAAGTCAAATCAGGAACTGATTAGGGCTGCCCCCTGCACCTCACGGTTGGGTAAAATGAGAGGACACATTTTAGTTGAAGGCATCAAGTTGTACAACTGACAAGATTGGTATATTCCTATATCTAACTGACTTCAGGCCTGCCCTCGCATTTTAGCAACGTGAGAACACGCATATGTTTTAATAGCTTCATTTCTGTGTTGTCTGTCTAAAATGTTTTCAGTGTATTTATAATTTTCTATGCCCTTTCCTTTATTGGGAATGTTTGTTCTTCACAATGCTGGTTGAAACCCAAGACAATGTACATGTTTTTATCGTTAAAATGTTAACATGTTTTTACATTTCATTTGAATAACTCCAATCAATCTCTATAGAGCTTATGATAGGTGTATATGATGGACTTTTGACAAACTATTTGGAAACATTATGACACACTAGTTAACTTAACATTATACTGCATTTCTTTACAAAATTTCTGGGCACTTGATGGAAATATTGTTCCCATTTGTTAGGGAAAAATATGGGATATTCATTGAAGAAGTCCTACAGTCTTATGCTCCTTGTTGTTATACTTGGACATTGGCTTTCATAAGACTGAACATGTTTGTTAACCTGCTTTTAAGGATTTAATCTAGTGTGTCCCTCTATCAGAGGGGTGTTATCATCAAGGGCCTTGAGGAAATCACTGTGCACAACAAAAATGAGGTGTACCAGATTCTGGAGCGTGGATCCGCCAAGCGAAAGACTGCCTCCACTCTCATGAATGCCTACTCTAGGTAAACCTGCATGTCTAACCCTAACCCCCACATGTCACGCTCTGGGTGTTTTTAGGGTTTTGGTCTCCATTGATCTTGTCTTCCTTTTCCCCCCCAGCCGTTCTCACTCGGTGTTCTCTGTCACAATTCATATGAAGGAGATAACGGTTGAAGGAGAGGAACTGGTCAAGATTGGAAAGTTGAACTTGGTATGGTTGACCTGGCTAAGAGTTCATTCTTGTTTACGATGTTCTTGGTTATCTTTGTACAGACTTGACCTACTCTGTAGTTTACAGTAATATCCTAATGTGTTGTTTCCCTTGTAGGTGGACCTTGCTGGTAGTGAGAACATTGGCCGTTCTGGGGCTGTGGATAAACGAGCGCGTGAGGCTGGCAACATCAACCAGTCTCTATTGACGCTGGGCAGGGTGATCACTGCACTGGTTGAGAAGAGGCCCCATATACCTTACAGGGAGTCGAAACTCACCCGCATCCTCCAGGACTCACTGGGAGGACGCACCAAGACCTCCATCATCGCCACCGTTTCCCCAGCCTCTGTCAACTTGGAGGTGTGTCTAGGCTTTGATCGCTTCACAGCAGAGGCTAGCTTGGCACGAAATCTATGGTACTTACCTTTTCCCGTTTGTGAAATTTCTAGGAAACTCTGAGTACCCTGGAATATGCGAACCGGGCCAAGAACATAATGAACAAGCCTGAAGTCAATCAGAAGTTAACCAAAAGAACACTTATCAAGGTAAATGTAATAATGAACCAGATTCAACTATTCCATGCTTTATAATGCTGTTAGGATATTCAGCTGCCAAGTCAAGAGATTGATTTGCATGTTTATTTAAATGTAATATTGTGCTGCCATTGATATTGGTGACGTGGATCAACACTTGGTTTAGACTAGGGACTGAGCGTTGTAAAATTTGGATCTGTCAAGGAAATGATGTGTTCAATGCAAATGTTGTAAGTGATATATTTTTTTTTTTTCAGTCGCAGCAAACTAGCATGCAAATACTGCAAACTGTCTGTATTTAGTTGTTGTTCGAATCACTTGTTTATCTGCTGTTTAGAAATTTGCCTTTCATATTCCAGACCTGATTGAAGTTAAAATGAATGTTTGCGAATCCTTTTTATTTAATGTATTTCTTACAGGTTGGGCAAAACCTATTTGCAGCCCATGTTATTTGTAGAACTGAACCTTTTTGTTTCTTCATTAGGAATACACAGAAGAAATTGAACGTCTCAAACGGGATTTGGCCGCCACTCGGGATAAGAATGGAGTTTATCTGTCGTCTGAGAACTACGAGTAAGTGTCCAACGCAAACACGTTGTGTGAACAGGTATGGTTTGGATTTATAACCGTCTGAGTAGGTGTTAACTATCCATCTATTATCAGGAACATGGCGTGCACAATAGCTTCCCAAGAAGAGCAGATAACCGAATACACTGAGAGGATTGCAGCTGTTGAGGAGGAACTGAAGAGGGTAAGCCTTTTGATGTACAATAACTGAATCCAACTCCGGTTCAGACTACCTTCAGAGTAAGAGTGTTTGTTATGAATAGTAACTGTATACTCATTAATTCCAATTATCACTAGTTATATGGATTAACCCATTTATCTCAGTAACAACTTTAAATATAATCACTGTTTTTATTTGCTTGAATGCCTTCCTGTTTGTAAAGATTCTGGTTATATAATTTTGAGTCACATGATAAGAACCAGAACGGCATCGTATATGCTTAAGAAGACTCCACTCAACATCTACTGTCCCAAGTCCATTAGCATTTGCTATGATGACCTAGGTCCTTAATCACATTTCTATATGACATTCCAGAGAGTCCGGGTTGAAGGGGGAACACTTGGCGCACGTTTGAATAAGTCAGATTAATGAGTTTGTCGTGAACACTATAAAGGCATTTGTGTATCTGCTACAATAGGCCTGTATGAAAGCAGTCAATTTGTCATCGACCATCCCAGTTTGCAAATATTTAGGCACTGGTTTTGTGGCATGAAATATTCATTTTTATTTGTTTATTTCAGATCTACATAGTAGTTTAGATATATTCGATTTAACTGAGTTTCTAGATGGGCAAGTTAAATTATTTTTTCAAACAATAATTGTGTGTCATTTTTATTGTGTCAATTGTCACTGAACATTGTGTGCCCACAAGTGTGTTAATGTCTACATTCTGGGTTACGTGGTTGATGTGAAGTATTTGAAACTGAATATACATTTCTATGTTTAAATTATTATAACACAGGAATGTGCAGTGAAATCTCTGAATATATTCAAGTTTTGGGACATTATTTAACAATGTTGAATCATATTTGTTTTTGTGGATTCAATCCAATTTAAATGTGATGGTCCATTTCTTCTTTGCTTCAAATTATTAGTGAACCAAACTTTCCTTCCCAGGTTGTGGAGCTGTTTGATGATAGCAAGGAGAAGCTGGACCAGTGCAGCAATGACTTGGTAGAGAAGAACCAGAAGCTTGAAGAGACTAACAAGAACCTGCAAGTGACTAAGCAGAAGCTCACAGAAGAGGAATTGGTAGTGTCTGAGCTGGCTACAACTGAGACAAAGCTGTACAACACCGCAGACAAGGTTAGGGTGACATAAATGTACTGGTCAGTTTACTGTATATTCAAATGGTCTTAGGCAAATATTAATTTTCATATTTTTTTTAGTTGCTGACAGTGGTTGATGCAAGCACTAAAGATGTGTTTGGCCTGCATGCCAAGCTGGAGAGGAAAATGAACGTTGAGGAGCACAACTCTGAGATCCAGATGACCTTCGCTAAACGCATGGATGCAGCGTTCAGCCAGATGCAGAACTCCACGGAAGAGCAATTTATCAAACAGCAAAGCATGATGGACTCCTACAGAACATCCGTTGGTGAGCGTTTTGAAATCTACTCGTGCTTATACAGTGTCTAGTGAATGTTAAAACAACGAAACGTGTTTTTCAACTGGTTTGATAATGTTTACGTTACACTCACACATTTACAGAACTTGTTTTATTACCCTTTTTGAACTGATAACATAATAATGTCGTGGTTGCATTTGCCCTCATCCCCGCAGTTAAAGATGCTGTGCCTGTAAATAAATAGGAATTTCGTGTGTGTGTACACAGAACATATTGTTTGCCCTTAATGTCTTACTTTCATTCCTGACTGGCAACATTTATGTGTGTTTGAGAAATAACAATGCTGTCTCTGCATACAATGAGTGACTGAATGTTGCTTAGTAATGTGGTATGATTAATAACATTTGGTCAAATGATTAGATATCTAATTGTTTTTTTTGTTTTTTTCGCTCAGAGGGCCTTCTCACAGTGAATGACAAAGCTGTCAAAGGGTCCATGGCTACCATTGCTACGTCCTTATGTGGCATCAAAGACTTAGTTGCCGATGGCGTGACCAAATGTCAGGCTAAAATAATGGCCCAAGAGTCACTGTGCAACGAGGCAAAAAGCAGCTTGCATCAGGTTTTGGTAAGACTTGAGATGATGCTCTGTCTTATATTGATTAACATGTTTTCCCTGTATGGTTTGTGCACAGCCGTTACATTCAATATGTATGAGGATTCATAATAAACAATGTTTTTGTTTTTTTATTAAAGGAGGAGCATAAGATGGAGCTGGAGGAGGTTATTTTGACCCAGATGTTGCCGGGCCTTAGTGCCGTCATAGCCATGAACGATAGCCTAAAGAAAACTCTAGCAAGCCGCCATTCTCTTGCAGAAAGGGTGAGAGACGCTAGATAAAATGTGTAATTACTGTGTTAATACAGTACTGTTGTAGTGTTTACATTTGACAATTTTTTTTCTACAGATGGAGTCCATGAAGGTGGAGATGATGTCGTTCTTCAGTGCCCTAACCCAAGACCTGACTGCCCTTAAGGGCGTGGCTACAGACAGTCTTGACTCCCTTAAAGTTGAGCAGCAGAAACTGAAGGAACAGATCAACAGAGCCGACCAGGAAAATGCCATGGTATGACTGCAATAAGTGTTAAATGTTTCTAATTCATGGTTGTTTGCCTGTAAATGCTTTCTCCATCAGTCTAGGTCTGGATAAATGTTTCCTATTTGAAAAAAGTCAGTGACCGTTTGTCAATCTACCTCTGTACCTAGACTGGCTGGTAGTTGCTGCAACAAGGCATAACTGCAAATTCATGTTCACAAGTGGGATCGGTGGGAAAGTTATTGCGAGACTATTGTTTTTTTAATGCCCTGTAACATAAAAAGCAAGAAATTAATGCTTACTTGTGGTTGAAACAAAACGCTCATCAGACATGACCTTTTTTTTTCCACCTGACAATCCGAACTGGCTTGTTTTAAGGAGAACTGGACTTAATAAATATGTTGTCTGTTTGCGATTCCTCAGGGCATGAACCAAGTGATTCAGTGTTTGCAGAACCAGTTGAACCTCCTGGTCATTGAGAACAGTAAAAGCTATGCTGGCCTGATGAGTGCCTCAGACTCTCTTAGTGGCCCTGTCCAGTCCCTACAGAATACCATGCAAACGTAAGTGCAACTAGGCTCCTAACTCACTCATTGACGTGATGGACTTTTGTCTTTTGCATTGGCTTTCTCCAATGATTCTGCATGTTTCTGTCTTCACTTCAGATTTCAGCCTGTGTGGAGCCTCAAGCTCTTTTTATTCCATCTTCCAGGTCAGTCGGGGCTCTTGAAAACAAGACTACAGTGCAAAAAGAATGTTTGGAATCCAGCACTGTCAATCTGATCGCTGAGTTCAATCAGAATGCCATGGATGCCCAGCAAACTGTGGAGGAGTGTTCCAGCTACTGTAACCACCTGCATGGCTCTCTGACCCAGCTGGGTGAGAAGAGCATTGAATGGTGTGTCACCACCAGGGACATCAGTGACTCCCTGGCCCAGGATCAGCTTACCCAGATCAGAGACAACAACACATCCTCTCAGAACCTGCTCCTGGTACACCTCATACTCTCGTGCATGATTACATTAAAATCAGCTACTTGATTTTTGTGTTGTGTATATTAGCTGATGATGGCTCCCATTCTTGAGTGTTTTCTTTTTTTCATTGGTCTAAGTAAAGTTTTTACTGTACAGCTGTTTCCATTTCCTACTGCTTAGTTTTGCAATTCCTGAGTTGTCTGTTATTAGATCTTGGTATTCACTGAACCTGACCGCGTTTTTTTTTTTATATGTTCGTTGTCTATCAGAGTGTGGAGCAGAGCTGTGAAGAACGGGTACAGGAGCTGAGTGGGCAGCTAAAGCAGCAACAGAGGATGGTTGAAGAGGGTCTGATCACAATGAAGGAACAAACGTCCCTGGACCAGAACACCCTGGAACACAACCAGGCAGAACTCAAGGCCCACATGGAAGACGGCCTAGATTGTGTCCACCGGTTCCTTGGCGAGGAGCTCAAACAAGACGTCCCAACTGGTGAGCTCTAATGAATGTCTGCACTGTAAAAGTGTTCAGTTCAGCTTAATTTCTTTGTGAAAACTAAGTCACATTTGTGTAATTTAACTGGAAGTTTTCACTGATAAAACTTGACATAATTGTGACATTGCCACACTTGCTTCAACACTTAGAACACTTGATTAGCTGTCATTTGAATAACTAGTTTACAGTACATAGTGGGCACTCTCTAGCGGGCACTGGTCATTCCTCTGGCAGTATAGCTCTTACAGATGATAACTAGTTTACAGTACATAGTGGGCACTCTCTAGCGGGCACTGGTCATTCCTCTGGCAGTATAGCTCTTACAGATGATAACTAGTTTACAGTACATAGTGGGCACTCTCTAGCGGGCACTGGTCATTCCTCTGGCAGTATAGCTCTTACAGATGATCTGATCCTTCTAGTTTTCATTTAAGAGCTACATGGATGTCCGTCTGTTCTGGCTGAGTGGGCTTAAGTTTAGAGCTCTATTGAGTTGGGCAGTTACTTTTTAACACAATCTTAGTGTTTAGTTGTCATATTGAACTGACTTTTTTTCTACGCTTGGTCTGAATTACTGAGCTCATTTTTCCTTGATTGTTCTTGCAGGTACAACTCCTCAGAGGAGAGAGTTTGTCTACCCCCGTGTCCTGGACAAGTCTAAGAGCAGAGCAGAACTGCTGGAGGGCGTCCGTCACCAGCAGGAGGCGGTGCAGGTAGCCCTGTTCCAATGTGACACATTATTGGAGGAGGAGGAGGACAAGGACAAGCAAGTCGATCAGGTACGCATCAGATCACGTAGTTTGATGATTTTATGGGCTTGTGATTGAATATTGACAGGTCTTTGCTCTCCAGCATGCACTTAGACATGCAGAGTGTATGTTTATTTTTTTGACCTCAATTTTGTCGTAGGACTCCTTGGAGGACGAGGTGTGCAATGACAGCAACATCACTGAGCAGTCTTACAACGATGAAAATCTCATGTGCTATGAAAACGGAAGAGTTCCCTTTTTCAAGGTAAAATTAACAGGTTTCCCTTTCGTTAAATAGTTTAAACTACGGTTGTCAGTCCATGCCCTGGCTTTGTTTTATTTATGTTTTTTTGTGCTTTCAGCAGAAGGCCAGCAAGAAAGAGAACAAATCCCTTAGTCGTTCCAAAGTGGCAGAAAATGAATCTCAAGCAACACCTCCCAAGTCCAAATTACCGCTCAGGTGTCAAAATTAGTTGTATGCGATTGTCCTTTGTTTTAATGGTTTTGTTTTTATAAATATTTTCTTTGTTTTTAAATATCTGTATGTCAGTAATGCCTTTTGTGCTCTTGTCTTTTAAAAATGATTGGTGAAAATGAATGAGTTAAACTTTTTACTGTATGTCCTTGTGTTTATATTAATAAAACTTATTAAACTGATATTTTGTAGCTGTTTGACGTCCTCAACTTTTTAACACAGGAGTCAACTGCTCAATCTTTGAAAACTGCTGTGGAGACATGGCCTCCACACTGAACTAAAATAACGAAAGTATATTCTGTACATAGTGTTGCTCTCATGGAAATGTTCAAAACCCCATCATGGGTGAAGTCCATAGATGAGGTACTAATTTCATTGAATTACTGTAATTGTTACATGTTACTGTCATCTATGTTTAGTTTACAAATATATTTTTAGGGTTGCCTTGGGTATTACCTTATTGTTTGATGGCATACATTTAAAATCTGAAGTCCACCTTATGATACAACAACAGAACTTCTCATGGCTAGGGCGTTAACAATCATGACATGTCAGTTGTGAAATTCTTATACAGATAACTGCAATTAACAATACTTTCTCTTTGTTCTTAGTTGTGTGCCACCTGTTAATTGGTTTTGCGTGACAAGCAGCATCACAAAGCCTTGCAATAGGCGCTGCTGGGTATTGTTCTGGTATTGTTTTCCCAATGAGGTATTTAATGGGATTTGGGGTGTCATTTTTCCATTTAAGATGTGGTTTCTATGTACCTTAGCTGTTAAGTATCTTAATTTCACTGATACTTGTCATACGGGAAGTTTGTATACAAGCACACCACCCTTCGATATTGGATAATAGGTCCTTTTTAGAAATTGATTTCTAAATGATTAGGGCAGAGCGTATGTACTTTTGGTAATTTCATGGAAAAGAATGGGAACGTATTGGTAAATGAAGATTACGACAAATTGCGCTGATTATTTTGTTGTTCCTTATACCTCAAGTGAAAGATCTACACTTCATCTTATTGTGTTGTCTGCACACAACGAATCACGTTCTTCTACTGTACATAGGCAACAGTAATATATCCATATGTGAGTATAAGTCATGTATGTTTGGATAGATTTGTGGGCCGCTACACTTAAAATTGAGTTTGCTTATTTGTTTATTGTTATGTGTATACCTGCCACCTATAATGTGTTCCGTTCCGTTGTTAATGAATTGTTGCAATAAAATACATAAACAAACAGTGCTGGACACTTCCGACCTACTGCGCATGACGCGTTTTTATTGAGTCCTTGTCACCTTGTCCAATCAGCATCCCTCCATGATAACACGTGATAGCGATCCACGTCTGTTTTGTTATGGAGTCCTTGTCATCTTGTCCTATCAGCATCCCTCAATGATAACACGTGATAGTGATCCACGTCTGCATATTGCATTCACCGCGTACGTATAGGTGGTGCAATGTGCTTGTTTTGGAATGGATTTAGAACAGGCATTTCAACTAGTAGGAGAATTCGGACTGTATCAGAAGCAGATGGTGTTTGTTCTTGTGTTACTCCAGGTTTGTTTTATTAACTTCTGCAGTCCGGAAGGATAACATCAAACATGCTAAACAAGCTTGTTTGATTTTCTGGAAACACCCGTACGGTAGCTCCGGGTAACGTTAGCTAGCTAGGGTGCTATAGTATAATAGTTTTTTCTGTATAACCGCAGCAATAACAAACACTAATGTCATGCTAAAAAATTAATAGCTAGCTGTATTTACTTGAAATAATGTTCAGCAGTTCGAGTTTGTGCGGTTGCGTTATATGCTGTTTAGTTTGGACTTGACAACTTGTATCAGGCGACTGATGGGCATTACGTGGCGTCTGTCACTTTAATTAGATCATTAATCACAAAGTGAAACCTTGAAGTATATTGCTGCAATGTATGTTCACTCACTTTATGTAAAGTGTAACTAAACAACAAACGAAGTAAGATCGGGGTGATATGGTGTAGTGCTTTGCTTGATCTATTTGATTATCGTGTAGCTCTTTATACACAACAGATTTATTGTTGGTATTCTACCCTATGTGTATATATATATATATATACGTGTGTGTGCGTAATTGATGGTCACCTACATTTTCTATGATGTCACGATATAAACATACACTACACTTTATAATATTAGGTCAGGTTAACCTATTCGAACATGCCTTAAAGTTCTGACACATGAGCCCGTTACTGTTACAATGCCCCGCCTACTGCAGATTATAGCGACCTCTGGCTCATAGTCCGTGTCTAGGTATCTAGTGATGGGCAACCAAAGTCACGTGTAAAAACAATGAATTATTTGGTGTGGTGTGGTGCTTTTTGATGGTATGTATTCATTCAGGCGCTGCTGCTGAATGACATGTGAATAACACGGCTGCTCTGTCGATTATTTTGTTAGATTACATGTTTCACAGAAACCTTAATGAAGTGTGCCCGGTTAATAAACTTCTACATTTGAAATGAGGATGTTATCAACAAAAAATTTAACAATACTGATCGAACAAAATCAGAGGTTGTAATTGTTCGCATTCAAATAGCCCTTTTCTAATACTCAAAAGATGCATGTTAATTCAAGCAGTTTTTTTATGTCAATATGTGTTTTGTAGCACAAACAGCATATGCTAATATGAATAGCTACCTTAATGTCATTTTTACCCATGGCTTAGGCAGTCGGAATGCCCATGAATAAACATTTCAAAATTAAGGTTACGCTCAACACACTTCTTTGTACTAATTAGCTTGGTTGTGTTTTCCAGGTGTATATGGCATTCCAGTCCATGCTTATTGTCCTTATTGGAGCTGTTCCAGAATACCACATTGACCAAGGCGACCACGAGGAGCTTATCCAACATCAATCATTTACCGAGGACTCCATTGTGACGGAGGTGAGAGTGGCCACTGTTAATAATCACTGTAGTTGTAAAGATGGGAAATGCATGAGAATGTTGAATCATTTACATTAGCCTAGTGTATAGAATCTGTAATGTGTTCATGTATCCTGACAAGGAAATTGTATGAATGCTGGCTTTCTGTCTTGTTCTTTCCATTTTCCTTAGTGGTTCCTTACAAAGGCACATGCGTACAAGGTCAGCTTGGCAGGCTCTTTGTTTTTTGCTGGTGTGTTGGTTGGAAATGTTTTCTTTGGATCTCTATCTGATAAGATTGGAAGGAAACCCGTCTTCCTAACATGTAAGGAGAGCGAGGACCACAACATTTCTGTGTATAATAATCTCCTAGATATGATTTGACAACCCTTTTTGTTCTCTCTCCGTCAGCTCTGTTCTTCGAGGTGTTGTTTGGCTATGTCACAGCCTTCGCTCCCACCTATGAGGTGTTTGCTTTGTCGCGCCTGCTGGTGGGTGTGATGAATGGGGGCATGGCCCTCGTATGTTTTGTGCTGACCCAGGAGTATGTGGGCAAAGACTACTGGGCCATGACGGGTACGAACAATAATATTTAGACTGACGTATGTTTTGACACACAGAGTCATAGTGACGACGGAGGGTGAAACTATATGATTAATTGTATTAAGAGCACCTGTTAGTAAATTTTACTGCGACATAAGATAATGGCCTGGCAACAGTAAAAAAATATCTTCTTCCTACTCTGTTTTAATTGTGTTGGTGTTTTACAGGGACTATAACTAATATGACATTTGCCGTGGGGATCGCCTTGTTTGGTGCCCTTGGCTATTATGTCAGAACTTGGCGTAACTTGGCCACAGCAGCTAATACTCCTGGAGTCTTGTTTTTTGTTCTTTGTATGTAAGTCACTGTTAAGATGATTATGTCAAGAATCAATTTTGTACGAGACCGACTGCAGTTGGCTGGTGGAATATATATATATTTTTATTTTATTTTTATATATTAATTATATATGAAATCTTTTGTTTGTTTGCTGGTTCCTCTTCTGGTTGGCGCAGTACTCTTCCGGAGTCTCCTCGTTGGCTGTATTCTCGCGGTCACACCGAGCAGGCGGAGAAGGTTTTGCAGTACATGGCCATGCGGAATGGAAATGTCAATGCTGCAGCCAAAATAAAGCTCCGCAAGTGTCCTGGCTCTGCTAAGACCGCTAACCAGGGCACCAGTGGTCCTGGCCTTATGGACCTGGCCACCCACCCAGTTCTACGCTGGAGGACCGTGGTGCTAATGTATGTATGGTGAGTAAATGCTCCAGACCCATAAGCACTGGTAAACATGATTGATACAGAAATCGACAACTGGAAAAATGCTATAAGCCACACTGTGCTAAAATTGCTAAGCATGTTTATGATACTCTGATGTTTTTCTGTGTTTCTGCAAAACAACATCTGTTGGTTCATAAACCGTAGTGAGATTTTCTATTTCTTTTACCACAAGTGCATCAATTCCCAGATTCCCTAACTGGTTTTGCATATTAATTATTAGGTCGGCTAGTGAAGTTAGTACCTCCACCAGGATCCGTACAGTAACTCCATCATGCGTGTTAATGGCATTTTCTATTGCGAGCTGAAGCTTGTGCATTATGTATGGAGTTTTCATTTCATGAGGCTCTGGTTAAACCGTAACTATATGGTCAGTTTGCAACTGTGACAGCGCACATGGTGCATTGTTCTAGGACGTGCACTTCATCTTCCTCCTCCATCATTCATCTCCTCATAACCAGGTCATGTGTATCACTTGGTGCTGCACGTTCCAAGTCTTCAGGATACGTTTAGTGGTAAATCCACCCGGCCGTGTGACGTTCTTGTATGTGCCCACAGCCCAACACTGGCAGTATAGATTTCCAGGACATGTTTAAATTCCTGTAACATAATGACACCGCTGGCTAGTTGCAACGGTTTTCTCGGTTTGGCTTGTACTATTCTGTGAGCATGGAGCTTGAGGGAGTCCTCATACTGCAGTATGTCCAGGTGGTGTGTTGCCAGGTTGGGCTGCGCTTGTACCACGTCCCCTTATGGTTCTTCCTCCTTGGTTATGGGCTCAGTCCAAGTAACCATAGTATGTAGACCATTTATATGAAGGCTTCATCCAAGCACCTTTTTCTTTGTTTGCTTTTGTCGAAACGCTTGAAAGGCATCTTCTCGCTGCATGGTTTGTTGTACAAATATAAATGAAAGCTTTATAAGCCCAATAACAGGCTACCTTAAATTAACACCAACATTTCCCTGGTTATGGTATCACGGATGTTACCACATTGACTTGTTTCTATCACTATTTATTGCTATCACATTTTAGTAATAGATACATAGAAACTAATTTGTCTTATAAAAATGACCAAATTGAATATTCAGTGTTTAAGAAATATGAATACTTTTCTATGATGTTACAAATGAGCCTAGCTACCATTTTGTTTTCCCTTTTCAGTAAGACATTTTAACACCTGTGTGTTTTATCAATGAACCTTGAATCTTGAGCAGCTAGCTGATGCAGCGCCCACGACGTTTCCCTGACTATTCCGTTAACAGGTTCTATCAGCAGCTCACAATCTTAGTGTTTAGGCGACATGATTTCATTAGCTGTTGACACGACATTTTCAATTGAACATATCTGATGTTTGACTGTCACTGCCATTGCTCTAGGTATTCGTGCAGCCTGGTGTACTACGGACTGACCATGAATGCCAGTCAGGACAGTGGAAACCGCTTCTTGAGTGTGTCAATGTATGGACTCGTGGAGCTCCCGGCCTATCCTCTGTGTTTCTATTTCATCAACAAGCAATGGTAGGATTCTCAGTGTGTCAGTGGTGCACTCAACATGGTGATTTATTCTATTCATTTTACAAGGCCGTACATTCTCCTAATTGTTTTTATGTTTTAGGGCTGGGCGAAGGAAAACCATGGCCAGTTTCCTGGGTTTAGCGGGCTTGTCATGTCTATGCACTATGCTAATTCCAGTGAAGGCTGGTAAGGGATCACATTTCTTTGTGTCTAAAGTATGTTCAATTCATTTTATTGTTTTTTAAATCTATTTGTTATTCCTTACATTTTTAGGGGCATTATTTAATTCTACATCTTTAGCTTTGTTGGGAAAGCTGTTGGTCAGTGCTGCTTTCAACATAGTGTACATCTACACTACTGAGCTGTTCCCCACTGTCATAAGGTGAGGGCTGTGCAAGTGGAATTCAATTACTTAAGAAGAACAGTAGAGGGTGCTATTTGCCATTTTTTCGTATTTGTGAATTAGCGAATGCGATGTATAACAATCTGCCTGTTATCAGTGCATTGTGTTTTTGTATAGGATGTCGAAGGCATACCTTGCATTAAATGGTTGTATTTGTTGTCTTGATTTTAGGAGCGCTGGTCTTGGGGTCTGCTCAATGTCTTGCAGATTTGGAGGAATTCTGGCCCCATTCGTGCCATCTATGGTACATAATATTATTTGACGATATAGCCAAAGATATTGTGTTTGTTTATAAAAGGACCACATATTCACACACGAATTTGTAATAGTTAACTGTGGAACATTGCAGTTTGTTTTTGGTTTGTCAGATTACACTGGCACCCTTTACACTGCATTTCTTTTGTGTTTTTCCAGAAAGCCTTGCACACCTCCATGCCTTTTATGGTGTTTTGTCTCAGTGGGATTACTTCAGGCTGCCTGGGTCTTCTCCTCCCTGAGACACTCAACAAGCCTGTGGTAGAAACTCTGGATGAGCTCACCAGCCCTGCATACCACCGCATTGTAGAGAAAGAGGTAAGATTGAAGCTATCTGGAAATGTGTGTTTTAGCATAAGGCATCATAATTCTCATTTATTGCGAAGTGACCCCTTTGGAATAAATTGCCCCCTTTGATGAAGATGGCCAAAAAGTGTATAACTACACGCGTAATGAGTTGTATTGTCTTGTTCCTACATGTGGAATTTGGAATTTTATGCTGGTATAGTTAAGAGAAAAGCCCTATAATGAAATGTAATTGTTTAAGATTAAATGTTGAAATAGAATAAATATGACATTGTTTACTTCACTGTGGGGAGTTTTTTTCTCTTGCATGACTACCCAGACTGTATTGATGTCTTGTTAATTTTGTCTTGTCACCAATGAAAAATGTGATTGTGGCAAGAAAAAGCCTCTCCTGAAAGGAAATATAATTGAAATGCACACAATGTTAGTGCACCCATTCAAATCAATGTTCTCCACACTTCCAATAGTCTAATAAGGATTTCAGATGGTCACACATGACTAGTTAATGTACTTTTCAAATGCAAACATTGAAATTATTTTTTGAAAGGATGATTTCTAATATGTTGGGGTTTGTTTTTTGTTCCATTATACAGACACACTTGTTTGAAGAAAACCAATTGAAAAGAAACGCAAAATGAATTAGTGACTCACTCTGAGAGAACAGTCAGACATAAATCGACAAGAGAATCTGGAAGTCTGTCCATTTTGAAATGTTTTCTCACCAGCGACCAGTGGTCCTATGTTTCCATAGCGAAGCAAGTAAAGAGAGCTTGCCAACATGCCATGATGATTGCGGGACCATTTAACAAATAACAGCACAGGTTAACAATGTTTGTGTTTCTGTATGTGCTGCGGTACGTTTTGATAATTATACATGCCATCTTTTTCCGGGGTTGACATTTGTCATGGTTTACAAGTTGTCATAGTGTCATTTGTACTGTGCAATGTGAGGTGCCTTATGAAATCACTGTTTAGTAATAGTGATTTTATCATGTTGAATGTCCCAATTCATGTGATATCAGGTTGAGGTTGAATACAACTACTGCCAAAGTTTCCGTGTTTTGTAACAACTATTAATCTGATGCCTGTTGTTTGTATGTTTATGTTCCATATTGATGTAGCGTATGTGTGAGCTGCTGGTCAGATCATATTTCGGTTGCAAAGATAATATAGATTATAAAAATATATTGTCTGAATGTCTATTTTTAGGGACTGTGTCAATGTTTTTTGTGTTTCTTTTTACAAATTGTGTTTTGTACGCAGTGTTGGTATTACACACACTTGCTATAGGATTATTAGACTTGTCTACTTGATCGTATCGTGCATTATTTATGATTTTGTAATTGAAAGTAACCTGTGAATTTTGACATTACCATTTTGCTTAATTGTGCAATTGTATGAAATACATGTGTGTAATTACAAAATATATCTGTGAATACTTCACTTATGACCTAGGTATGTGGAATTAAAATCTGTATTTAATATAAAACGACAAATTCTACCCTAGTTATGTAACACCATAGTAATAGAGTAATAACCTCGAACATTTATTACTGTGATATATTTGACTAATTTGTAATTTTGCTCAACTAATCCTGAGAGTCTTACTGGACTAATGAGAGTTTTGCTAGGCTCAACATGTTATCTAACAGCCGTGGTGATGTTTTATATTAAAATGCAACAAGTACAGTAATGTAAACACTAGAGGGCACTGTAATAACAGTGAATTCCTAAACTCTTAAAATAAAGTGTGTTCTGACTTGTATATATGAAGTTGTACGCTCTATGCTGTTCTAACTTTGCATTGATTTATTAAGCATAATCACCAACATTTGAGCGTCAACATACCATCAGTGTTTATTGCCACCATTGATGTAGACAGAACAGGCCCCAGTTAACTATATCTCAGAGGAACTGTCTCGTTAAAGACAGACAAGTAACCACAATGTTTTCCCCCGTCCCTTATAATTATGTCTTATGACAAATTTGGCCCATACCATCAATTCAAGTGGTTTGGGGAGAGTTGAAGAGTTTAAACTTTAATCACTGTTTTGAGTTCATGCCTTTAGATGCTTGGTCCTGGCCAGCACAGAAATCCACTATTGATGTGAATAAACAATCTGTAACAGTGATACGCTGAAAGTAGGTCTAGAGTTAATTTAATAAACTTGATGCGGTATGCAATTTCCTCTTACTGTTAAACTCAATAGCGCAAAGATTGATAAATGTTAATTATAAGAGTATATCCACTGATGAGCCTTTATGACGTTCTGCCTAATATGCAGTTGGTTCATTATAAGAGTATATCCACTGATGAGCCTTTATGGTCGTTCTGCCTAATATGCAGTTGGTTCATTATAAGAGTATATCCACTGATGAGCCTTTATGGTCGTTCTGCCTAATATGCAGTTGGTTCATTATAAGAGTATATCCACTGATGAGCCTTTATGGTCGTTCTGCCTAATATGCAGTTGGTCCATTATAAGAGTATATCCACTGATGAGCCTTTATGACGTTCTGCCTAATATGCAGTTGGTTCATTATAAGAGTATATCCACTGATGAGCCTTTATGGTCGTTCTGCCTAATATGCAGTTGGTTCATTATAAGAGTATATCCACTGATGAGCCTTTATGGCCGTTCTGCCTTATATTCTGTTGG
This sequence comes from Dallia pectoralis, assembly GCA_029465975.1. Classification (NCBI taxonomy): domain Eukaryota; kingdom Metazoa; phylum Chordata; class Actinopteri; order Esociformes; family Umbridae; genus Dallia; species Dallia pectoralis. Next base: position 13,332,239 of record CM055730.1, on the reverse strand, counting down.
TCCATTATAAGAGTATATCCACTGATGAGCCTTTATGGCCGTTCTGCCTTATATTCTGTTGGTCCATTATAAGAGTATATCCACTGATGAGCCTTTATGGTCGTTCTGCCTAATATGCTGTTGGTCCATTATAAGAGTATATCCACTGATGAGCCTTTATGACGTTCTGCCTAATATGCTGTTGGTCCATTATAAGAGTATATCCACTGATGAGCCTTTATGGCCGTTCTGCCTAATATTCTGTTGGTCCATTATAAGAGTATATCCACTGATGAGCCTTTATGACGTTCTGCCTAATATGCAGTTGGTCCATTATAAGAGTATACAACTCTGATGTAACAGGTCGGTGTGTGTGTTTGTGCCACAGTGCCCATGTGGGTAAATCCCAAATGAAACCCCTCTGTCTTTCACTTCAGCCTTAATTTGTGTATTTTGGCACACCTCCTTAATTTGTATCCCAAAGCTGAGGAAGTCTGCATAAATGCCTGCTCCCTTATCAAGTAATTTGCAAAGTGAAATCCCATAAGGCACTGTGTCATTTTTGAGCTTTTGCAATTTCACACAGAGGAATGGACAGATGTGCCAAATTATCATAACAACATATGTCATAAATGAATTGTTCAGTTTATAATTATGTCCATTTGTTGTCTGAAGATAAGAGGGATTTGTATGTTGAAATTACTGCTTGTTGTATTTACTAGCCATTATTGGCATCATTAAAATCAAGAGTGTGTCCTGAAGTGGATGCGCCAAATGCAAATCTGTATGGGATAGAGATCGGTTTGAGAGACGGTGTGGGTATTTGTGCCTGCGAACTGCTACCAAATTGCTTGCAGTATTTCTTAATTTAATAGCATAATTCGTTTTTGTTGTGTGCCCTATAAATCTGTAAATATGTCCTTGAACTGCTGAACATTTCTACGACAATTGATTATGTTTTATTGTGCATCTCTGCCTGTGCTAACCCCATCAACCCAGCCTCTCCCTACAAACAGTGAATGGTGCTGTGCTCTACACAATATGAAGCAACATCTCAGCTACTCCCACTCCACAACCCACCCCTCCACTGGGCTCTGTGTGAACTCCGGCACTCTGGGTGACCTGATGTTATCGGACTCTTTCACACTTGCCTTGGCTTCTGGTTGTAATTACACTGTATAGAGCATCCTGTCGGTGTCTTTCAGAGACCAAAGCGTTTATGCTCCTGAGAGATAGGGAGGGAAATGTGCAGGTGTAGATTAGTGGCAGGAATATGGGGGTAGAGTAACCTTCACAGCGATACCTATGATAAGAGGAAGTTAGACATTCCAGAAATTGGGACAGGCACTTTTTATCTTATTATATGTCTGTTTTAGTTATGTTAATAGTGGGAATATTATTTCGCTGTTCAAACTAACTCTGTTATGTATCCCTCTCTATTATTTGGTGATTATTTTGGTGAAAATACATTGCCTATTATCACCCCCCCCTTTGTGATCCATGAAATATCCGATATCTAATTACGTTTCTCCCAAAATATTTAATGACTGATTCACAGGCCTCTTGCTCTAACATGACCTATTCAGTCTCACATTCAGAACTTTTGTAAGAGACACAAATGAGTCCGGGAACCTGGTGGCGCACCCTCCGGACAGGTGAAGACAGAGGGGCAACGGTCGAGGTACACATAGTTAATGGTTTTCTCTTTCTCTCACCGCTGTAGAGGAGGCCAGACATGTTTGCTGAGATTGACAGAGGGATGAGAGGTGATAATGAAACAAGCGCATGGCAATGATGGATGACTTCTTGCTCATCCGTAAAAAAAAGTCATATCATATGATGAATGTGTGGACGGATTTAGATTTTCTGGCATTTCCCGAAAACCCAATCCACAGCTTGTATTGTGACAGTCTGTCATTATTAATGAGAACGAAGCATTAATGCTATGACCTCAGCGTTGTCCTGTGCTCGCTGTCCTGTGCTCGCTGTCCTGTGCCCACTGTCCTGTGCTCGCTGTCCTGTGCTCGCTGTCCTGTGCCCACTGTCCTGTGCTCGCTGTCCTGTGCTCGCTGTCCTGTGCTCGCTGTCCTGTGCTCGCTGTCCTGTGCTCGCTGTCCTGTGCTCGCTGTCCTGTGCTCGCTGTCCTTTGCTCGCTGTCCTGTGCTCGCTGTCCTGTGCTCGCTGTCCTGTGCTCGCTGTCCTGTGCTCGCTGTCCTGTGCTCGCTGTCCTGTGCTCGCTGTCCTGTGCTCGCTGTGTGACCTGGTCATCCTCCCTCCATGTGCAACATTGCTGTCTGATGCAGTTAAATTCCCACCATGGCGGCTGTCTAATGAAAGTAGACTGTTGAAAATGCCTCTCTTGCTGTTTTATTTGTCCGCCTGCGCCTGCCAGGAGAAGCAAATTAGTCTTTTCGCATGAAGGAGTTTTGGGAGGCTCTCTTTATTCACACAAATTCACCGGAGATTTAAAAAAACTTTTGTCCTGGTGGACATGTGTGTGTGTCAGGGTTCTTTAAGAGTCTACCTGCCAGTCAAGCAAACTACCTTTTCTTTCGTAGAAGCCATTTCGCCCGAAAGTCATGCTGCTTTTAGGACACTCGATCCTAATAATGGAATATTATCTTGAAAGCAAACATGTAGGGGCAGATTCAGGTCATTTGGTTGTGTATCCACTAAATGCTCTCAAAATACACAAAACAACGCTTTGACTGGTAAAAGGGTATGAATGCATATGTAACTACTGCCTGTACAATGGTTAACAGTCTACATAGTCCCTCTGTAAGTAAATCCGCATTTTTAATAAGACACAAATATATAGTGGTAAAAGTGCATTTGGAGATTCTTATCTTAAATCGACCCCAATGCCTCGAAATATCTGAAAGTAGGTTTTTGTCACTTCACATAGAAATCTAGCGGCACTGTATATTTTATGTGATTTCCAATGACAATAGTTAAGATGTACTTGAAAAATCTTTCCAATACCAAAATAACTTTTGTATAAACCCATGACCCACATAACTAAGCATATGACTAGTGAAAATGTGTTAGAGCTCGGTCATTTAGACGTTCAGGATCCATTGGTACAAAGCTCAAGCTACCCCTCTTGTTGGGAAATAGTTATATCTCAATGGCATGACACGTAAATATATATAAGTATAATTGGGACGTTCCCATGTCACTTGTTAAGCTCTACGCAGGTTGAGGTTTTCCGCTGTTGGATTTTAACATGGCAGAGTGATGCTTGTATACTTAATATTACTATGCCATAAGGACCTTTGACTTTTTGTCTAATACTGTTACACAGATTCAGCTAATCATATTGTAAGTCAATACCTGTGCATCGTGGCTTTATTTGATTTGTACATCTGGTTGGCTATGATACAGTACAAAACAAAACGTACGCCTTCTGGTGTGAGAACAAAACTGTTTTCTCACTGGCATTACTTAGGTTTGTTTACATTAGAGTCTGTACCTTGTCATTTCTGAACTGTACATGTCATTATTTTTGCCGGTACATTTTCTCTGGGGAACAAAACACATTTTTAAGGGAGAACGATGCCACGTACCTGGAAACACTTTAGGCCCACTTTAGAACCCCTGGAAAACAGGCTTGATATTTAATATATTTAGTGTTGCACTAAAAATATTTTTTTTTTTAATAAATGAAAAACATAACTATAAATAATCGCCCATATGTGTGTAGGCCTAATTCATAAAACATAACTTTAAATAATCGCCCATATGTGTGTAGGCCTAATTCATAAAACATAACTACAAATAATCGCCCATATGTGTGTAGGCCTAATTCATAAACATAACTACAAATAATCGCCCCTATGTGTGTAGGCCTAATTCATAAAACATAACTATAAATAATCGCCCATATGTGTGTAGGCCTAATTCATAAAACATAACTATAAATAATCGCCCCTATGTGTGTAGGCCTAATTCATAAAACATAACTATGAATAATCGCCCATATGTGTGTAGGCCTAATTCATAAAACACAACTATAAATAATCACCCATATGTGTGTAGGCCTAATTCATAAACACAACTATAAATAATCACCCATATGTGTGTAGGCCTAATTCATAAAACACAACTATAAATAATCACCCATATGTGTGTAGGCCTAATTCATAAACATAACTATAAATAATCGCCCATATGTGTATAGGCCTAATTCATAAAACATGATGAAATGAACATTTCAAAAGATACATTATTCTGAATGATCTAAATGTTCTTTTAATGACCAGATCTGAGCTGTCTTGCAAGCAGTTCTCTTTCAGGTATACCTTGTTGTCTTAAGGGTGATGCTGTACCTGGGTTTCTGTGGGAGAAAAATAATTTTGCAATAACACACCTGAGAGGATATTCTGCGCATTGAAACTTGACACCACTTTCGACTTTCACAGCCTATGAGGCTAGTTTGTCTGGGTTCAAGAAAAAACGTAAAGGAACTAATTCCAGCAATGAAAAAAGAACTAGTGAATTTGGAGACATACGTTTGGTTCCAGTGAGTGGTTATTTGTTGTCTTCGAGTATACCTTTAGATCCACGGAGGGCCTTTAGTGTATCTAGGTTTTTGGTATTTCCATTAAATTGGTTCCCAGTTCAGACCTAATCAACCAGGTGAGGATCGAACGTAACCAATTAGTGACCTAATTAATCTATCATTTACAAGGTGAGAGGAAAAACCTGTAGGTACTCGGGCATCCAGGGAACAGGTTTGACACATGTGCTTTAGATCATTGTTTACTGATTGCTTAGTAAAATGGAGACAAAGTGAATGACTATTTTAACAAATGAGAAGGCTTTTTGTTCATCTTCTCCATGGCTTCTGCAAAAAACAGCATATTGAGGGAAAGACTGTAGGCTACTAACTTAAACTCAATTCTTATGATTTACCAGGTATACCAAGTTGGAAAAAACTGTAAATGGCCTGTTTTCATTCCAGAACCAGTGAGGCCTAAAGTTTGAACTGCTGAGCTTTGATATGGGCGACCCAAATCTAATTTCCAAACAAATTCTTAAGGTTCATAACCTGTTAGTTTAATTCCCAGACCCGACCCCAGACACACACACACACACACACACTGAGGGTCCCTCCTCACACTGGCATTCAGGACCCCTTCTCTTGGACTCTGGTCAGGGCAGCCCAAAACAAACACATGCCACAAAACTGAATGGAAAGACTGAACCGCCACACTTTGGTTTAATCGACGGTAACTGTACGTCTGCTCGTATTGCAGGTGTGGGGGCATCACGGGGTCATAAATGAATCCAGAAGGACAGGGAGGAAAACACGAGTTGTGACACCTATTGAATGTGGGATGTTCTATACTGCTCCTGGCTTATCTGTCTCTTTTATTCAATGCAGATGACTGGAACTGCCTGCTGTGCCCTGACAGAGTTCATGGTTCAGTTGAACTTTTGAACTTCTGCTAGTATGTGGCACAGTAGTACAGTGGTTATCAATCCCAGACAGTGTTTCTGAGCATAAACAACCCTGTCCGAGTCTCCTTGTGTTTATTTGCTCTATCGGCTATAAAAGTTCATGAGGCCTCCTGAAGTTCATCCTAGAACTCTTCGTCTTTAGGAAACTTAAACAGTAAACCTCAGACACTTGATTTAGCGCGGTTTGTTTTCACTTTTCTCCGAACTCTGTCTGAACCTTTAGGCACAGGCTGCCATGAAACAAGTTTTTGCAGTTATTTGGTGATGAAATCTGTTTCCTCTCGCATTTTACCATGCTTCGGGGCTGGGAGTTCACTGTAAATGCAAGCATGCGACCAACCCAATTGTTTACAAGGTGAGGTTTGAACTGCTAACACAAAAAAATTCAACCGTAGCTATATATTATCTCAGGGTTAGGTTTGCTTATTTACCAGTAGACATACACTCCTAAATACTGTACAAGAGCCTACACAATGCATGCACACAAACAAATACAAACCTCTACTCACCTGTTCGACACAGAGTGATGGCACCAGGCTATTTAGACTCAAACCCGGATGTTTTTTGGTCAACCCCAAGTGTTTTTCAAGCTGACATTGACGCAGCTGAAACAATGTCATTGAAACTTGACAAGCACTTTGCTTGCACGATGTGCTTTGTTTTAACTGTGCCAGGTAGTAGGATAATAGCACAAATGTGCAGCATATCATCTCCTAATCTCTCCCCTTTTCCACTATCATGCCAAATTCACTTTACTGTGATGAAAATGGAGGAGGGTGAACTCCAGAGGAAACAGCCAGAGGCCTTTGTCAGTCATGAACTCTGGAGGTTTCAGCTTGTCTTCAGAGGCTTCTGGAATGCCGCACTAACAGATGTTGTCTGACAAAGCCAACAATTATCTCTCACCTTGGCAGATCCTTGTTTAATTTGGGCCTTATTCCTCCTGCGTGAACAGCTTGTGTCCTTTTCTGTTTAAGGTCAAAACGAGCGGATTCTGTTCTCACTCTGTTATATTTTTACGTTCATCTTCCTTGTTCTGAATCATGTGATCAGGGTATTGTTTGTGGCTTTACTCTTTTGTGTGTTCTGTATATATTTACTCAATAGAAGGTTGAGGGAAAACATTGTATTGTGTCATTTCTTGTCATGTCTATTGGTAATAATATTAATTTATCTAACTTTTACAGTGGTTTGATTGCAATCTCTACGATCTATAAGCAAATAGTTATTTTACACTAGCTACAATCCGGAGGAAAGAAAGCTAAAAGTAAAAGCAGTTGGGAGATCATTACACACACCTGGTGCCCATTCCCTCATTAGTAGAGTATATGGGTTCCCTGTGTTTGAGATAAACATGAAGAGGGTTCACTTATCAGACCAGTCCAAAGACGCTCATCAGGACACAAATGTTATCTCATGAGCAATCTCTACGGTTAGTACTCTATCCGTACTAATGTGTAGCACACATGTGAGTGAAGCTGAATATGGCAGCTGAATATTGCATTACACATCAGTGTAGAACAGTCTGCTTTGAAGCTAACCACTGAATCAATCACAGCAAGCTAACTGTTTTGAATACTTTCACACTAATGTCTGCTACCACAAGAATGTATACTTTTGACTTAATCATGAATAATGGCATATGCCCACTGGGATGTCTGGCTTTATAAATGGGCATAGCTCCTGCTTTGTTGATGGTTAAAATTGAATGAATATGCTTTTATTTAGCATTGACCACTTCACAAGTCTGACCGTTTCAGTGATGCTCGTGCCCAGTCGTCTGGCCATTACAAATAGCCCCTTTTCAAAGTCGCTCAGGTCTTTTATCCATAACAATTTCTCCCGCATCCAACACATTGAGTATGAGAAGATTTTGTTTGCTAACCATCAAGTCAACACAGACCTGCCATGCCCATTTTAGGAGACGATCAACGTTATTTGCTTCATGGGGATCATGTTTTTATGTCATTTTCCACATAATTGTCAATATAGAACAATTACTATAATACAAGCAATACAATTCTGTTTACGATTCATTAATTTATCACATTATGTTATCCTGAATGACTGATAGTATTGTTAATGCTGGGTCAGGTCAAGACAAATAAGTATGACTTTGCTATATTTGTTAATTATTGAGTCTATATTAAGTAATTATAAAAGAAAGACAATCTTCCAAATGTATTAAGATATGCTGAGATGTACTGCAGATGAACATTTAGAATTCGATTTTTTCAATGTTAGACTCAAGTTTATCTAATTATTTCAGGTAAAATGTGTAAATCCATATCTTAGATTCTGTATTTCTGAATGTGGAGTTCTCTCTCTGAAATCATACAACTGCAACAGCTCCCTTCGAAGACATTTTACCGCCACCTACGGACGGGCTTCGGCGTTCGTCTTCAATGGTCTTCTAGCTCCACCGTTCCTCCGTCACATCATTGTCTGGTCGCGTCATCACTCACACCTGGTGCCCATTCCGTCATTAGTAGAGTATATGGGTTGCCTGTGTTTGGTCATGTCTCATCATTACACACACCTGGTGCCCATTCCCTCATTAGTAGAGTATATGGGTTCCCTGTGTTTGGTCATGTCTCATCATTACACACACCTGGTGCCCATTCCCTCATTAGTAGTGTATGTAGGTTCCTTGTGTTTGGTTTGTGTGGAATTGTTGCGTGTTACATGTCTACTCGGTGAGTTGCGTCATATCAATATTGCCTCCTTTGAGAAGTGGGACATTATAGTTGCGCGGTGTCACACTCCTTTTGATTTTGTTTAAGTACACATGCGTGCGTTATTGCCGTGTTTGCTGTGGTGACGGGAATATAAACCACCAATGTTATCGTATCCGGAACCTGAATCCATTCTTCCTTCTACGGACCTCACCCAGACAGAGACAACAACAAATAAAACCCGCTTCACTTTTGCCCATTAACTGGTACTGCCCATAAACTGGTCATTAGTGACACCTATTGGCTTGTGAATTGACCCGGTTGTTAGTTGAGTAGTGTGTGCGCGGTAAGGATAATCTGAAATCAAATACATGGTCAAAATTACTTCTAGTTTTGTTTAGCACATTACCAGTTTGTTGGAGCTCTGGATAATGCTTGAACACTGTTTATTTTTTTCACTATTAATGTAGTTTTGATAATAACCTTAACCGTACTGAATGTCACTGTAGAGTATATGAAAGTTACACATTTTCATGTATTTTATTGAAGTTATATGGCTATCCTTACTTAATCTGAGATGTGTTTCTTTAATGCCAATAAAGAAACATTGTTTTTATTACATTTGGAAAACTATACTGACATTCCCTTATGTCTTAAATACGTTCTCCTGAAAGTATTTTTGTCAGTTTCTTGTGAAATTTAAAAAAAACTTGTTGGAGTACTATATATCTGATTGCTTGTGGGTTTTCTCATTATTTGGAATACTGCAAAAATATACTCTACAAATTCAGACCTTGAAATTTGACTCCAAAATCACTGTCCCTTATCGCTTAACGCCAAATTGCCTTTGGACTGAAACGCACAAAAGTGGAGAGCAGAAGTGCTGGGAGAGCATGAACCTACTTGTTTATGGTATGGATTTTATTGGCCAATAAAGCATTTCACCGAAAAGAAAGATGAAATGCACTTTGATTATGAAATTGCTCTTTTTGCTTGGTAGTTGTTTTCATTTAATTTACTTGTCAGTAAACTATTTCCACAGAAAGTTGAAATGCCACCATCGATCACGATCACTGTAATCTCAGGGATCTATTATCACTGAACTCTTCTTGATCCAGTTGCGTCCTCTAAAATGCCTCTCCCTCTCAATTATAAATCATATTAATGTACTGCTAATTGGTTCGATTTAGTTAGTGAACATGATGTTGCTCAACAGCGGGCAGGAGTGCATCCGACATGAAAATCATGTTTTCAATCAATGTTTTCATCCACCCTGCTACAAAGTGAAAAGTCAAATTATTACTCAGATGAGAATGCAGGTGTCTGTTTTGTCCTTGTCATGGCATGTTTTTTGTTTTGCCCTTGCTTCATATGCATAAGGAAAAGCCTGGATTCGTGATGTACGTTTCAAATTCATACCTTTCAGTATGTAGTTGTACTAATAATGTAAATATGTATGGATTATATCCCTTAAGCTCCGCTCTGGTTGAGCAGTAATAACTCCATACTCATGCATTTATCTGCTTGTGTGACGGACCTTGTGTGTTAATCAAACTGGATACTGTGAGTGTATAAAATACTTTTGTATCAAAACTTATCCAAATAAAATGTTCTGTAAAAATGTAAAAATATACTTGAAACTATTGCCAACAGAATTACAACCAGACATACGGTAAAACAATCAAACAACAGTACAAAGTAATGTGATGTCATACTCGTGGTATACTGGGTCATTTATCACAGCTATCAGCCAATACGCATTCTGGACATAATCCACTTGGTGTGTAAGCAAGCAATATTGGCCATATACTATACCCCCTTGTGCCTTATTGGACACATACGCTATGGTTTTCAGCCAATGAGCATTCAGGATTGAAACCACCAGATCTAAAATAGTCTCTAAGCTTTGTCAGGAAATTAGGACAATGAAAATGGTTAAGATTATAACAGATTCAAAATCAGAATAAAACTTTCGTAACATATTTTTTTAATTAAAAACCTTCCACATGCAGGCGATTGAAATGTTCAAGTAAAACTTTATGCGTTACAAAATGTTTTTGTCTGTTGATAAGACAACAAAAAGAAGTGTTTTAAGGTGTTTATAATTCCCTTGGGAGTTACATCATCCAAAACTGGAATCACATTAAAATGTCCTTGTTTTTAAAAAAGCATTTTTTTCTTTATTAACATAACATCAGATTGATCAGAAATACACTGTAGACATTGTTAATGCTGTAAATTGACCCATAATTAGCAACTATCATTTGTGTTCCAATGGCATGTTATGTTTGCTAATCCAAGTTGATAATTTGAAACGTCTAAGTGATTATTAGAAAAAACTTTGGCACAAATCGCAGAAAATCACTGCAGGAGAAATGTGTCACAACACACAGTACATCGCACCCTGCTGTGTGTGGGGATGTGTAGCCGTAAGGCCAGTCTGAGTGCCCATGATGACCCCTGTCCACCGACAAAGTGCCTAAAATGGGACTGCGAGCGATGGAACTGGACGTTGGAGTAGTGAAATGTGGTCCCCTGGTTGGATGATTTCCAGTCGGATGATTCCCAGTTAGATTCCCTGGTCGGATGATTCCCGTTTTTATTTGGCATCACTTAGACGGCCGTTTACTTGTGCACAGTTTCCCTGGGGAAACGATGGCACCAGGATGCACTGTGGACAAAATGACAAGCAGGTGGAGGGAGTGTGATGCTCGGGGCAATGTTCTACTGGGAAACCCTGGGTCTGGGTATTCAGGTAGACTTGAATTTGATGCAATCAGCATTGTAGACCAGGATCACCCCTAAATGGCGATGACATTCCCTGATGGCAGTGGCTTCATTTAGCTAACCACACACATTGATCTGGGATGGTTTGAGGAACGTGATGAATAGTTCAAGGTGCTGCCATGCCCTCCCAATTCCTTAGATCTCAATTGGATTGAGTATCTGTGGGATGTGCTGGACCAACAAATTCAGTCCACAGCGGCTCCACCTCGCCACTTCCAGGACTTGAAGGATCTGCTGCTAATGTTTTGGTACCAGATACCACAGGACCCCCCCTTCAGGGGTCTTGTAGAGTCCATGCCTCGGCGTATCGAAACATGTTATGATGTTTTGGCTCATCAGAGGATTATGAACTCAGAGATGGTGCTCCTGTTTGTGAGATGTACAGTCAATTCAATACAGTCCTTGATTAAAGATTGTGACTTGTACATTTGTTATATATGTATTTTAATTCCACGTGCAACAGCAGATGGTCTAATAATTTGGACATGTAAGATGTAACCTATTTGAATGTGCATTTCACACTCTAACATAGTTCTAGATGACTGTTTATCCTTTATAACGGAGAAAGTTTTATTAACAATAATTATTTTTAGAAAAAAGAAAACAATGTATGAATGGACTTCAATATATAATATAAATGTAGCTATTCATTTAATGGGGTCTACTTTTTCAGGAGACTTCAGGCGTAGACATAATCATAACTAATCTACAGCAGCTTGGTACGAACTGCCAATAGGGAGGAACTGAGCTTAAATTTAGTTTCCTTTTATCATTTACCTGTATTATCAGCTGAAGAGCCTCGCCAAGGCTCCCAATGACCAGGTAAAAGAGAATGATGAATGACATTTACCAACTACATACATTTCTCAACGTTTCTTTCTCGTTACCTCGAGTAGGAGCAACAACATTCAAAGTGATGTAACCAGTAAGGCGTAAATCACGATTTCGAGGAGAATCCTGTGGAAATGTATATGAGCTAATTGCTGGGATACATATTTTTCAACTTTGCTTAATGGGGAGGAAGAAGTTGGTGATCTGCTGTCTAAGCGTTTGTATATTTCACACGTCATCCCCAAAGCTCCTATTTCCTTAGATCAGACCAAATGTTTAACAGTTAAATTTGCGTGGGCTATACGTCGTATTTTGGTTACACATATACCCCGAAAATAAAATAGCCTATATGGCAATTAATCATATTGCATTTTCTAATTCTATATCAAATATGTATATATGCTTATTTGGACCTACTCAGTGTTGTAATCACTCGACCAAGTCTGACTCTAAGACTGATCAAAGACTAATCAGGGTTGATCTGCCAAAATCAATTGTACATTGATTAATGTCCAAGAAGACATCCATTATTGAATCTATAGCAAATCAGTAGCTATATCCCTGCAATGGCAAGTCTTTTAATTTAAAAATTAATAAATAGATTGCTTTTAATTGGCGATGCCATCAAGCACTTCGGATCACTGTTTGCAGACCTATCGTTGAAAACCATTAACTCAATTCTACCAGAGCTGGGGGGCAGGGTGGCGCTTTCCCCTCCCCATGCGCTGACCTAGATGTGACCTACAACACCGACCGTGACATTCGTGTGAACTCCAGTGCCAAAACGTTGTCAAGTTGACTGTCCATCCAAAAACCCGCTACAGGGCCTTTTAGCACATGTAATTTAAGAGGGGGTTTGCATCAGTATCTAAATCCATTTCGTACATTTTGACAACGCAAGTTTCTCTCAATCTGTTATTCCAGGTGAGGTAGACAAATATTATTTGATTAATTTCTGTCATCCGATTTTGGTAGAGAATGAGAAAAGGCCTATATTAGCATGTATGCCCCCATGAGATAATCAAGGATGAAAATATATTCATATTCTGTGTTGTCATTGGCTCATGATCAAGCAGCAAAAGTAGCTTGTCCCAGATTACAAAGCAAAGTACAACAAGATTAAGAAATATTTGTATTCATGTAAAATGAATGGCAAAATGAATGGCAATTTTTGTTCTCGGGTGTAATACATTTTTCGTTAGGACAAATCAAGTCTCACATTTTAAATGGCAAACTTTAATTGTTTTAACCTTGAATACACAATTTAGATATAGCATTTGTAGCAAAGCCGTCACCTTAGAGGTGATCAATAATGGTTCACATACTTCCATGCTCGTTAACTCTCAAGGTGCTCGCAATCTCCTGCAAATTCCATTCATCGTCTGTAAGTAATTTGATCTACAAATATTGTGAGTAAATAATAGAATTCCGTGTTCAAGTGAACATAACAGACCATTTATTAAGTGGGTTAAACTATTCAAGCCTAAACCAATACTTATGGACATGGGAATCTACTGTATATACGCTATACAACATAATGGCAACAATTTCAAATGTTGTCATGGTATAATTTCTAGCAAAAAGTACTAGGCCCATTTTTCCACATTTCACATCGTTCCATACAAATAGACATGGTAAAGCCACAACAATATAAATACACAGTGACTAAACAAGACAAATACTTTAGTCTATATATTTTGTAATGGACAAAAAGTGCTATCTACTTCCATTAATTTAAGTCATTTCACAGCGCTTTTATCATCAAAATCATCATTTAAAGAAGGTATGGCACATGTAATAATACATCTAATGACCATGACAATTTTAATAACGAAATAATATGACTAGTAATAACAAGAAGGTTAATATAACTGAATTTTTATATAGTTTCTGAAATAAAAATCGAATAACTGTCTAGGCCTACTTATATTGATTGATAAATTACCAAGCTTCTTACTAATTACACTTCCACACAGAACTGGCCCATATTAAGCTTATTTCTAATACTAGGCCTACTTCATTTAATACAGAGATAAGATGATACCTATACTGCTGGCGATCATGAACATACAGTATGAAGGCGTATCGGAATGCATTTCGTGGAGATTTAAGTGCAAGATCAGAAAGACAGTTCGTCTTATAAACCACTTTTCCAGCCTCAGGTTGTAAGTGAGTAAAGTAATATCGTATAAGAATATTAAAACAATGACATATATGTTATAAAAACCGGATGTGCAGTTAAAATACGATGCAGGTCGACATACGTCACATTTTGTCAAAAATGTTGACTACTTTGTGTGGGTAAATTTAATTATGTGAAAGATGTGTAGCAATTACCAATAGAAATGACTAACCGTCCTTGAAAGGTAAACTTCTGAATAAAAAGGTCAGCCATTCATTCCATTAAAACTGGGAAATAACATGTTTGTTAGGCTACAGATTTAAAAAGTTTACAGGATGGTTAAAGTGCACGGAGATAAAGTTGACGCATACACTGTGGTTGACGCCTGGTTGGCATTTGGGGACAAAACGTTATTGTAGTTATCTGATTGCCATGCATTTGCTCGTTTTGGTCTCGAGCAAATACCGAAAACATTGTCACAATTTGTGTGACAAAAACATGTTGGTAGCAATGGAAATGAAACATGCAACACAAAAAACTGTCAACTACATAATAAAATGTAACACGGCAAGTTATCCAGTGATCTTGATTGCTGTTTCAAAAAGTAAGCTATATATGAAAAAAAAACATTTAAAAAATGCAAATTCTTTATACGGATTATACAATATTGGCTAAAAGTGGATGTCTGTAGACATTTCGACAGAAGCTGATGCCATTTATAACCACTCCTAAACACATGGCCTATGTTCCTATTGCATTGCATTGTTATGCAAAAATACACCTTTCGATTTGATATGTTATAGCAGTGGGCGCCCGGATGTGCACGAACAATAGCAAGTCATCATCTCTATTCCCAAGGCGATCTAGGCGATAAGCGAGTCACCGCAGGTCCGCCAGCCAGGCACCATGCCTTATTGGTTGTACTCCACAATGACTGTCGATGTCCGCTGCATCCATTTCCATCATCTTCCCCCCAAAAACAACATTAGATGGTCCTTGTTCATGTGTTCATGTGTAATAACTTAATATATTGCGATTAGAAAAGCTTTGCGCTGAATGTCTTCAGTAACACAATGTGCATCACTGCCATCTCGGAAAAGCCTATGATGCGTAATTGAAATGCACATGCAATCCATTGACCGGGTGCACTATGGGCACGGTCTGCATCCTGGGGAATGTTTCCGTGGCCAAGGTCCACTTGCACGTGCCAATCAACTCAACGGCCAGCGTTTTTAGCAACATCTGGGCCAGTTCCTTCCCCACACAACTCCTTATTCCGCCGCCGAACGGGACGTAATTGAAGCGCCCCATCTTGCTCTCGTCCCGGTTGGTCCCGAAGCGCTCCGGGTCGAAGATCTCCGGGCTCTGAAAAACTGCAGCTGTCTCGTGGGTGTCCCGGATGCTGTACATCACACTCCATCCTTTAGGGATCTGGTAGCCCTGGAAGAAGAGATAATGCAAACAAAATAAGACCAATGACACAACCCGTCACAAATACACCGGATTTCATCCGTTATTGGTCATACACTATGGGGCTAATAAAAGATATTTAGACTTGAAAGTTTTAATTGATATTATTTTAACCTATAAGACTAATGTCTTTTACAGACACACTAGTCTGGGAGTTTATGTGAATCTGGTGATGTTATGGAGCAATGATTGACCGATGCACTTGAGCGGCCACGCATAATGGTGTATTGAAAACTCGCCCAATTACTTTCAAAAAGATACTTTGTATCTGCTTTCGAATGAATTGGCTATAGTTTTAGTGTCCGCAACTAATTACCCACCCGTCATCAAAGTAGATCGACATTGTGAAGCTCTGTTGCCTGGTCATATGGGGTTGATCTGAGGTCACCTTTCATAGTGTGCCACAGTGCATCAAATACTTACGTCTAATTCGAAAGTTTGCAGGGCAGTTCTGTATCCTCCAGATACCGGCGGGAGATAACGCAGCACTTCCTTGACCACACATTCCACATATCGAAGCTGGCTCAGTTTCTCCATCGTTAAACAAGGAGTATAAGACGGAGGACCCTGTGCCTCGTCGTTTTCAACAATCCGGTCCGCTTTCATCAACGATGTGGTCTCTGCGTCTATGGGCCCATTTACTTGTTTGGACACAGGCACATGTTTCCGACCATTTTCTTCCCAGCTGCAGTGTGTGTTGTAAACCAGACCCTCTGACTCCAGCTCAACCCGGGCTTTATCCACCACTGCGGGGTGCCGCAAGAGCTGAAGTATGAGCGAAGTGGAAGCGCTGGCTGTAGTAGAGTGGGCAGCAAATATTAACTCCACTGCGGTTTCCTATAGATGCCAAATAAATCACAATTAATTGTTTTAATATTAGGCATTAGCTTCAGTAGAAGTAAAAACAATTCAAATTCACCTTATATACCGCGAGTAATATATTCATTGTGGGTTGTTATATAAACGCTTTGCCACAGCGCAGTAAATACACAGACCATACATGTGTGTTTTTTTTGTCTCTCTTTACCTTCAACTCCTGCATGCTGAGTTCATGCCCGTTTTCCTTGGCACTGCTCAGCATATAATCGAAAGCGTCATAGTACTCTTCGGACTGTTCTTTCTGCATTTTCTCCTCTATTATTTTCTCCATACACCCGTGCAAGATTTCCCGGGCTTTAATTCCCTGAGAAAAAAATGAATACAATTTGGGTCTGAAAGAGTTTGAGTTGTTTGATGCGACATTTGCCAGCAATGGAAACCCCTTTGTTACATTGCATTACACGTTTTTAGTATGACTATACTCAGAAACTAGGGAGAAAACAATTGTCACACTTCCAAGAACTCAGGATAAAGCAGCATAGTATTTTCATAAATATATGTAATGAATCATGCCATACCAAAATATGAACACATATATTTGTTTGAAATGTAAAGATAATAAACAAGGCATACATTGTACAATTTAAACATAAAAAATGTATATTATGAACATTTTCGTTTTATTATTATTTTTTATTTTTTGTTATTATGACATGGCAAATACTCACTTTACGGAGGCCACTCATTGGTGCGTCAATTGGTAGTGAGAATAGGTTGTTCATGAGTTGCTCAAAGATTTTAGAAAGGTAAACAATGCGTTTTTCCTCCATCTTCAGTCCCAACAGGACTCTGACCGCAACACGGAATGTGAGCGCCTTGGCTGCGGCGTAAACATCCACTGGGCCAGGCTCGGAGCACCACTTGGCAATTTCAGACTTGACCACGTCTTGCATGCGGGGTAGATAAGTCTCCAGAGCCCTGCGGCTGAACACTTTTGCCAAGATCTGAAAGTATTATCCGGTACACGACATTAGAACAGATGACGAATGCTTGAGATTAAATTAATTTCCCAAATTCTTCATAAAAATGTTGTATTTAATAACTTAAGATATTTGTTTTGTTGACATTTTTTGCCAAGAGTATATGTTGTTATGTACTCTGCAGGCCAATAAAAAATGTCTGTTAACTTTCAAAACGTTTAATTAATTAATTTAATTTTTACTTTTCGTTTGCTCTTATGCAGGTCTCCAATAGAGTTGACCAGTGTGTTGGGTCCCAAGATAACCCGAGTGCTCTGAGGCCACTGTGTGCAAACCAGAGTATGTTCTCCAAGCAAGATTTTACGGATGTTTTCGGCCCCGGTCACCCTGATAACAGGCTTTCCTAACAGGTGGGTTTTAAAAACGTTGCCGTGCTTCTCTCTCCTAGAGATGTGGAAGTTCGATCCCTGTAACAAAACATGCAAAACCGACAAAGGATTAGTTATTAGTTGGCTTATATTAATATTGGTGCATATAGTGGATCACACCGGGGTTAGAGTATTATGCATTCCCACAAGAGACCAATATAAATTATGGCTGAAAAACATACGGGTGTAAAATAAAAAACGTAGTTTTCCATCGCAAACATGAATGATAGTCTAATCGTTTATTAATATAGCCTATATACGGAGATCCAATGTTGGTTAAGAGTTTCTGTTTTAGTTTTCTTGTAGCCTATTATATAGATGCGTTTGACAGCCTGAGATAACATAAGCAAACTTTGAAGACATGTAAACCTTGGCAATCTTGGCAAAACTTACTAACAAATATAGCACTTGGTAACTTGAAACACTTAAAAAAAGAAACGAAACTGTTCATACCTGAAAGAGCCAGTGGAAAGTTTCTCCTACCAGGGGCCAGCCCATGGACCCATTTGGTAGCGGAAACTTGCACTCCTTGTCCCGCGTATTGGTCCATCGGAAAGTCCACAGTTGCTTGGACACCCCAAGCAGGACCAGGACTGAGACCACAGATGTAAGGACCAGGGCTGACAAGTGACTGAACTCCAGGAAGAACATCTCCAAACATCCACGTGCTCCTGTGCAAACTCTGACCAGTGTCTCTCTTCTCTGTCCAGGTGTGAGAAAGAGAAAAAAGCATTTTCACTGAAAATAACAAATACTTTCGTTAAGCTTTTAGTTAAGTCAGCTTTTACAAATGTCAGAAACACATTCGAGAATGATTGAACAGCATGGATTCCTAAAAAGCTTAAAAACTGTCACTGAAAACACTGTCTGAAATTACACGAAATAAATGATAAATGATGAGCCTGATTCACATACTGGAATTGTTCTTCATTCCGCAACCATTGACTTCCTCTTAAATGACACAAACTGACAACTATTCCAAATAGTTGTACAGGTTACATGCGCCGGCCTGTCTATTTACGTGCGTTTATAGGCTATAGTTCAGGGGGCTCCATAACCCGAAGGCAACCTCCTTATATAGAGCAATAAATCTGAAAAACAGAGTGATAGTCCACACTCACATTGATTATAATACAGTAGCCTACAGTTGGTAGGTCTAAGGCCGACGGTGTTTAAAAATAGTGTGATCCTTACATTAACAAAATATATAATTATATGAAATATTTGTAGAAAATACAAACAACTGGATATTATAGAAGGCGATGTAAACGTACCTCGTTTTTACCATCCAAGTCGCTGAGACTCCTGAAATGTCCACCTCCAAACGTTGGCTTTTCCTCCACAAGTGTTGCTTTCTCATATGGGCTTTATAAACTTCCTGGCACTACTTGATCCACCTTCGCCGGTGACGTATAACGACGTGTGTATATACCTTAATAAATCGCAGGGGTTGGTGAAAAGTGGTGAACTAATAGCACCCGTAGATTAAATGAGCGCTTCTGCAGGGGCGGTTTTGCGCATTGAAGAGACAGGTACCCATGCAGCCAATCGCTGAAAACCCTCTCATTGACTCACTCTTATGTTGTAATAGCACCAGTTCAAGAGATGCATGGGCATGTTGCAATGTTAATCTGTATCCCCACAGTGATGCACACTAGTTATGGGGCTGCAAATGATTTATTTCACACATGATCTCAAACTCCAAACTTATTTGTAACATTTTCATTCTCTACACCCATAATGACGTTAATCTATAATGAACAGATCTAGTTTGTAATCCGTTTAGTTGTAGGCCTATTGTTAAATCGGAAATGTCAAATTACAGAAAGTCACAATTTACCCATGTTGTATTATGTCAACATTTGAAAGAAGACATATGATTATGAGACACGTTAAAAAAAACTAAATGAATTCTGAAATTATTCTGGTAATAAATGGCTTGAATGTCATTTTTGTAGGCTATGTATGACTGTAAAAGCGTGCCTATATAGATGCAGATCACCTCAATAGTTTCAAGTGGGTTCCTTATTCGCTCAGGAAACACCTGTTCCCCAGTTTGTATGGTCGGACACATTTGTCACTTTAAAAGTGTAAACAAACTGATTTAATGCAAGGGGTGTCATTTTCTATACATACATTTGTAGGCCCCAACAAAATGGATAAGCAGACTAATGATGCGATTTTTTTTACCTGAGATGATCATTTTTAATTAATCATAGGTTTATTTCAAGTTGGCAGCAGGCCTAGGCCTATATCATTTGTTAGGTGCAATCACATTATAAACAGTTTTTCAAACATCCTTCTTTGAGATAATTGAGTGTGTGTTCCCTGTATAAATAATCCATATGGCGAATATGTTTTCATTTTGTTTAGGTGAAATGGTTTGCATTGTAATTAGGACCCGTTAAAGAGAAAACCTACGATGATCATATTTGATCCCCACATCAATACAAAAAAATTTGAATTTTTGTTTGACCCCTGCAAAAATTGCGAAAATTGATTTGACCCCTGGAATGATGACTGCAACGCATTATGAGATGTCCCTTAGATTGTTATAATATGTTCCAATACAAATTCATATCACATTTTATTTTTAATAATGTTTTTGCTCAATTGTATATTCATTGAAAGTAACCTGTGTTACTTGTATGTTGTCAGACTCGCTGTTGTCTGGCTGTTATGTGCACAACTGAAACTACCAAAACAACCAAAAATCTCTACAACCAAACAACCAAAATCAAAAATCAAATCAATCAAACAACCAAAATCCATCAGCAAATTAATCAATATACCCAATTTTACTGAAGCAATGAGTTTCCTTTCAATGGTTGATTGGGCACGCATATTTTTCTTAAATTAACTGTGTTAACTGTGAGACAATTACAAATGGTTTACTTACAACCCTATAGTTCTTTGTTTTACAGACAATAAAGGTAGTCAACAACCTTGCTACCATAGGTAGCTAGCTAGAAGCCTGGTTACTCAAAACCGACAAAGTTATGCTAATTTGGATGGCACAGGAAGAACTGAAACGGGAGAAGCTACTTAAAGTGATCGTCTTACCTTCTTACAAGGCTGTATACTTTATGCAGGAGTAGTGTGTGTGTGTGTGTTTGAAGCATGATGTTTGTGAGAGATTGGAGTAAGGGATAGCGATAGTTGTGGGACAGAGCATCTAGGCCTTTACCTTAGTGTAAAGTTATCTGAACTGTCAAGATTAGCTATGGGTATCGAGACCTGGTTCTATTTCTCAAAACCAGAAAATCAATAAGGTCCGGCCTTATCGATACTGCTATTGATAGCACTGGGTCATGTAATGTTATGTTATGTCTAGAGAGACAACAGTAATTTACATTTAAATCAAATCACTAGTGGACAAACATAAATTGATTGTCTACAAAATATTGAATTCAGTTGATTTGCCAGCTAGCCACCTTAGCTAGGTGCTAAGCGGTCAAAGGCGTGACAACATTTTATTAAAGCCAAAGATAAGCAGGAAGCGGAATGTCACTCATGTTCAAAGTAAATGTCTCGCAAGAGGGGAAACGCAACACCAATGATAAAGCACCTCAAATATGTGCATCAGTTAAAAGAAAAATGCAGCTAGTCGACTGTCTTCGAGTGGAAACGCTGCCTACTCCGGCTGCCATCTATTAACGTTAATGCTATCTAGCTTGTTTCACTCCAATTAAGTAAATAAACGCTACTCATTAGGAAACCCTGCCTGGTTTAACTGCTCTCGTTTTCCGAAATCCGAATTGACAAACAAGGAGCAAAAACGTCTGACAAATTTCTAATAACAGGAAACAGATAACGACCCATAAAATGGCCATCCATTATTATGTTAAATATAAAGGTGGCCAGGGGGTCCACAGAACCAGGACAATCATCCTCTTCCATCCAAGGTAAGCTGGGTGACAACTTCGTAACAATTCATGGCTTCTACACTACATTATAGTGCAGCCTGCTGTTACCACTTAAGAAGAGCTGTCGATTTGGAGTTTTTTTTTTTTTTGGCATAATATGCATTATTATTATTTATATATATATCTTTAATTTCTTTGTAGTTGGAAAAATGTTTTGGACATTTTGCTGCTGATATATAATTTTACTGTTGTTATAATTCATGTTGAAATCAGATATCAAACAGTTACAGACTTCATAAAGCAATAACGGTTTACTTGTTGTAATGATTACTTGCTCATGGTCCATGCCTTCGTCCTGCTCTTATGTTAATGAAACTCTACAAGTCTGCTCTACAAGTCTGCTCTACAAGTCTGCTCTTCAGGTCTGCTCTACAAGTCTGCTCTAAAGGTCTGCTCTACAAGTCTGCTCTACCAGTCAGCTCTACAGGTCTGATCTACATGTTTGCTTTACAGGTCTGCTCTACAAGTCTGCTCTTCAGGTCTGCTCTACAAGTCTGCTCTACAAGTCTGCTCTACTAGTCTGCTCTAAAGGTCTGCTCTACAAGTCTGCTCTACAAGTCTGCTCTACAGGTCTGATCTACATGTTTGCTTTACAGGTCTGCTCTACAGGTCTGATCTTCAAGTCTGCTCTACAAGTCTGCTCTACAAGTCCGCTCTACAGCTCTGCTCTACAAGTCTGCTCTACAAGTCCGCTCTACAGCTCTGCTCTACAAGTCTGCTCTACAAGTCTGCTTTACAGGTTTGCTCTACAAGTCTGCTCTACAATTCTGCTTTACAGGTTTGCTCTGCAAGTCTGATCTACAAGTCTGCTCTACAGGTCTGCATTACAGGTCTGTTGAGGTCCTTCTGATGTTGAAGAGTTGAGCCAAAGACATAATTCCTGAGCCAGGCAGATAGGAGAAGCCAGCTTGCTTGCCAAGACAACACAAATGATGCCGAGTTGAATAAGACAATGGAAAAGCACGAGTAAGCAATCAGAGCAAACAAAAGATGAGAAGCTAGCTGATGGGCTAAGCCTGTATCAATGTTGCTTTGCTGAAAGAGAACAGGCAGAAAAGTACTAGGAAAATAAGGGAATCTTTCCAAATGATCAAAAATACTATTAAGTATTTTTATTCTAATATTACAGAAGAAAAAACTGGCTCCTATAGGAAGAAGTGCTGCTAGTAATGTATTGGGCACTCACGTTGCCCCTAGTGGAGAGTTAAGTAAAACTGGAAACAATAATATCACCATGCTCCAAGAATGCTAATTCTGTGTAAAAATGTGCTGTGTGTTAAATATTATAGTTCCTAATGGAGTTTCCACATCGGGGAAAACCAACCCTGAAATCGGGCTCCCAACCGAAATGGGGTACCTAAGCTTCCTGGCTCCGGCAGGTCCGGATTTATTGATGTACACATATTTTAGCTTTTACCTAATTTAAAGGGGGTTTCATGAGTAGTTACATCTATTATTTAAATCATATTATTATAATAGTATGTGTATTAAAAACCTCACTCACAATGCACACTTCAAGTAGATATCCGGAATTTGCCATTTTAACTAACCAACCGATTAGAGCACATTACAAATACACACATTCACATTTGGTTGACCAATTTACCAAGTCCCTTTTTGATCTAGTTTGGACACCACAGCTGTTTTACCAACAAAACATAATGTTACTGTTTGTTAATCATTGCTAGAAAGCCAGCATCCTCTCCTCTTGGACCCCCAAACGTATTATATCAGCATGTTTGTTGCAGAGCTTTTGGGAAATGTGTTTAATGTAAAACAGGGGGCCCTGGTGGGAAAAGTTTGGGAAGACCTGGCTCTAGATGCTATGTCCCAAGGGGCACTAAGACAAGTTCAACCCCTGTGTCCACTGGTGCTTATACATTACAGCTGCCCGCCGCTCTAATCAGGGGCTGCCTAAAGAGAAACATCTAGAGAAGCCCTCTCTTCAGAGTGGGAGGCAGCAGGTAAACAGACAGGAATTACCAGGAGTTGTTTGGATTTAGAATAATCTCTCCCATGGGGCCGAATGCATGTCTGAAACCCAGCAGCTGATACCCTGGTGTCCTATTCCCTACTAAACCTGGCTATTTGCACTGCTTGATTATCTGATCAGTTCAATGTAAAATTCATTTTCAAGCCAAGTTAAATGACAGCTAACTGCACACTTGGTGCAGTTAAGTCAGATCTCCAACTGCTCATGCTACCTGCTGCCACTAAACTCAGTTTTTACATAGTGATGGCATCACATCACTTCTTTATATGGAAACAAGATATATCAAGTCTATCCTGGCTTTAGTTTGAGAGAAACAAAAATGCTAAACAAACAATTATAAGACACTGAGCCTGCTAGATTAGAAAAACTCTCTGTCTTTAGGAGAAAGCTATAACATCATTCAGAGTCTTGTGACCGAGTCTCACTTTGAAGTTTGAGAGGCAACAAGTCTGGCACCTTCCACTCAGCTCTGTTTTACTGGGGCAGGATGTGTGTGTGTGGGTCTGTGTGCGTGTGCAGACACTCAAAGTGGGTCTGTGTGTGTGGGTGAATGAGTGAGAACTGGGGTTGAGACCTTCTCAGGTCTGGATATTTAGCAAATGCCATTATTAATTTTAACAGCCGAGACACTGAATACCAAAACAGAAACGATCAGCTATGGCTGTGGAAGACAAGTAGAAGCTTGTCAGATATATAAAGTGAGCTTCTCATTTAGACAAGCACACAACTCTCAAATGTAGGATTATACATGTCAAATGCATTTTTCTTTCCCCACCAACATAATCAGAAAGATTTTAAATTATTTTCTGCACCGTAGGGTATATCAATAAACTATCTCTTCCTCATTCTTTCTCTTTTATATTATGTATCTTAATCAAAAAGTGATTTTAACCTGAGACGATAGGTGGGGATAAATACTTATCAGGTACAACAGACACTAGAAAAAAAGTATATACCTATTAGGTTACAATTTGATTAGCTCTTATCTCCGACAGGTAACATTAATGTTCATGCTCATTTCCACACATCTGAATTCCACCAGACAGACACACCACTAAATAATCAACAGACCACCACAGATAAGTTGAAAATTCCCTGTTGTTTAATCGAGACTAGTACTCTCTAATAGAGGTTTTTAATTTGCATGCATCCATCAAGTTAGACGCAGTGAGAAAAACTTAAAGGGAGGGTGACGAGTCCTGTGATCTTACAGCGAGTTAGAATTAAGAGGCTGTGCTTCATATGGAGTTTTGGGGCTGTCTGTCATGTCACATACATTTAGATGGTGTGCATTGGGAGCTGACCTGGTTTGTATAATAATATAACATATTGCAATTAGCATTAAGCATACACTTTTTTATCAAGAACGATTAAGCTTTAAACCCACAACCTTACCAACGTGGCCACTTAGGATATATGAGCTGGTGATGGAGATGACATTTGCGTTATGGGATGCTTGGTTTTCATCCAAGCCAATTTTTGTGTTAGTTTTACGACCTGGCTGTTTGGGGATATTGCTCAATGGGATGTATGGTATTAAGTCAAACGTGTGTAGGTGGACATTTCCTGTAATTCTGGGTACGAAGATTGTTGTTGTGAATGCAGAAGAAGATAAATGAACACTAGCAGATGGTTAAACAGTATCCCATGTGGCAATCATAATATTATTAAAATAAAGGACCATAGGGTTCCTGTGAGCTATAAGATGTTACTTGTTCAGTCCAAATACATGATTCTTTTTTGTTTTACTATACGATAAGATTTATTGTAAACTTGGAGTAAACGTTGTGGTCACGTAGAAAAAGTAATTGAGTTTTTTTCTATAGCACTTTAGCGTGGAGATTAAACACACCTCAATTAATATCTGCAAGCTGTCGATCAATAAAACGTCCAGCGAGAGAAAGAGAAAGTTCCACATTCCAAAAACATCCACCCGAGATAAGAAAAGCTCTGCCAGTTGGCAGGATACACAGTATATCCTAACAAATGATACAAGGCTTTAACATGTCAACGTTGAATTTAATGTCACATTTTGAAAACTGTCATGTCAAGGTGGCAACGAAGATTGGTTTTATGTTTGTCACATTTTCTATGAAGCCCGTACAGGATGTAAAATGCTTCATGCATGTATTCACAATGTAATAATATTATGATCAAGTAAGAATGCAGTAAGAGAAAAGTTAATCAAACAAATAATTGTTCGCCTTTTAATCACACAGACCAGCTCTGAAAAATATTAATGATGCAAAAAAAGAAATAACAAAATATAGTTCTTAAATGTTGTCCAACCCAGCCGCGAAATGCAACAATTAAAAACCAGAGACACTATTGACCAACTACCCTGGCCTCATTAGGTCGAGTACAAGTAATAACGAACGAATCTGCGACTTCATCTGACAGACACGTGGTTGGGATCAATGGGAGGGGAGAAGTATTCTAGATAAGCTAATGGTTGTAGAGATAAGCGATCTCTGTTACTAACCAGGCTTAGGAATCAGGAGATTCTCCCCGTCTCACTGATCCTGTCTGTTGGGCACCGTCTCTCATCGCACAGTCTTCCCCCCCTCCTTCCTCCTTGAGTCTCCCTCTCTTTGATTTGCAGACCCTTTCCCCTCGTCTGAGCAGCTACCTGTCATCGGCTTGTCTCTGGGGGAGGGGTGGAAAGGGAGGGGTGTGTGGCTGACCCCCAGGGCAGGGCCAGGGGGAGGGGGTAACGCCTTACTACCGGACCCCATTTCCTTATCTTTCATGGGCCTGCGTATCATGGGCCCATGTAGGGAACAGGTCAGGGTATCGAATTTGGGCTGAGGTGCAGAGTCATGACCCCGGCGGAGGTACTCCTTAAACAAGGCCCACTGTTCCTCTTTTTGAAAGAAGGCCTGTGTCTTCCCTCGGCGGGTTTAGTCCGGATTCACCCACGTTACATCGAGGACAAGGGTGTGACAACATTAATAAACATATGCAGATGAACATATGAAGAATTTGAAGATTCAAGCTTACACAAATACCACATTGCTTAATAATAAACTCCTAATAAGGCTTTAGGCTAGATATTGATGTTACATTTAAAGTTAAGTTAAATTTATATCACATTTTCTCAGAACAATTAGAGGATTTCCAAATGACAGTTGTAACTTTTTGATTGTCAATACTCGTAACTGAAGAGTGCAATGCAGAAAGTGTTGACGGGTCAGTTGACTGAGATGTGTGGTTAATGACGGACAGGCTGCTGCTCCGGGATGCCATCTGAAATGCAAAAACTGGAGGTCTTTACTCCTTGCTGCTCGAGACAAAGATAAATTATGTCAGAACTGAAAAACCCCCGACCTAGTTGCATAAGTGTGCACACCCTTAAACTAATACTTTGTTGAAGCACCTATTCATATTACATCACTCCGTCTTTTTGTTTAGGAGTCTATTAGCATAGCACATCTTGACTTTGCCCACACTCCAAATCTGTCAGATTGCGAGGAGATCTCCTGTGCACAGCCGTCTTCAGATCACCCCACAGATTCAGGTCTGGGCACTGGCTGAGCCATTCCAAAACATTCATCTTCTACTGGTTAAGCTATGCTTGTGTGGATTTGGATGTTTGCTTTCGGTCATTGTCGTGCAGATAGGTGAACTTCCTCTTCATCTTCATCTTTCTAACAGAAGCCTGAATGTTTTGTGCCAAAATTGTTTGGTATTTGGAAATGTTCATAATTCCCTCCACCCTGACCCCGGTTCCAGCTAAAGAAAAACAGCCCCAAAGCATGATGCTGCCACCACCATGTTTCACTGTGGGTATGGTGTTCTTTGTGTGATGTGCAGTGGAGTTTTTGAACCAGACATACTTTTGCAGATATATCCAAAAAGTTCAACCTTGGTTTCATCAGACCATAATACATTTGGGAGATTGTTGTCATATGTAGCACACAGTCAGTACTTGTCTTTAATTCCTGCAGCTTCTTTAATATTGTTATAGGCCTCTTGGAAGCCTCCCTGACCAGTTTTCTTCTCGTCTTTTCATACATTTTGGAGAGAGATGTCCAGTTCTTGGTAATGTCTCTGATGTATTTTTCTCCACTTGATGATAACTGTCTTCACTGTGTTCCATGGTATATCTAATGTATTGGAAATTATTTCATACCCTTCTCCTGACTGATATCTTTCAACAATGAGATCCCTCTGATGCTTCAAAAGCTGATTACGGACCATGGCTTATGCTCTGAGATGCAACTAAGAAAATGTCCGTAAAATTCTACTGGAACAGCTGACCTTAATTTGTGATTAATTAGAGTCACTTTAAATGATGGTAGGTGTGTAATGACTTCTAACATGACTTTTAACATGAGTGTGAATGTAATTGGTTAATTCTGGGAACAGTTATTAGAGTACACACTTATGTAACCAGGTTGTAAAGTATTTTTCCCCCTGAAAGATTTCCTTTTTTAATTGAATTGTTCATAATATAGGTCAAATCAAAAGTGGATGCATTACTCATAGACATGGACCAGTCCTGTGGGCTTCGTTAGCTTGAATCAGCACAGGTTTGCTAGTCTGACCTGAGGGAACATCTTCCTCAAAAAGCCCTTACACCGCCTGGAGGTGTGTTTTGGGTCATTGTCCTGTTGAAAAACAAACGATAGGCCTACCAAGCAGAAACCAGATCGAATGGTGTGTTTCTGCAGAATGATATGAGTTCTAATTAATTCTGTGCTTGCGGTGATCTTCCGTTCACCCACTCTGGGTTTCACAGAGACACGGTGGTTGGAACCAACATTTGGACTCATATATCCATGTGGATTTATTATGTTTCTTGACCCAAGCAAGTCTCTTGTTTTTATTGGTTTTCTTCAGTAGTGGTTTCTTTTGCAGCAACTGGACCATAAAGGCCCTGATTCAAACAGTCCCCTCTGAACGGTTAATGTTGAGATGTGTCTGTTACTTCAACTTACATAAAACATTTACTTGGGCTGAGGTGAATTTAATTGCTGATTTTTGAGGCAGGAAACGAGTGAACTTATCCTCTGCAGCCGATGGGTCTGTCTTTCCTGTAGAGGTCCTCATTAGAGCCAGTTTCATGATAGCGCTTGATGTTTTTTGGGACTGCACGAAGATCTTGACATTTTTCTGATTAACGGACCGTCAGGTAAAGTAATGATGGACTCATTGCTTATTTGGCCAGTTCTCGCCATAATATGGACTATTAGAGTACTGCCGTAATGGTGTTCTTCTGTATACTCACCCTAACGCATTAGAAGGCACACAATGGTGTATATACTGTATCTCTTAGTGCTTTTTCCCCTCTCCAGAAAACAAACAACGTTTCTCAGGTTAACGACTATGACATATCTAGCCGACAGTGAATGAACGGCTGGAGTTGCATCTCCAATACGAGAAGTCACTGCATCTGTACACTGACATCAACAAATGACAAACCTGACCCGTGGCGACATTTCTTTATTCTAACCAACTTCTTCCAACAGAGCCTGTATAGAGTCCTTGGTCCGTTTTTTGGAAATCCAGTTCTTCTTGCCTTCTCCGCCACACGGGACAGGTTGAATCACTTAAATGGAAATTGTAATTGGAGTTAAGCTTTAATTAGATACAAGCTGTACTTTAATGAAATACATAGTGTCACAGGTTTCCTTGAGTGTGCTGACACTGAGGCTGTTGCAAGACAACACCTCAAAAGGACATCCATTAAAGCACAAAAGTGTGTAAATGATACAGATTGCATTGTGCTTGGGAGTACAAATGAGAGCACAAACAGATACAGAATGAAAAGACCAGTATCTATTCTAAAATGCCACTGACAATGTGAAGAACTCAGTCATTTCTATCCTAAACAATTAGTCCCAACGTTTGTCTGTTGGAACGTTCAGTCAAATGTAGCTTTTATAAGACAATATTTAAATGTAGAAAAATTCCACTTGCAGCTTTTTGTTTAATTGGCTTAGTCTGCTGACCAATTATCTACCGCAACATCACCTGGGAAAACCAAGCACCAATCGCTATGTTGTAACATTGATGTGAGACAGGTGAGCAAACATTGTATCTAAGCTGTCTCAAAGTGGCTTGGTCCGGTTGGACTCGAGGTAATTAAAGTGTTTGTTTACAAGATCAGATGTCAGAAATACTGCTCATTAGGACGAAAAACCTTGCAGATGTTTGATTGACTAAAATCCAAAGCTGAGAAATACTTAACTCACTTAGGTCACACATACTTAATGATAAATAATTCCCTAAAGGTTACCGTGGAATTGTTTTTGTTCCAGGCTGATATATGCTCTGTGTAACAGCCGGGGAATGAAGTATTCCCACCATTGATTTTTAGCTAAAGGTGGTTAGGTTTGCAGAAGTTCGAAATGGCAGTTTAAAGAATATGCAACCAGCCTGTTCCTGTTCTTTTTAATGTATTTTTTTCAGGTATATACGTGTGACCAAAGAGGTTACAAACGGGTTATTTAAAGGATTCCCCCACGGGGACAGCCAAACGATCCATCTGTAAACATTTTCACTGTGTATAATAGTTTACATTCTATCCTGGTGCACGTAGATCTGCACAATGCTGAAAAATATGTACATGAGGAAATTCAGTCTTTGTGGAACGACTTGTACTTTGTTCGAATTTCTGCTTGGCCTCGGATGACAACAGTGTCTGATAACGATTTCGAACCAGGAGTGGTTTGATGTTTTAAGTGCGATGCCAGCGGCATCCTTCCTGAGGGTTCAAACGCTTGGGGGGACGGTCGCGTCTCGGCCTCTGTGACAATGAGCATTGGAAGAGGCATAGTGTTTACATTTTGAGCAAATCAACAATAAGTAGGAAGTCCTTTATAAAAAGGAAGAGTTGGCATTAGGCCCCAGAAGCTGCCGTCTATGAAATCCATTACCTGTGAAAAGCTCACCTGAGGCAGCGATTAAGAGGTCAGTCATGGTCCCGCACAAAACAGACACACACATAGGAGAGGAAAGAGAAGGACAATGGCAGAAAAGGCATTCTCAGTTGAGGAGTCTCCTTCAAAGGGGATGTCTTCCTAAAACGCCATAATCCATTAAGTCCCCTACAGCCCTGCTCTCTCGCTCGCTCTGTGTCACTAACACACACACACACACACACACACACACACACACACACACACACACACACACACACACACACGCACACACACACACACACACGCACACGCACACACACACACACACACACACACACACACACACACACACACACACACACACGCACACGCACACGCACACGCACACGCACACGCAAACACACAGACACAGACACAGACACAGACACAGACACAGACACAGACACAGACACAGACACAGACAGGAGTTGGAGAGTGGCCTGCCGTATGTCAAGTTGCGGTGTCATTGTTGCGGGGAATTGATCCTTGCCACAGGTCGTACTTTAGCGGATCAGTTAAATCACTTCTACAAAGAAAGAGAGATATAAAGGAATTATATTGTGTTGGCATGGTAAACGGCACGTACACTCATCTGCAGGGCTTTTCGGAGAGTCTAAGAAAGTTTTTTTGGTTACCATCTGTTAGGTATTTATATATTGTCATAATATGGTATATTTACAGAAAAACAACTGCTTGCTTATTTTACTAGAACATTTGACAGTGACACGGCTTTGCAAAAACACCTGCAGTGTGAACAAAAAGATTAAAATGCATTTCCTCTTAGCAGATCTTTGATTTGGTATATTGATTTTTCAACGAGGTATGGCGACTGTAAGTGTTTTTCTATCTCTGTAATGTTTTCTTTAATCTTCACCCTAACTTAACTATAATATTAACCCTAACACCAGTACACAGATGCATAACCCTAACCTAACTAACGTATCTGTAAGCTGTAAATATTATTCTTAACGAGACGTTTTTCATTATTTATTGATTATGTCAGGACCAATATGGTAGTGAAACTATAATGAGCAACATTATCGCAAGTCATTGAGGAGCAATCGCCAGGGGCATTTGTTTATAGCACACGTGCACAAGTGCATCGATTTAAGTTTATAACGTACATAATCATGGTATACAAAATAGTTCCATATGAACGCAATTCCTGAGAGGGTTAGTTGATCATAAAAGAAAAATTCCCTTGAAGACATCAGCTCAATTTGCAGATTGCTAGCTAGCAAGAAAGCCAGTTGATGGCTAATTGCAATGGAACCTACAAATCACATTGCTCGTGCACTTTGTGGTGGTACTTCATACACACCAAACGCACCATGTCATTTTCAAGCTACTCCGAACTTCTACCAGAAACACATTTTGGCAGGTCCATTGTGATTGGCAGTTATACCACAGGTGCCCAACAGGTCCATTGTGATTGGCAGTTATACCACAGGTGCCCAACAGGTCCATTGTGATTGGCAGTTATACCACAGGTGCCCAACAGGTCCATTGTGATTGGCAGTTATACCACAGGTGCCCAACAGGTCCATTGTGATTGGCAGTTATACCTCAGGTGCCCAACAGGTCCACAGTGAGATGAAACAATTCTCAATGCACATGCTTTCTCAAAAACAAGTTGGCAAAATTCCTGACACCGGAAAGCCCGCCCGTCTTTCAAAAAATATGGCAGAGCTTGCCAACCAGGGTCATAAATCATAAAAATGACAGAAGACATCCTATAATCTAAAAATAAAGTACGGGGTTGTAGAAAAATGAAAGGGTTGTTTTTACGCTTGCGAATACATTTCACCTTCCGAGACAATCAGCTGAACTAAACAAATGGTACCAATTACTGTAGATAAACGATCCCGCAAAATGGCACGGTAGTTGTGGTGTAAGAACACTGTAAATGTTTCATGAAAGTTGCACTGGCCAGCTGTACATATTGTTGAATAATTGGTTGGTAGTCTTCAACCCCAGAACGATGCAGCCACAGTGTTGAATAATTTACCAACCCTCGATAGCCTGGAGGATTTTACCTGTATCGAGTTCACAGACTGCAAGACATGAGTAAAAAAGCGAGTTTTTGTGTGTATATATATATATATATATACATATGTGTGTGTTTTTATGCGTGCATGCATGTGTGTGTTTGAGAGAAAGAGAGTGTTTCATAGAAAAAGAGAGAGTGTGTGTGTTTACAGTATTTGCGTATGTCACCAGCCTTGGGATGAGAAGTTTTACTCAGAAGTATTCAGAGCGGAGGACACGGGTTCCATCTCTGTCGACATGCTCCAAACATCTGCTTTTCTCCCAGCATCTGCTCAATAAAACCCCTTTAACGTTACCTTTAGCTAAACAGCAATTACAGACCGCAGGGCGGAGGTGAGATGGGTGGGTGGGGGCCGGGGACGCTGGAAACCCAAGAGTCACAGGGAGCGGAATGCTCGGAGTAGCCCCGTTATGGCTGGGCTGGAATGTGTCTCTTTTACTGAGAGTAGCTCCTTGAAAAAAACTGACAATAACAAAAGTGACTGCCCAGGTGAGGGGGAAAATTAATGGGAGGAGCATTTTTTAAGCCGGGGCTATGAGGAGCAGTCCACGTGCTGTTAAAAAAGGACAAAGCCAACATCCGAAATGCTCTGAGTACGTATGGAAATATTAGCAATCAGTCGGGGAACCTTGCTATTTGCCCCAAATGTAAATCACACTTAATTGTTTGAATATTCGCAATGTTGTGCATCTTGCTTCATTGGCAGACCTGGGATCAAAAATCGTGTTCGCTGACTAGTCAAGCGTCCCCACAGAGGGCAGTTGAATTGGTTGGCACTCGGGGCTCAGCACTTGAACGTGTCAGCGTTGCTTCATTGAGCTACTCCTTTGTGATGTCTTTGTGATGTCTATTGAAAAATGGTAGAAGACCACAGATTGCGTTCCTAGGATTCCAGTCTGATCAATATATTCCATGTGTATGATTATAAGCGTTTCATATAACGGATAAATAAGTAGGAAACGTATAATCGGGGAGATGGCCACGCAGTTGATTGGAAACACAAATATGCTTAAGTGTTACAGCCAGTTTCGTCATCCAAGGAGGATACCACAGAGTTAAAATGCATAGTAGATGTAAACAGGATCTAGGCATCGTTCATTTCATTAATACACTGTGAATAGATATTAATTAATGCTCATATTCTACAAGTAAGCAAAGTCATAGGAAGTTGACAGCATTGGATGAGCGTTTGGAAGACAGGATTTTTTTTTAGAACGTAGATGCTACCAAATTGGCGACAAACACAAAGGTGAAAGTTACAATAAATTCAATAGAAATGATAGCACATTTTTAGTTTTTAGTTTAGTGTGTCAAAAGTATTGAAACAACTGGTTTTAATGCTGGTTATATTAGGCATCATTAGGCAGATATGTTCATTTGCATCTGTGTGCATAACGGAGGCTGTCAATGTCTAGTGTTGATTCAAGTTTATAATTTTTGATTTGGAGTATGTTGAGAGTGTCTGCCAACATTAAGGCCAAAAAAGAGTGTCAATGTTAATAAATCTGTCCAGTATGAGGCAGATGAATTAGAAAAGAAAATCTGATACAAAGCCAAAGTATAACACTACAGAGTGCTGTTTTAAACACTAGAGTGCCTCTTCAAACTTTCTTCCTGGCTGTGTGCTGACAGTGAGAAACCTCACACCTCTCTTTGCCTGCAGACAGAGCCCTTCCCTTGCTATATGTCCATCCCATATCCATTTATCATTTACAGTAGGAAGCAGCCTGCCACTCCTGAGTTATCTACACTCCAGCCCCCAACCTCCAAAACCCATACTAATGGAAATGTCCCAGCTGAGAGCATCAATCCTGAGGTGGCGTGGAGGAGTACCAGTGGGCTGGTGGAATCAATCACATCTCAAAATGTCCCTCAGTGACCCAAACTGAAAGAAATACCTGCTGTCTGGAATGCAAGTCTGACACAGAGTTATTGTGACCCCACCACCACCACCACCACCACCACCACCACCACCACCAGCACCACCACCACCACCACCACCACCACCAGTACCACCACCACCAGTACCACCACCTCCACCACCACCCCAACACCACCACCACCTCCACCAGCACCACCACCAGTACCTCCACCCCCACCACCCCAACACCACCACCACCTCCACCAGCACCACCACCAGTACCACCACCACCAGTACCACCACCTCCACCAGCACCACCACCCCAACACCACCACCTTCACCCCCACCACCACCCCAACACCAGCACCACCACCTCCACCAGTACCACCACCTCCACCAGCACCACCACCACCTTCACCCCCACCACCACCCCAACACCACCACCACCTCCACCACCACCAGCACCACCACCCCCACCATTACCCCCACCAGGATCACCAGCACCACCACCTCCACCTCCACCAGCACCACCACCCCCACCACCACCCCCACCAGGATCACCACCCCAACACCACCACCACCACCAGCACCACCACCACCAGTACCACCACCACCACCACCAGCACCACCAACACCACCACCACCAGTACCACCACCACCACCACCACCACCACCAGTACCACCAGCACCACCACCACCACCACCAGTACCACCACCTCCACCACCTCCACCAGCACCACCACCTCCACCTCCACCAGCACCACCACCACCAGTACCACCACCTCCACCAGCACCACCACCACCACCACCAGTACCACCACCAGCACCACCACCACCACCAGTACCACCACCTCCACCACCACCACCAGTACCACCACCACCAGTACCACCACCTCCACCAGCACCACCACCACCACCACCACCAGTACCACCACCTCCACCAGCACCACCACCACCACCACCTCCACCCCCACCACCACCCCCACCAGGATCACCACCAGCACCAGCACCTCCACCAGCACCACCCCCACCACCCCCACCCCCACCACCACCCCCACCACCACCACCACCACCTCCACCACCCTCAACAGCACCACCACCACCTCCACCACCACCACCACCAACAACAGGCCCATGTGTGACACCCAAAAGATTTGACAAAAGAGTGCTACTTTAGACTCTCCCCGTGGACCTTATGGCCTACTGTATCACCTGCCTCAGACGTGCATCAAATCACTCTGTGCTGCTGAAAGGTGTAATTACATTGTCTGGTGGAAACACCGCTATTTGAAATTGTACACTGTGTGGGATGAATTAGAGGGCTCCACCTTCTTTTGAACATGCTACGGGGTGATAAACCACAATGGTACCTAAATGATTATGCCTTTTACCCAGGCAATCTGATAGCATTTACAGTTGAGGTCATCAAGGAACAAAAGAAAGGGAGATGCATTACACATGGTATAACCAAAAAAAAGTATATATATATATATATATATAGATATATAGATACACTATCGTTCAAAAGTTTGGGGTTTTTAAGCAAAACAAGTTTTTTTGTCTATTAAAATAACATCAAATTGAGAAATCGAAATACAGTGTAGACATTGTTTATGTAAATGATGTTAATAAATTAACAGTGTGAATTACTTGTGTAGCGGGAAATGGCTGACTTTTAATGGCATATCGATTTAAGGCCCGATTATCAGCAACCATCCTGTGTCCCAATGCCACGTTGTGTCTGCTAATTTATCATTGTAAAGGCTAACTAATAAGGCGTGGAAACAGGTATTATTTTTGTTTGAATAGTTTCTATTCAAACTCATTTAATGTAGGTTTGCATTGAAAACAAGGACTTGTATTATTTTGACCCCATACTTTTGAACATTTTGTACACAGAACACAGAAGTAGTCTATAAAGCTAAGAACACATTCCCTAGAGTCAATCATGGCTGCCATGATCCGAAAAATACCAAAGAACTTTGGAGCACAATGTCAAAACAAGTGTCAGAAACCTAGGTCGAGGGAGTTCATGGGTCTTACAGGACAATGACCCAAACACTGAAAAAGTACCTAGGAATGGTACAAGATAAAAATTCTCGACTGTTCTGAAGTGTCCAGCAATATGTCCATTTAATTGAAAACCTTTAGATCGTAGATTAAGAAAACAGCAGTTTACTTTCGGTCATGATTGTAGGGGGGCAGATATTTCGGTGGTGATTCTACCTCATTATAATGCACTGTTGGACTCTAACCACAGCAGGCAACATTGGACTCTATAGACGCACCTGCTAAAGAACACAGCCTGGGATCTTCACTTCATTGCCAGGGATGTTTTCACACAACGCCCAGTCGCCCTGTCAATCATTTGGAGGCCCTCCCCATGAACCCTGTTCATTCTCTAATTAACAAACGAGGGATGTTTATCTTTATTCCTGAATGCTATTAGGTTTAACGAGGTTCTAGCGACCCTCCATTTCTGTACAATGTCTGGTCCTACCTTGAGTGATGTTTATGGAATAAACACCTATCAACGGTGCCACATTATCAAACGTTAGTGTATTGATATTAATGTTATCTGTGAACGACCAGATTTGACATGAAACCACCAATTTTATGGTAGTCAACTAGGGTCTTGCCATGCACCTCATGGTAGTCAACTAGGTGAGAATTCCAACCTTATTGGCTGATCCACTGTAATAAGTTGTTTAAAATGTCTAATCAAGATCATCCCAAAGCATATTTAAGAAATAAATCCACAATGTCTAATAAAGATTCATTCAATTCCCTGCCTGTTTCTGCAAAGTGTGTTTTAGAACAGTTTCACAGATTAGGACTATATCCATATTTTTTACTTCCAACAACATCTTCTCTGCCCAGCATGCCTTTATCCTGTTGTGTGGTAACATCTTCTCTGCCCAGTGTGCCTTTATCCTGTTGTGTGGTAACATCTTCTCTGCCCAGTATGCCTTTATCCTGTTGTGTGGTAACATCTTCTCTGCCCAGTGTGCAAATCGAGATCCTTTCCTAGAAAACGGCATTACTCTAACTCATAATGCCCACTGCTTTAAGGTTGGTTCGGGGTTCTTCTGTTCAAAGGCAGTGTTTTGTTTTCACCAAAACAGACATCTGGCCTCGTCTTTAAATAACTCCCCCTTTGACTTGTCTCTTCACAGCACATCGTTGTAGAATTCTTGAGTTCTTGTTCTTCTCCCAGGTGTTGTCTGGCAAACTTCAGTTGTGCTCTATTATAATTATTTGGAAAGCAGAAGCTTCTTCCTGTCTGACCTCCCACGTTGACCACATTTTCGCATTATCTTTCTAAAAGTTGACCTATGACCCTTGCTACTGATTGTGTCATGAGATGTCTCTGGATCCCTTGATGTTTTCCTGAACTTCATTGGGCATTTGTCCGCCAGCTCTTTAGGTGTAATTGGGTGGGCGGATATTTTTTCTCACTATATAGATTATTTATTGAACAGTGGAATGACTGATTTCAAACTGCTTGAAAATTATTCTGTCACCCATTGTAAAATTGTAAACAGTACAATTGTAAACAGTTGATCTGTAAGTAAGGCTGGACATGCAGAGCTCAAACAATTGTCTAACAATGTCCAACTGTTTTGATGTACGCGATTAACAGTATAATCTGATGTGATGATAAAGGTTGTTTCTTTTTCAATGCCATTTAGCGAAGTGAGTTACCATATGTTGAAATAAAACATATTAAAATGCCTACTTCTGATTGGTTTTAAAGCTACCGTAAGCACCTTAAAGGGTAGGTAATTCACGATCTGAACATTTGTAAGAGCTAGGACCGTTCCAGTTCTTACAATCCCACATACCCCAAAGGCTGGATTAAAAACGACACTGACAAGAGTGATACTTTCCAAAAACCTCTCTAAAGGAAGTGAGCAGGTTTGGGTTTAGGCTACAGTGTATAAGATGGAGGTTATAGCATTACTACAACGATTGTAGTAAGTATGTAGCAATTTACTACAGTAATCACCCTCTGAAATGATATTATCGATCCCATATGACGGTAGATGGAGTAGAAGTTATATATATTATATACGACATATTTAACATATTTTTAATTGAACAAAGAAGAGTCAAATTTGACTCAAACCAAAAGTGTCATTACCTTAAATGAATAATTCAGAAGAAAGCTGGCTGCGGTCCAAAAGAATGTAAGGTGAGCTGCCAAAAAGATGTGTTTAGAACAATGCAGGGCCAGAACGCATGGAGAGCCCGGTTCCCCATTGGGTTCCCTTTATCCCATCCCATGGTCATTATATTGGTAGGACCATGCCAGCAGCCACCCAAGTGGAACACCATCAATATGAAAGGAGAGAGGAAGGAAGTTTGAACAGAGAGATCCTGTTTGATTAAATGAGTGGCTCACAGGTCGGAGTTACTTAATTAGCCAAAGTTATCTTAAGCTAATGGACGACACAGGGGGGATAGGCTGGGCAGTTGGAGGGCACCTCTCTCGCTCACCTCTCTCTCCGTTCTGGTTCATGCTGCCTCACTTTAATGCAATAAAAGCGCGGCCAGATTAATCGTCTGTCAGGGAGAGTTCAAACTACCATTACATCTGGGTGCAGACACACACACACACACACACACACACAGGAGTGGGCTTTAAAGAGATTGCTTGAGGTAGCCATGGGTGGTCTGCGTGTGTGTGTGTGTGTTTCTATACTAATTGGAGGACACAGATCTCTGAAGTTATACTCTACGGTGTGCATCGATGAGCCAAAACATTGTGACCACACAGGTGAAACGACAGACGCTGATCATCTCCTGACAAGGGCACATGTTAAGGCCAGGGTAGGTTACGGGGAAAGCCAACGATCAGTTCTTGTATGTGTTGGATGCAGGAGAAATAGGCAGAAGTAAAGACCTGGGCGAATGGGTCTGCATATGGGTCTACACATGGGTCTGTATATGGGTCTGCATGTGGGTCTGCATATGGGTCTACATATGGATCTACATATTAATCTGTATATAGGTCTGCATATGGGTCTACATATAGGTCTGCATATGGGTCTGCATATGGGTCTGCTTAAGGGTCTGTATATGGGTCTACATATGGGTCTGCATATGGGTCTGCATATGGGTCTGCATATGGGTCTACAGATAGGTCTGCATATGGGTCTGCATATGGGTCTGCATATGGGTCTGTATATAGGTCTGTATATGGGTCTGCATATGGGTCTGCATATGGGTCTGCATATGGGTCTGCATATGGGTCTGTATATAGGTCTACGTATGGGTCTACATATGGGTCTACATATGGGTCTTTATATGGGTCTGTATATGGGTCTGCATATGGGTCTACATGTAGGTCTGTATATGGGTCTGTATATGGGTCTACATGTAGGTCTGCATATGGGTCTACATATGGGTCTACATGTAGGTCTGCATATGGATCTACATATGGGTCTGCATATGGGTCTACATATGGGTCTACATGTAGGTCTACATATGGGTCTACATATGGGTCTACATATGGGTCTACATATGGGTCTACATATGGGTCTGTATATGGGTCTGTATATGGGTCTACATATGGGTCTACATATGGGTCTTTATATGGGTCTGTATATGGGTCTGCATATGGGTCTGCATATGGGTCTACATATGGGTCTACATGTAGGTCTACATATGGGTCTACATATGGGTCTGTATATGGGTCTGTATATGGGTCTGCATATGGGTCTACATATGAGTCTGTATATGGGTCTACATATGGGTCTACATATGGGTCTACATGTAGGTCTACATATGGGTCTACATATGGGTCTGTATATGGGTCTGTATATGGGTCTGCATATGGGTCTACATATGGGTCTACATATGAGTCTGTATATGGGTCTGCATATGGGTATACATATGGGTCTGTATATGGGTCTGCATATGGGTATACATATGGGTCTGTATATGGGTCTGCATATGGGTATACATATGGGTCTGTATATGGGTCTGTATATGGGTCTGCATATGGGTCTGCATATGGGTCTGCATATGGGTCTACATATGGGTCTACTACATATAGGTCTGCTTAAGTGTTTGTATATGGGTCGACATATAGGTCTACATGTAGGTCTGCATATGGGTATACATATGGGTCTGTATATGGGTCTGTATATGGGTCTGCATATGGGTCTGCATATGGGTCTGCATATGGGTCTACATATGGGTCTACTACATATAGGTCTGCTTAAGTGTTTGTATATGGGTCGACATATAGGTCTACATGTAGGTCTGCATATGGGTCTACATATGGGTCTACATATGGGTCTGCGTATGTCTTCAATCAAAGTGTCCATGATGACCCTGTCCACTGTCAAAAGCATGCGAGTGTGGGAAGTGGACCTTGGAGCCGTGGAAGTAGGTTGTCTGGTCCTATGAGTCCTGTTTCCTTTTTACATGTGGATTCATGTGTACCTGCTACACTGCACACATTGTGTGTGAATGGTTTTAGAAACATGATGAAGACTTCAAAATGTTGCTCTGGTCTCCAAAATTCACAGATCTCAGTACGATTGAGTATCTGCGGGATGATCTGGACCAACAAGTCTGATCCACGGTGGCTCCACCTTACAATATACAGGGCTTGAAGGATCTGCTGCTAACGTCTTGGTTCCAGATACCACAGGACACCTTCAGGGATCTGCTGCTTATGTCTAGGTTCCAGATACCACAGGACACCTTCAGGGATCTGCTGCTTATGTCTAGGTTCCAGATACCACAGGACACCTTCAGGGATCTGCTGCAAATGTTTTGGTTCCAGGTACCACAGGACACCTTTCGGGATCTGGCAGAGTCCATGCCTCGTGGGTCTTCGCTGTGGTGGCAGCACACGGAGGACTAACAGCACATTATAATATTTGTGCTGTTAGTAAAGTAATAATATTAAAATTGTGGGTACTCATGGGGAAGA
Organism: Dallia pectoralis; assembly: GCA_029465975.1. NCBI lineage: Eukaryota > Metazoa > Chordata > Actinopteri > Esociformes > Umbridae > Dallia > Dallia pectoralis. The sequence continues at coordinate 13,291,001 of CM055730.1, read as the reverse complement.
GCACGCTGAATAAAAGTATCCCTGCCTGGTTGACTGGTAGAATCAATGGATTCTGCAAGACGTTGGTATTTGATCAGGAGGTGCACAATGACCACTAAGCATTTCCAGGGTCTATTCTGAAGACTTCACATTTCGTGATTAGCATGTGCACTTTAACCCTGTGTAAGTGAAAGGCTACGTAAAAAAGAAAACCTCTGAGCAAACACCTTCCATTTCAAAAATAAATCTGCTGACACCGTCAATCTTTTCTTCGACCCAGTGAAAAGCTCTTTAAAATGAAAACAAAGACACATATAAGCTCCAAGGGAACAATGCAGAAAGGGGTCAATCATAAACTTACATTCAATAAATTCTTTCCTCTTTTTTTGGTTGCTTGAGAAAACAAAGACAAAAGAGTAGAAGAAAGAGAGAGAGAGAGAGAGAGAGAGAGAGAGAGAGAGAGAGAGAGGGAGGGAGGGAGGGAGAGAGGCGGAAACACAAAAATGTGCACAGCTTTCTTAACTGCCACAAGTTGAGCCTGACGTGAAGCTTTCATCATTGAGGGCAACGTCAGTCAGTATGATTTATGTTCCGCATTGGGAGAAGTGGGAGCTGGCTGAATGAGAAATATGACTACTATCTGCTAATTTGTTTAGCATTGATCCACTTAAGGGAAAGAAGAGCGGCGGCTCTGGGCCCTTAAAGCAGCGGCGTCATTACCAGGGCCCCGTGACACATCCATCCATCCTCCCTGCTCTGGCTGTGCCAATCAAACCCAGCATGAGGTGACATCAGCCTATGCTGGCCACGGGGCCCGTTCTCCCAGCCCTGGGGACAGAATGGACCTATGATTGACAACCTTTCAATGTCGCTAGTGGGGGACAGGACATGGTGGAAGGGTCTGCTGTGTTTGTGTGTGTGTGTGTGTGTATGTGTGTGTGTGTGTGTGTGTGTGGATTCAAGGGTTGTGGTATGGGGGAACTCTTACTACCTCAGTGCCAGCTGGGGTCCCAAACTGCCAATCACAGCAACAATGAACAACAGGGATAAACCCCCCCAAAAAACTAAAGCTCCAGCTGAGTAATGGTCCCACCTCTTACTACTCCACACACAATCACACTGATGTGAAGGCACATCAATCTACTTCAAATGTCTGGGGACGGCATTCAGATCCGAAATACTTGAGTGTTAAGCAAAAACTTACAAGCCGGGAAACACATTCGTCAGTGTGAAGATAGCGGGAATGTCACTTGCCAGTTTTTTTTGTCATTGGGAGAAGTCGGAATCTTCAGTGGGGATTTCCTGCTCTTATAGTGCACTGTTGGCTCTCAGTCAACTTGTTGGTGTGCAGAGTTACCTGATGTACCAGGTGTGTCAGCATCTGATGTACCAGGTGTGTCAGCATCTGATGTACCAGGTGTGTCAGCGTCTGATGTACCAGGTGTACCAGGTGTGTCGACGTCTGATGTACCAGGTGTGTCAGCGTCTGATGTACCAGGTGTGTCAGCGTCTGATGTACCAGGTGTGTAAGCGTCTGATGTACCAGGTGTGTCAGCGTCTGATGTACCAGGTGTGTCAGCGTCTGATGTACCAGGTGTGTCAGTGTCTGATGTACCAGGTGTGTCAGCGTCTGATGTACCAGGTGTGTCAGCGTCTGATGTACCAGGTGTGTGAGCGTCTGATGTGCCAGGTGTGTCAGCGTCTGATGTACCAGGTGTGTCAGCGTCTGATGTACCAGGTGTACCAGGTGTGTAGGCGTCTGATGTACCATGTGTGTCAGCGTCTGATGTATCAGGTGTGTCAGCGTCTGATGTACCAGGTGTGTCAGCATCTGATGTACCAGGTGTGTGAGCGTCTGATGTACCAGGTGTGTCAGCGTCTGATGTACCAGGTGTACCAGGTGTGTCGGCGTCTGATGTACCAGGTGTGTCAGCATCTGATGTACCAGGTGTACCAGGTGTGTCGGCGTCTGATGTACCAGGTGTGTCAGCGTCTGATGTACCAGGTTTGTCAGCGTCTGATGTGCCAGGTGTACCAGGTGTGTAGGCGTCTGATGTACCATGTGTGTCAGCGTCTGATGTACCAGGTGTGTCAGCGTCTGATGTACCAGGTGTGTCAGCATCTGATGTACCAGGTGTGTGAGCGTCTGATGTACCAGGTGTGTCAGCGTCTGATGTACCAGGTGTACCAGGTGTGTCGGCGTCTGATGTACCAGGTGTGTCAGCATCTGATGTACCAGGTGTACCAGGTGTGTCGGCGTCTGATGTACCAGGTGTGTCAGCGTCTGATGTACCAGGTTTGTCAGCGTCTGATGTGCCAGGTGTGTCAGCGTGCTCTCACAGTGTTCTAACTCAGGTTGGATATAAAGAAATTAGATAAGGAACTTATTATTTATAAATAATAAATCTTTCCTTATGCACATCCTAATCAGACTGAGTATTTAAGGGCCAAACGAGGTTCAGGGAAATCAATTATTACAAAGTGAATGCAATAATATAAGTTATATAAGTGATATATTACACAGCAAGATAGAGTTGAATGGTGTTGATGTCTGTCTCCACCCTGTTGGTGCTGTTTTATCTGCTGCAGGAGAACAGATCAAAGTGAGCCTGTCCTAATACATTTGTCATTAAAACGCCAGTCATCGGTCCCCATGCTAAGCAATGGATTAACGTAAATAAAATAAATATATTTATTTATTTATTCTTTTTTTGTGCTTAATTACCATTATGCCTCAAATGTGTCATTTTTTTTCATTTCCCCCTTCTGTAATTGTCTTTTTCCTCTTTTAAGGGAATTCAGTAATTGGATAAAATGCCACCTAAGAGGGGCATTGAGCCATTCTTTGAACTTCTATGGTACCAGCTGCAACAAATATTATTTCAACCAACAACACTTCTTGCTCTGACAAAGACTATTGAAATCAGTAAAGGCATTTCTGGGATTCAAGAGTTTTGTCTGAATAACAAACGTTGTTTTGGACTGTACATGAACCATGTTTGCAAACTCAAACAGTGTGAGACCTTTATTCTGATTAAGTTGCCCCAAAAATAAATTCACAATATTCCATCTTCTTTATTTGTTATTTTCATGGCTGTGTCGGTCTTTGGTTGATCTGGTTTCAAAAGTAATATCTTATAGGTCTTTGGCTAACCAGCTAACCATGTTACAGCCAACACCTTCCATTTATATAAACTGTACATACACACACAAACCTAAGATAACTTATGCTTACACACGCAGATCAAACAACTACACCCATATCCAGTGACGGCAGCAGAAAAGTAAAACCTATAAAAGTACAAAAACACATCCCTTCATTAAGGGAATCACCTTGATTCACTCCCCCATCACATGCATTCACTCCCCCATCACATGCATTCACTCCCCCATCACATGCATTCACTCCCCCATCACATGCATTCACTCCACCAGGCTTCAGCAGCTATTGGTACACAGATTCCCTGGAGGTCATCAACTTCACTACCCCTTTAAAACTCTACATGTAATACAAAAAAATATATACGCACTTAACATGGCGTGTTTGTACGAAACTCCCAAGAGTACAGTCATTTGTTTAAAGTATTAATTTAGATTTTCAATAACAAAGACACGCCTCTATCAATGATTCTAATGAGCTGCTAAATCCCTCAATATAAGTTTCAAAAGTTGCCATGGACAATATAGGCAGGTAATAGCGCCACACACTTTGCCAAGCTCCAGGCCGCCAAAAGAACACAAATCAAGCACAGAGCACCTTGAGACAGGGCCGAGAACAGCCCATAGGGTTCAAACCCATCACATGAGCCCCTGGGCCAGACTACACCTAATCATAGACCCAACTGAAGAAATTAGTCTAAAGTAAACACTTAAAGGCTTAGACTGAGTCGACGTCTCTCGCCTTGTTCAGCAGATCATTCCAATAATAATGGAGGTGTGTGGGAGAAAGCCTGTGTCTTCTTACCTTAGCGTAGATATCGGTATGAATGCAGGACCAATTCAGAGAGACAGGTAGGAGCAGGTCCATGTTATGTTGTTTTAGGATTGCAGTAAAACCTAAAAATCTGCTCTACCTCTATTACTCATTCTTGTTTAGCACAGTATGTCATTAAAATAAAAGTTGCCTGTAATTTTGATATTTTCTGGTTCAACCTTATGTCTTATGACCTTATGACCTAATGACTTATGTCTTAGGTCCTATGTCCTAAGTGCTATGTCCTATGTCCAATGCCTTATGGCTTATGTCCTATTTCTTATGCCTTTATGCCTGTATGTCTTATATATCATGTCTTATGACCTTATGTCAGATGTCTTATGACCTTATGTCAGATGTCTTATGACCTTATGTCAGATGTCTTATGACCTTATGTCTCTACTTTGTCTTATTATTATAATTATTACTAATGTTTTGAACGCAACTCCTTTTTCACTCTTTAAGCTTGAAAACAGTTGTGTTAATTAACCTAAAATTATCATCAATTGAACTTCTCAAGCTACAGGGACCACACCAACTTTGTTCCACATGTTAAAGTTGTATCCTATTTAAAAACGTTATTTAGAATTTGAAAGTTAAAGCAAGTCCAGTAACTTTACTTGTAAAGTAAGTTAAAATCGACCTCATTTTAAGAGTGTATATCAGTGGGTGGAGCGCTGGGCTTGCAAGAACTGGGTTGTGGATTTGATCATTACAGGAGATCAGTATGAAAGAGCATCCATTCACCATTCAGGATTTGAAAATATTTTACATGACTAAAATGTAAAAATGTGTTTGAGATTAAGTCACTTTTAATCAGGTACTGTAATCTTCTTTTTATTGTCTGCCTTGACAGCAGAGGGCGCACAGTTGTTAATTAAGAACAGCATTTCCTTACTTTAGTCATTGAGAAAACGGAAGTGATATTTTAGTTTTAGGATTGAGGGAAGCACACATGTTTGATTTAATATCACTGTCTAACTAAATGCAATAATCTGTTCAGGTTATTTCATTAGTAAAACATTAAATTAAAAGAGAACTGTAAGCAAGTGGTCATGGGAGAATATTTGAACACTGGGAACACTAACCATATATGTGATAAGTACCTCAGAGTCTTTGTTTGATATAAAATCCCCATGTTCAGTATACACATAAACAACAAAGAAATCATTCACTGCCCAAATAATTACAGAGGGCATTCTCTAAAGTATTAACTGCAGTGTTTTGCAGATGTATACAATAAAATTCACCAGGCTTACCACGCTCAGAGATTTATATGAGATTTACGGCCAGGGGACAAAAATTGTTTACCAGAAGCAAATAGTTCATAAACCAGATATGGTTTCATAGGACTTTCCATGATTTCATTACATTCGATATGTACTCTCTGACCATGGACCAATAAAGACAAATCTTTTACAGTTGCTGCCTCTACCTTTATGAACAACCTGGCATTACTGCGTAAGCTGCTGTTTGTGGTGTTCATGCATGAGCCACATTGCAGTCAGCACATTTTCAAAGGTTAGACACAATTTAAGCCTGTGCCTTACTAGTCACTCAACAGATCCTTCCAATCCCCTGGATTACGGAATGGAACCCCACTGATGAAGGATCTCACCTTCCCCCCCCCCACGCACTCCACGTTCCTCCTCTCCCCGGGGAACGGGCTGCCGCTGCGTCATGTCTTGTGTCGTGTCTCTGTGTCTCCATCTCTCTTCTCCTCTGTGTAAAACACAAACACGCGTCCATTTCCTGTCACTCCGCTGGGTGTTATGCAACGATGGAGTGGCTCGGTTCGGGTCAAACGATTATCTGGTGCTGATAGGTGCACAACAACTGCCTTCAGTCGAACGAAACAAACACCGGCCTCGCAGATTCCAACATGAAAGATGCACGGCGACATGCCAGGTTCACGAACATGAAAGGCTATAATTTCATTGCCCTAGAGTGCTGTTTGAGTTCAGCACGGTTCCAGAGCACACCTTTCCACCTTCTAAGTTCGCTTTAAACCCACGTATAGTTCACCCAGAGGGGGGGGGGTTGATCTGAGGATGAAAACTACCCCGAAAACCTGAGTCTTTGCAGTTGAGGCCTCTGAACATTAAGTGTGTGATAGGTCAAGTCCCACGCAGTGTGTCCTAATAAGAAAGACCCCAGGAGCGGAGCGGACCGCGGAGAGAGAAAACCCGGCCTGTCAATTAGAATCTCCCTTCGACTGTTACGCACCAGTAATCTCCGGCATTAATATAGAAAGTGGCTGGATTCTGGGGACACGTAACCGTAGAAACGGGGCCCGGGGACTGCTCAAGGCTCCGCTGGGGTGCTTTGTGTCAGGGGATGGTGTGATATGTCTAATGGGGTGGCTTGTGGGGTGTTTGGGACCTAATGTTCAAGGAGGAGGCCCCATTGCAGGGCAGATGCCCTATATACCTGGGTCATGGGGGGGGACCATATATAAAGGCTCACATGAAATAAAGCACTTCTTAAGAAGAGTGCCGGGAGAGGTATAATTATTTTCAGTTTCCAGATAAAAACTATAATTACACAAACGGTATTCATAAAAATCTTGCAGAACAAGGACTAATTTGAATTTTAAACAGATCAAACACAAGAACAAAACAGAACAAAAAAGACCCCAGTCACACTTAGCCCCCCCCACCCTGCTAAACCCAGTGTTGTGCCTGAACGCGTTCATTGAACGATAGTTCATGAACGCGTTCATATTTTGGGCGAACGTGAACTGAACGTACTGCTTTACTGGCTGATGAACGTTCCTGTGAACTCGTTCATTCTGGTGTCTTTGAACAGCACGTTCTCTTAGTTTACCCTCGTTTAATATGATGCCAGATTTCTATAGTGACTTCTTTGCGCAAACCCGGCAACAACATATATTAATTTGTATCGGAAAAAACACCCAATCTGGCAACATCAGCCACCAGTGTCGCACCGCGGCATCATTATCAAAACAAAACCCAAAAGTATCTATGAGCGACAAAGGAGCAAGGAGGCGTCGAATTGTACTTTTAATTAGTTTTATGACAAGGTCGGTGAGGATGGGCAAAATCAGACGTTTTTGTGCAAAACTTTGCCCGCCGGGTTTTAAACATAAAATCCGCACATCAATATCATCCAAAGCAAACCTGAAACGGCATATTGAATTAAAGTACAATCAACGACAGAAACCAAAGACAGATCCGCGACCCAATCAACCCAGATCCCGATAACTGCCTACAGTAGCGGCTCCGTTGTCATCTCCCAGCCGCAGCTGGACAACCTGTTGGTGCAGTATATTGTCGGAGACCTGCAGCCTCTGGTTTTCAATATAAACATGTCCAATTATTTCAGTGATTGCCTCAGCTCACAATTGCTTTAATAGAAATTACTGTGATCATTTTGTCCATGATAATCACGTTAACATTTCTTGTTCTTCATGTCTGTGGTTCTATATGCTATATGGGCTCTGGCAATAATATGAAAAAAAGAACTATAAATGAACTAGTTCAAAATTTGAAGTATGAACTATGAACTGAACTAGTTCATTTTAAAATGTGTGAACTGAACTTTGAACTAGTTCATGTAGAAAGTGAACTTTCCCAACACTGGCTAAACCTGCCTCCCTGCCAACTGGAGTTGATTGAAAATGTATGATCGACTCCCGGCTGTCCTCCAGTTTGCTGTACAGGTGTCACAAACTCTGAAGGGGTGTTGCGCAGGAGTGAGCCCAGCGCATTTGCGTTTGTGTTATTTATTCAAACAATCAAAACAAACTCGTAGCAACGAACAGTAAAAACACATACACTGTACTTGAACTGAAACTAAAAGTGTGCGTAACCAGCGACTTACAAAACACACCAAACACAGGGATATAATCTCACACAACGAAATCCACGTAAACACTGAAGTGATGTAGAAACAATGACTAGCAAAGTGCAAACCAAACAGGATGTGCACCCCACTAAACTCCCTACTAAACTCCCAGTGTGAAACAAAAACCGCACCACATTCGTGACACCATGCTTTAATCTCGATGGATCATCTGCCTTCACGGCTGACTGTGGAATGTCTGAGGTGCCACTGTGCTATTTTTTTGTTGTTCCCAACTTGTGAGATACCAGTCACGATCAAATATTTATTTACTACATGAGATGCCAAAACCCATTTTTACGTAATGCAAGTGTTGGAACACCCACTTTGGTTTGGATGAAGAGAGTGGAAAAAAACAGCGATACAACCCAACAATACTGAATATGTATGACATGTTATGTCTATTGGGGCTTTATAATTTGTTTATATTGTGTGACAAATGATCATTTGTTTTAAAATGGGCCCTCAGGAACAAACGGGCCAGTATGGAAGCCCTGGGTGGAGACATTTCCCATTCCGGGGTGCCTCAAGAAAAAAGTTTGGCTAGTGTTTTCAAAATGACGGGACAATATGTAGTTTAAGTCTGCCCGGGTCATACAACACCCCATAAAATCCTCCCATTACCACAGAAGTGCCTTAGGGTTGATTTGCGACTGTAAGGCCTGTGTGTGTGTGTTTGTCTTGTTAAACGTTGACACCCAGGCCTTCCTGACCCCCCCCCCCCACACACCCTTCCCTGGGAGGTAGACAGTGTGGGAGAGTGTGTAAATCACTGGGCTGAATGGGGACTGGTGGGTCTGTGACATGTTGCAGCAGCTCAGAGCGCATGTCTGCCCACTGACTGTAATCAGTCACCCTGTTAGTCCACATGCTGAGAGAGACCTGAGCTTTAAGAGAGATCTGAGCACTAGATTGGTATTCCCTGTTAGTCCACATGCTGAGAGAGACCTGAGCTTTAAGAGAGATCTGAGTACTAGATTGGTATTCCCTGTTAGTCCACATGCTGAAAGAGACCTGAGCATTAAGAGAGATCTGAGCACTAGATTGGTATTCCCTGTTAGTCCACATGCTGAGAGAGACCTTAGCACTAGATTGGTATTCCCTGTTAGTCCGGATGCTGAGAGAGACCTGAGCATTAAGAGAGATCTGAGCACTAGATTGGTATTCCCTGTTAGTCCACATGCTGAGAGAGACCTGAGCACTAGATTGGTATTCCCTGTTAGTCCACATGCTGAGAGAGACCTGAGCACTAGATTGGTATTCCCTGTTAGGGAATTATTAAGCCGGTGGGTTTGGTTTGATAGTTAGACGTAGGTGTCGTCAAACAACGCAGTGGAAGTTAACTTGGGGATTTCGTTTCATTCATGTTTCATACATGTTGTCATCCAAAGAAATGTACAGGAGCAGTCGGTGAACAAGAGTTTGTTTAAGGGGCACAATGACATATATATGTAACCGGATCAGCTCTGCGTTTGTTCCTGCAACGTTTTGGTTTATAACCCAACATGGTTGACCACTAGATTGCTGCTGCTTACAAAAGGCTAGCATTTATGTGGCGATGAGAACAGGGACCCCTGGGGGCCAACTTGTGCATCGACCTGTTCTGTGATTTTCTTTAGCAGGCACAAACGGTTCCCTGTATAGTGAGGTAAATGGAAAACAAGATAAAGGTGCCATGAGATGTGGATGAGAGACGGCATTAACGGTTCCATTGAAGGTGTAAAGACGGACAGCAGGCATGGAGGAAATCTGTGGGGATTTTAATGAGGGTGCTGTTTTAGTTACTGTATATGGAGGATGAAACAGAATGAAAAGGTTCCTCAAGGTTATTGGAGTTGAAGTGGTTATGTTGTTTAATGGCTTTAACCCATTTCATAATTTGGAGATGAGGTGAAGGCCGGAAGTTGTTTAGGGGTCACTGGTATCATTTGACTCTAGGGAGGAAGTGGCGGTATTAATCTTTAGAGTGGAGGGTACAGCTGAGAGAGAAGTTCATTATCTTGGTGAGACAGTCACTGTAGTGGGTGATGAGTTCAGTGGAGAACAGGGGATTGGGACCAGTGTTGGTCATCTTACTTAAAAAAAGTAATTAGTTACAGTTACAAATTACTTCTCCCAAAAAGTAATTGAGTTAGTAACTCAGTTGCCACATTGTAAAAGTAATTAGTTACTCAGCAAAGTAACTGACATTATTTTGTTTATGTTCTAAACGCTATTACGTTCTATAACATTTAACGTCAAAGATGTTTATATTAACTTATTGAAGAATGAAACACTATATACAGTATTTTAGAACATTTGGTATTTATTTGAACTCAATAGATTGCAGCTGCCATATGATATGCATATGATAAAAACATAAATAAATATTGAAAATAAAATTCAAGTGCAAATTTAAGACACAAAAACCTGGGTAAAAAGAAACAAAGGAAAATCTTTGCTTGAGGCAGACGTGGATAACGTCTTTTTTCCTGGGCAATGTGGGCATAGCGTGCATGTAACATAAACATTCTTGCCTTTGACTTCAATGAGCGAGAAGTAGTGCCGGTACTTCCAGGTTGACACCGCTATTTTTTAACTTAACCGGCTCGTCGCCATTGTCGCTGACGCTGTCTTGTTTAGTGGTAGTCAGAGTGTGTGCAGCGAGACAGCGTGAGCAAGGCACCGCCCACCCAGCCAATCATCATCGCATTTGCAACGGCGTCATCATCCCCACCCCAGCTGCAGTTGTTGAGTAGCCAAAGCATGACACCTCGCGCTTCATTCAACCAAATTGTAGTAACGCGACACTTTCAGTCTCAGTAAAGATAACGGCGTTGTAACGATGGAAACAGTAATTAATTAGATTACTCCGTTACTGAAAAAGTAACTCCGTTAGTAACGCCGTTATACTTAAACGCCGTTACTCCCAACACTGATCGGGACTGTGATGGGTATTAATCAGGATCATGAGATCATTGATGCATATGATTTTCCCACACGGTCGTGCAAAATGTATATGGTGAATTATATTTGGCTTGATTATATGGCTTTATTATATGGCTTTATGATATGGCTTTATTATATGGCTTTATTATATGGCTTCTGTCTTGCTAAGCGATCCAGTGGAGAACAGGTGCGATGGTTGTGATAGACAGCAAGTGCCCAGTTCCCGCCAGTAATTCCAGCAGCTTCATTATGGTTGTCATTAGCCTCTTGATACGGCCATACTGCTAAATGCTAAAATACTCAAAAACATTTCATATACCTGTCATGCTTTTGAGAAGAAATAGCTCTAGACGTTTGACGAAGCAAAAAAAATATTTAAAATGCATGTGTTTGGCAACTGTTTATAATAAGCTGGAAATCAGCTGTGATTTTGACACAAAGGCCAATTGAACTCGTTATTCAGGCTTTGGTCTTGTCCCAGTTTGAATTGGCAAAGCTACAGCTGGCTCAAAGCAAAGCAAATCTCATTGCCCTTAAAAGCACACACGGAACGAGCTTTAATGTGTGCTTCTCATTTATGGTTGAGTGGGGAAGATAGTTTTCAACAAACAAACAGACACAAATTAACACACACTATCACTTTACACAACACGGATCCACATATCAGACATATATTATCTCTCATGGGATTACCTGGCATTTCGTAAAACAGTTTCAGTGCAGTTACATTCACCACTGAATGGTATGGCCACCTGCCTAGTATGCTGTTGGTCAGATCTGCGTGCGGCAAAAACAGCATCGCCTCACCAAGGCATAAACTACAAGACGCCTGAAGGTGTCCTGTGGTATCTGGAACCTAAACATTAGCAGCAGATCCCTGAAGGTGTCCTGTGGTATCTAGACCCTAAACGTTAGCAGCAGATCCCTGAAGGTGTCCTGTGGTATCTAGACCCTAAACATTAGCAGCAGATCCCTGAAGGTGTCCTGTGGTATCTAGACCCTAAACATTAGCAGCAGATCCCTGAAGGTGTCCTGTGGTATCTAGACCCTAAACATTAGCAGCAGATCCCTGAAGGTGTCCTGTGGGATCTCGGACCAAAACATTAGCAGCAGATCCTTCAAGTCCTGTAAGCTCGAGGTAGAGCCACCGTGGAAGGGCCTTGGTCACGAAAATCTCATGGATGCTCAATCAGAATAAGATATGGGGAATTCCGAGGCCAGGGCAACACTTCGAACTCATCTTTTAATCATCTTTTGCAAACAGTTTTTGAACAGACAGAAGTGTGCGTTGCATCGTGTGTTGTGACATATTCCTCCCATACGCAGCAGTGTGCGATACATCGTGTGTTGTGACACATTCCTCCCATATGCAGCAGTGTGCGATACACCGTGTGTTGTGACACATTCCTCCCATACGCAGCAGTGTGCAATGCACCGTGTGTTGTGACACATTCCTCCCATACGCAGCAGTGTGCGAAACACCGTGTGTTGTGACACATTCCTCCCATAACCATCATCCAAATCCTCTGTGGTTTGTGCAACAGTAGACCTTCGATCGGTCCAGACCAAACGGGACAGCCTTTGTTGCACTCACGCATCAATCTCACCATCACATCTATGGTCAAGGTATTCTAACTGAATACCTTGACCATAGCAGCCTCCAGAGAACAGTCAGGTACCCCTGGTCTATCCATCATTCCAGCAGTCAGATAGGCCATGCTCTTCATCACAAAGGCATTCTGAGCCATCACTGCAAACTTCTCCTGGATCATCCCAAACTCACTGATGTTTTTAGCAAACTGTTTTCTGCTGCCAGCATACTCACTGGTCATCTCAATTAGTTTTCACATCACATTTGGGATGTTTACATGGTCATATACAGTACATGTTTATATGACTTGTGTGGTTTCCATGTAATTACAAACCATAGCAAACACATAATGTCTCTTAGCGGTTAAGCCGCAAATAGAGCTGTGAATGATACGGAGAACAGACTTTCCCTCTTCACACCTAGTTTTATTTTTCAATGAATCCAATATTAAATCAATATTACCCGGCTTTCGGGTGAAAAGTTCTCAAACCTCGTTTGGCTTTAAAAGGCTGGCTAATCGACAGGAAGTTTCACTTTCCACCGTAGACAGTGAGCTAGAAAGAGACACAGAGGGAGAAAGCGACTATAAAGACAGAGAGAGAGAGAGAGAGAAAGAAGGGTCAGAAGTTGACATCTGTCTCAGGTAGCAGAAATATAAAACCCAGTGTCAGACCAAACCACACAGACTTATTGGGAAGTTGTGAGGACTCAGTCAGGTCATGATGTCTCTGACAGATGTCTGGAGCTCTATGTCTACCTAAAGGAGCCCTTTTAACCCTCAGCCATCCAAAGAGTGAAGAAAGACACACAGAAATGAGGCCTTAAAGTTACATTTCCCCTCGGTAGGAATTTATTTTCCCCCTTGCAGAAATCCTTTGTACTGCGAAGTTCTAGCACACTCGCGGTAAAAAGACCCAACCGAGCCCAGCAGGAGACAGTTAAATAAGGATTATTAGAAGTATTTATAGAAGTATTATTCGATGCATACCACAACAGCGATATTAAACTGGTGTCGTGCTCATATCCATTACCTCATGGGTAATTTAACTGTATTATTAGTAAGAACAAAAACAGAAAAGTCCTAAGTGTTCAGATTCTGCCGAAGACAGCCATACAGTTCAGAGAAAGAAGAAGAACTCAGAAAATACTAGAACGGATGTTTAAAGCCCACTTTCGGTGAGTTCATATCAGCTTAAGCATTTTCGGGAACATCATGTTTAAAAACAACATCAAAAGGTTTGACAATTTTTACTTCCATGTCCAATATTTTCCTTGTTGGTTTGAACAGTGTAGTTTTGAACTCTCAGCACAGGTGGCACAGTTTGGAGGGGTTGAAATCAAACAGTTAACGTTAAGGAAATGACTGCTATTCCATTCAGGAAATTGCTAAGAAACTGAAGACCTTGTACAACGCTGTGTACTACTCCCTTTACAGAACAGTGAAAACTGGCTGAACGAGAATAGAAAGAGGAGTGGGAGGCCCCAGTGCACAACTGAGAAACAGGACAAACACATTAAAGTGTCTAGTAAGAGAAACAGTTGTCCCACATGTCCTTAACTGGCAGCTTCATTAAATAGTACCCGCAAAAAACTCAAAGACTCAAAGAAGAGGCAACTTTGAGATGCTGGCCTTCTAGGCAGAGTTGCAAAAAAAAGCTATATATCCGACTGGCTAATAAAATTTAAAGATTAAGATGGGCGGAAAAAAACACAGAGGAAGATTGGGAAAAAATGTGTTATGGACAGATAAATGTAAGTGTTCAGATCCCAATGAAGAACACTGGTGAAATGCAAATGAAAAGATGCCGGTGGAGTGCTTAACACCATCTGTCAAGCATGATGGAGGCACTGTGATGGTCTGGGTGGTTTTAAATTGGGAGATTTGTACAGGGGCCTACAAGGCGACAATATCAGACATGTAATATTCATTTGTAACACACTGCTTACAAGAAAGCCCCCAAAAAAACACTGATTCCAAACAATGAATAGTAAAGTGTGAATTACGGGCAAAGAAGACAAACGAAATACGCCCGAAAATGTAAAATGCCAAAAGTTCATGGAGGGCTCTTATGCAAGCTTGCAGCACATGGTGCTAACTTGTACTGGAGGCAGGCCATGAAACTGACGCACTGCCCCAGACTGAATGTGCTGGATGCTGTGAGAGCGGTATGCTTGGCCTCTCAAAGACAGCCAGAGATGGTTGTGAACTCTGGGGGACCGCCGGACTGATTAGGCCATGTCCCAGCACTGTCATTAGCGCACAGTGGAGACACTCAGCTTAATGGAGAGACACATAGTCGCTAATTGCCTCAATTTGGATGAAGCCCTGTGACCGCTCTGTGGTGAAGAAGGTCAATTGTCTTGCATTTGAATGGTGAACTCAATTCTGATGTGTTATGATTGACCAAGAAGACGCAAATGAACAAAGAGGGGTCAATTTTTTAGGGTTCAGAGTGTTCCTCACAACAGAAACCTCTTTCCCTCTAGATGAATTAACTACCACAATCTCGCCCTCATACTTTGTTTTAAAGTTTTCATATATTACATAGCAAGCATACTGAAGAATTCTTAAAAATACTACAAATGTATATAATACACTTTATATATGATCAGAAATTTTCCAGAGTATTCTAATTATACTACATAATGCAGTGGCAATTTTAGACTCTTTTTAGAAGTGCTCAAGCAATTTTATCTGAGCCCCACAAAAATAATGGTGACAAAAACCATTAATAATACACCAATACAATACAACCAAATAATACACACAATCAAAGTTTATGACAACTATGTTTGATGTATGGTTGAAATATTACACAGCGTATTGCACTAGCTTGTTTTGAACTGAATCATACATTATTAGCTATTGTGAAGAAAAGTTGTTGAACACCAACAAAATACATTTCTACAAATACTTACTTGGTTCCTCTGAATTATTCGGGAAAGTAAGATTTTATTTGATAACTTAGCTAACAATTTTCAACTTAGCCACTATAACATAGCACATTGGCACATTATATATACTATGTAAGTATAATTTTAATTGACAAACTATATATCTGTAAAAAGATCAGTGTACTTTTCCTCAAACTCAATTTGTGACTTTAAAGCCAGTTCCACTCATTTTTTGTCACGAACCAGGATCGGTGTAGTGCAGGTTGAGCCATGTGCAGAGCCGTATGATCCGTTTAACAGGTTTTATTTAATGACGAACACAAAACAAACTGTAAACGGCGAAAAGACTATACTGTGACATGAAATAAAAGTGCGCATATAGCGTCTTATACAAAACGTTCAACAACAACAGTACATCTCCCAACACTCACCTCTAATACCAATGTGACTTGTAACAATGAACAGCAACGAGTGACAACTAGCCATCCCCTTTATAGCCCAGTGATTACAAATCCCCAAAAGCTGTAACCAACATAAACCAGGAAAGGGTGCACCCGAAACCAGACAGTGCAGTACCCTTACTCACCACTCGTGACATTTTTTATAAATTTAAACCTTCTAATCAGGGCCTGATTAAGACCTGTGACACCAGGTGTAAGCAATCAATGAAAAGTCAGAACAAAAAACCAACACGATCTGAACATCATAGGGTACGAGTTTATTACCCGTGTTGTAGTTTATTTAAATATGTATTTCCCGCTTGAAGTTTGAGAAAGGCGCATAACAGCCATGCGAAAGAAGATGTGTTCAGACTTCAGATGTGTTTACAAAATGCAGCCCAATACTAAATAATAATATATCTGCTTAATGAGTAATGCGTGGCCATTTCTAGTGTGTTGTTTCTAATGTACAAACCCTCGTTAAATCCGGAGTACACCCTATTTCTTATATAAATTGATAACTGATACTGTACGTGAGCCAATCAGATTGAAGTTGTCATTGGACTTTAATTTCCCAGAAATGCAGTGGAGAGGAGAAGGAACGAACATGAGGAGCAGTGAGCATTATGGGATAATTGAACCTGACAACAGAGATAAGGGCTTTAGGTTTTTTTTCTCTTCAGAGACACCAGTGGTGGCACGTTCACCCGCTAAACCTGCTGGCCAATCACCTCCCGTTTGGCCTATCACCCTACATCAGTAAGGTCAGAGGGCTAGGTGCCTCAAAATTAATGAGGCAGTACTGTCTTTGCCACATAACAAACTTTAAAAAAAATGTACCAATGTAAGGTTTATGCAACCACGGACTCCAGTCAGTAAAAAAAGTATAAATTAATTTACACAAATAAATATATATATACCGTATGTATATCAGCTTTTTTATTTGTAATGGTATCTGTAACATAGACTTAGAAAAAAGAAGTTGAGTTTTGTTAGACAAATAAGCGCACAATTCCCCATTGTAACTGTTCACCCTTGTAATCAGATCATGCTTCATGAGGAGTCCGGAACAAAGGTATGCAAATTTTAATTAAATCTGCAGCGGGGGCCCTTGACCGTTTGATCGCCGGGCCCTTTCATGCACCGTAATCACTTCTGACAGGCCCCTTCCAACAGATTCTGTGACAAACTTCTCAATTTTACTTGGGATTTTTGAACTCTACTTGATCCTCCGGGTCTGTCAAACAATCCAAATCAATGACCCAATTGACCAGTGGGCCCCTTGGAGATAACCTCAATGAGCTCTATGAGCCATTCATTGTTTGGGGCGAAATGCTGATAGCATTTTCTGGTAATTAAACATTCATTTCCAGCTGAATACAAACGCTGGGTGGCTGATTCACATCGAATACGGGGACCTCCACGGCACAGTGGTGGCGGCGGCGCAGGGCCGCAGGTGCTCGGGGGGACAGCACGACCGCGGACTTTCCCACATACCGGACGACTCATTAGGTCAACGCAATAAGGAGGCGCATTTTGTTTTATCGAAAAATTCTCATTATTTCTTTGACAAAGACGCCCAGTGACCTACTTGACGCCGCGGCAGCTCCCTTGTTATCTGAATATCCTTTATATAATGCCCCGTCTGCAACTTTGAGCTAACTGCTTCCGTGCAATTTTGAGGCGCGCATATCCCTCCTGTGCAAGTGTAAGGGGAGCTAAAGAGTACTGGCCTGGACCTCACCCGCTACTATTCAACCGGACATGATAACTCTGAGTCAGTACATGTTATAATGACCTGCAGCTTAATCAGCTGGAATCATGGTTTGTTTGCCCCCCCCACCCCCACCCCCGCAGAAAAATCTGTATTTTAATTACAATTTGGCAAAGTAAGAAATTGTTGTCTTTACATTGGAATAAATCAGTTGCAAATGTGTTTGAATGTTATAACATCCCATACGCCACTACTGTTCTCCGCCTGCCGTGGTGCCTTCCAGTGTGGTTAGAATACCCCCCCCCCCTCTATTCTCCGGTAATATAAATGCTAATCCATTGGCATTGGCCGGATGGACCCGCCATTGAGTAGGCGGTCAGCGGGAGCTGAGGGATCACGTTTGACCCGAGGATGGCGAGGAATCACATAATACCGCTGTGGTAAGGGAAGTCTATGGTAGGTTCTGAGCATTAAAGCGGGATTAGGGAGGTTGGTATGAGGAGATATCGTGGCACAAACCACCCTCCACATGAGGTACGCTGAGCTCTCAAGTCTCGCATGGTTAACATTCAGATTGGGGAAAAACTGCAGAGAGACGATGGGGAGGTGTAGATGAAAGGGGTGTTGTTCTGACCTCAGTCAGACAGTTTCTAACACAGCTACACCAATATATCAGACCTCTGAATGTTGTTTGAATTGAGGCCATGGGATTAGAAAAATGCGCCAATACAAATGCTAGTACAATATTTTTTAAATACAGACGTCGTTGACAATCGCAAAACCCAATGGCAAAGATCAGCAAAAATTGCAATGCCAAACAACATGTCAGCTCAAACGACAACAAAAAAATCAGAAAATGGTGTAAACCCTTATTGATAATTAACCTTTTGGATGTGTAAGTAGACTTCTAAAGATTTCTGACATGCAACAGTTTGCAATAGCCAAGTGATGCGAAAGATGTGTCTCATTCCTGAGACTAGTATCGTTAGTTGGGATAGCACATTTCTTGTAGTTGCTTCCGCCCGACCCAGGAAGTCTGCATAGCGTTGCAGTGATTGGCTGTGATCATATGGTATACTTTTTGGCTGGTGTTGTTGTCAGGCACGTACTGCAAAAAATAATCTTGTTTTAAAGAAATCAGTTTTGCCGATAATTTATTCTTCAGCTACTCTCAGCACTTGTTACACAACCAATGAGACAGTTCCTTTTTTCTCCACACTCTCCCTTTTCCAGTAATGTATTACATGTTAATCTTTCGTTTCATTTGTTTACTGTTCCAGTTTGCCTCTCGTGTAATTGTGTTAATAACGTAATTTATTCTCAAGTCAGCGGAATCACCCTTTGCTCAGACTCAACCACATGCCTCAAATGTCATGAAAGGGCAGTTCACCATTCAGCAGGACGTGGGCCCAAAACCATTCTGCTAAAGTGACCAAAATGTTTTTCAGTGCCATAAAGTAAAATGTTCTTGACTGACCAAATCAATGAAATGGCTGTAATAAGACTTCTGGTGATGCCTACAGAATGTTAACTTCAATCTGTAATTGAATACAAAAGATTCCCAACCAAGTACAAATATAATTACCTAATTTAAAATGATGATCATTACATTTGGTCCCCTAAAAAGGGGCGCATGGCAGTAATTCCTACATGCTTTACAGATGTAAATATCCTCACATTAAAGCTGACAAACTTAACTTTCACCTATTATAGTCATTGTTTTATTTTAAATCCAGTGAGCTGGGGTACTGATCCAATACCACAAAACGTATGTCCAAATACTTTCGGACTGTATATCAAGCCAAAGAAGTAATTCAAGTAATTATTGGGACCTCAGCCAGTCTAGCTATTGGTACATGACTGCCAGGACAGACCAACTAGAGTGAGCGAGAGAGATGGGATGGGCCGCAGATTAATGCTCAACATTCTCCTTCCTGTCCCCAGGGGGTGGGAGGCCTAGGCTGAGTGGATCACTCGTCTCCTGGATCTCCCCAGGGTAGGGCAGGCGGCTGTGCTGTTGCCCTCCCTAACCTAACCTAGTCTGCCTCTGGAACCCTTCAAAGGAGAGACATCTCATGAAGCTTAAAAGGCTCAGTGACTATAAGAAAAGGAAATAGAGGCAAAAGAAAGTTAGACAACATGTAGCGAAGACAATACTGCTTGTCCAACTAAGTGTATTTCGAGTGTATTTGTTTTTGAAATTCCATTTAGTCCAACCACTCAAATTATGACATCATATACAGACATATCCCAATGATGACATCATATACAGACATAAGACAATGACGAAATCATATACAGACATATCCCAATGATGACATCATATACAGGCATATTTGCCAATGAAGACGTATTATACAGACATATCCCAATGATGACATCATATACAGGCATATGGCAATGATGACATCATATACAGACATATCCCAATGATGACATCATATACAGACATATGCCAATGATGACATCATATACATATATATGCCAATGATGACATCATATACAGACATATGCCAATGATGACATCATATACAGATATATGCCAATGGAGACAAAACAACTGTAAACATATTTTTCATATTAAAACATTTTTAAAAAATCCAACTTCCAATATAAAATATTTTGTGGTCTCAGAAACTGACTCATGCAGACAGGCTGTTATGTTATACTCCCTCTGGTGGATGTTTCCACAACCTACATAATAGATGTAATACAGGATTCTTGGTTAAGCGAATCAAATACAAATCTGTGTGATTATTAGAAAATGTCTTTGCCTATCTACTGGGGAAAAATATAAGGATGAAAGACATCACATATTTGAAGTATTTATTTTGTGGTGCCTGTGGTATTGTGGCTATGGCCAATACGGCAAATTGGTTAGAACGATGAAAGAAATTAAATCACAATAAAACATAACAAAATACATATGCACAACAGCAAATCGGTATGCTAAAAACTACAGTCCAAATACATAGTATCAGACGTTGGTGTCTCTCATCACAATCCCAGCTTTGGTACAAGGTGATGTGTTATTTCTTCTGCTGACCTTGCTAGCCTGTATTCAATGTGGTGGCAGAGCATTTCAAGTAGGGAGTCGGAGAATTCCAGGTAGACTATTTGCCTGGTTGTTTGTCTAGAAAGTTTTGGCCTGTGCCCTGCCGGAACAGGAAAGGTCCTTCACACTACTATTGCCAGGATGCTGGATGCACCAAATTGTTATGAACGTCTATGTATCCGGTAGCATTAATCAGTCCCTTCACTGGAACTTATGAGCCAAGCCCAAACCTTGACTCACAGCCTCACAACAAAGTCCCTCTTCCACCAAACTTTACAGTAGGTACTACGCATGTAAAAGGTGCCGTTTGTCCATCAGGCTGCCAGATACTAAAGCCGGATTCATCACTCCAGAGAAAACATGTTTCAACTGCTTCAGAGTCCAGTGGCAAGGGATCCATTCTCTCGGCTGCCCTGTACGTTTGTGCGATCTACCACTTCGTGGCTGGGCTGTTGTTGTTGTTAGATCAGAAAAATAACTCAAATCCATGACATGGCAGAGCATGTGAACCCATAACCAATCTGCATACATGTTTTAAACAATGTAAACAATACTATTTTCCAATACACATGCTGAAAATAAAAGGTACTTTAGAAGAATCTCATTCTAGTGAAAAAAAATAAAATAAAACTAAGCACAAGAATTGTTTTCCATATGTTTATTTACACATTTAACTAGCATATGAAATAAGGCATATGAAATCTGTACAGATGTACATTTGACAACAAACTTGAGTATTTTATGAAGCAATTATACAACTGAAATAGATTTAAAACAGATGGAATAATTAGACATAGCGTATAACTGTAAAATAACTAAAGATTGAGTGATATTCTTCCCCAATATTATGAAAATCTCTAAAGCATTAGAAATTGCTAGGCAATACTGAATTCGTATGAGATTTTTAAAAACAATTTTATGCAGCCAAACATAACTGTACTCTTCCTTAAAAAGCCATTACAATCTCTTGCTAACTTTAACTACTGTTAATTAAACATCAATAGAAGTTACAAAATTACCTTTAAAAGAAAATACCCCAAATCAATTTACATTTTCCTAGTAATTCTACCAGGCGTTTTTTTATATATATTGTAGCATTCAGTTGCATGAGAGCTATTAAAATGACACATATGACAAAGTTACAAACAATGGAAAATTATCACCAAACTTTTTTCACCATAGTATTTTCTAACCCCATAAACCAGCACATGCTACCGGACTCAACTTTCCACTTTGTTTAACAAATGTACATTGCTTCTTTCTGTTACCAATTGTCCCATTAGCAAACATTGCTAGCAATTGTTTTGAATTCTTGCTAAGGTTATCAACTGACAACTTTACATCTAAAGTATATCAGCTGATGTAAAAATGTGTTTTATTAAATGTACATACTTCAGGAATGTCACATATTTCCAAGCCTCTAGTGCTCGACTAAACAGGTTTTCAATTTCTGCCTTTCAGTAACCATTTAATAATAAGCTAGACTTACATTTAACAATGAATAGGAAATGAAAAAATTGCCAAGGTTAGAAATAATGATTTCTGAGCTTCAAACTTCGCTTTTGTCAAAGAACTCTGGATATGCAGCAATTATAGCCATGCATACGTTTCGCATTCTAGTTGTTAAATGTTAACGACATCTGAAAAGATACCACCCAATGCTTGATAAAGTACCTACCAGAAGCTGAATTTGCTCAACAGGCACTTCTTACGTACCATACGGTTAAGCTGCTCCAGAAACAGCCCAATAGGGTTAAGATCAGGTGACTGTGCTAGCCACTACATTATAGACAGAATACCAACTGATTGCTTCTTTCCTAAAACGTTCTTGCATAGTTTGAAGCTGTGCTGTGAGCTATTGTCCTGTTGTACGAGGAAATTGACTACAATCAAGCACCGTCCACAGGGAATGCCATTGCGTAGCAAAATGGAGTGATAGCCTTCCTTCTTTAAAGTCTCTTTCAGCCTGTGCAAATAACTGTATGACTACCAAAGCACCCCCAGACAATCACATTGCCTCCACCATGATTGACAGATGGCATCAAGCACTGCTCCAACATCTTTTTATTTGGTCTGGGTCTCATGAATGTTCTTATTTGTGATCCGAACACCTCAAATTTAGAATTGTCCATACAAACATACACATATATAAATAAATAAACAATTAAACAAACATGCTCACATTCACCCATTACTTATATGGCTAAAGTAAGATGAAATTCGTAACCGTTGTTTAAAAACAATCAAATCATTAAATAAAATGTCACTAAAAACACCATAATATGCCCTTTGAAACTTCTAGTGCCATTTTTTAAACCAAATTTGTTATTTTCTCCTACGCTTCAGGGGACTCGATAATCAATGACGTATATGCACAAATCTGTGCTACAATTGAAGTTGTGAATTTACACAAACCAAGTGGTGAAAAAAGTAGGAAATATTTTCAACGCTAGTAGAAACAAATTTGAATTAAATTGTGAGAATAGAGAAGCAATATATTGTAAACATTAGTGTATTATTAACGTGAATTGAAGCAAAGTTTCATATCAGATGACCATAATATGACCACCTTTGTTCATTTCTAATAATAACCCATCATTGGGTTAATTTATCAGATATAGGAATTGGCCAGACTGCGTTTTGTAGGGAGTGTCATTTAGTTTTCCATAAACCATCCACACACCAAGCCACAACTGGTGGGAGTGCGCTGGGATTTATTGGTCCGCATTGCATTTCTAAAGAAATTGCCCAATTGTTGCCCCTCAGTTTGCCAGATCCCAAGGCGTTCAATTAAACTGTGCAAAGGAAAGAGCTTCCATACACCCTGTTCCATGCATTTGCAAGGTGACAGGTGAAACATTACAATAGAGTACAATAGCTTGACTATCTTAGGCTTGATTCAGAATAGGATCTAGTGTCAGCACACACCAATGCCCTCCGGACAAAAGGGCCAATATGTGTTTTAGACATCAGCCTAAGATCATTGTTATTCTACAAGGTGTCTTGATGAGCCGCACAATGTTAGGAGATGGTGATGGTATAAGTAAGATATCAGGGTCCAGATCCGTTGGTAACTGCAAATGTATTATAGTTACAATATAGTATAGATAATTGAGCCCCCCAGGGCTTCATGTGTTACTTAAGAATGTGTTCTGCTTTGTACAACAGGAAAGATGGGAAAACAACAGCTGATTGGACAGTAGCTTCAAACTGAACCAATGCGGCACAGGTACAATATTAACCGGAGACCACTGGTGTATTTATGACATTAAACACAATGGGTAGAAGACAATACCTTCTCCCTATAGCTTGCCATTGTTATTTCTTATTTCAGAACCACCGTGTGCGACGGGTCCTGTTAAACGAGTGTATCTAAGAAAAACACCATATATCAATACTTATAAACATATACTACATCTTAACAAGTACATAGCTTCCAGGTGAAATTTTAAAACTGGAGGAAATGTGTTTAACCATGAGGATGCAAATGTTTCTGTTATCATATCACATTAAGGCTGCATATGACATATTTAAGAGTGGGCCGTTTTTAGTTTGAACCGAACATACAGAGGGCTGGATTGCATAGGCTTACTTTAAGAGATGCACCAGGTTGGTTCTCTGATGCAATGACATTCATTAGGGTGACAATGCCTGTGCCATCTAAGTATGCTACCTCATCATTAGTCCTAGCATTTATCCATTTGGTATCCATTTGGTATCCATTTGGTATCCATTTGGTATCCATTTGGTATCCATTTGGTAGCCATTTGGTAGCCATTTGGTAGCCAATAAAAGCAATTCTGTTCTAATCAACAGTACACAGGGGAAAATAATTGTGTCCATGTCATACATTCAGAAAGACATTGGGTACCGGGTTAATGTGTCTGTACACTGTTAGCTTCATAGAGCTGGACTGTGGTTGGCTAATTCCTTATTGCCTTCCTTTATCAACGATGAGAATACCTAAAGAGAAAAATGTAAATGTAAAATGAACGCATATGTTAGTTCCACACATGTCCAGCATAAAAACACTGTTGATAGATAAACACACCAAAAACATACAAGCTCTTCACCGTTTCAAAACATAGAATTTATATATAATATATAAATAAACACTTCCAACTTCTGTGTTCAGAATTTCAGAAGTCTAGCCTTTTTTGCGTGTGTCCAGCTGAACAACCCAGAACAATATTGTTTGGACAACTGTTTCAACATTCCACAGATGTTTTTTCAGTATTTATAGATCCTACAATTTATATACCTGTTTATAAACAAAGGAATACCCAAACACTGGGAAAAAAACCAGAACCAGCTTTGTGAGAACCAGATATCAGTCATAGTCAGAAACTGTTTCTTGAAGTAAGTAGTCATTAATTAGCATGACAAAAAATATAAAAACATCAATGGCGTGAGTGCAAAGAGGGCAAGACTGTGTGTTTGTTTTTTCTCTGGGCTTTTATAAATTTCATCAAGACGCTGAATATGACCATCAGTCCAACTGACCTGGCACCACTTGCGGTTGTTGCTAATCATGTGTGTGGCAGCGATGCAGCTGAACAGGTCATCAGAGACCAGGCCATCAGGCAGATGGGCGAGGAACTGGGCGATATGGATGAAGTCCATCTGCAGTAGGACATCCTGGTAGAGACGCAGGATGACCAGAGCTGTGCGGAACAGAAACTCCTCCCCGTCCCGACAGAACACATCCCACACACGACAGGCCAAGTCCAATGGCAACGACTTACTGTACAACGTGAAGATCCTGCGGGTTTTGGACGTCAGACACAGAGACATCAAGAAAGACACACATTGACAGTTTGGCAATTTACGGTTCGTCTTGAGCAACTTAAAGGTAAATAGACAAACAGAATCATATGAAAATGTCACTTTGATAAAGGTTCAATTCATTTCTACAAATGAAGTATTGGACCATTCAAATGTGATATCAACAAGGGAAACATCGAAGCATCAGGTAGTTGTGCACTCACCAGTCTATGAGATAGAGATCTGGGGTGAGGTTGTTGATCTGAAAGTGACTGAACAGCCGGGGGAGGTTTTCTTCAAAAAACACCTCAAAAGCAGCAAAGTATTTCAACATCTGAAAAGGACAAATGGTTTAAACTTGGGTATTACTTGTGCATACGGGTGTGTGTGTGTGTGTGTGAAAATGTGTCTTAGTACCAAGTCATGGTCCACTCTGAAGAAGGCCATCTGACAGGGCTTGTTCAGTAGGTTAGCAAAGGCAATAAAGGCATCAGCTTCCTCCAAGTTTAACAAAAGTACAGCAGCGATAAAGGACATTCCCTGGACCTGGAGAACACAGGTTATAGATCAATTCATTTTTTACCAAAATCAATGTCTTGCTATTAGGAACAATGAAATTAAACTGGAGATTTTGGGAGAAATGAATTTATTTAAATATTGTTACATTTAACAGATTGAGAAAAAAAACAATCTAATATGACTTAAAATTTTGTAATTTCAGTTACATCGTATACCTAAACCTAAAAAGAATTTATGTACGAACAATTTCAGAAATCAAACTGTCTGCATTGAGATGGTCTGGGCCTTCCCAAACAGCAGAGTGGCGTGACCAAAGAAAATCTAATAGGGTCTGGCATTATATCCGAATTTTCTCTGGTTAAAGATCTCTGGCTATATGGACCCAAAAGTCTCCATGCATGCATGTTCTGTTAATTGTCTCTGAGCTCGTTAGCTGTTGCTTGCTGTCCCCCTTCACTTTATCACACATTTGTTGATAAACCTGCCCAGTCACTCTCTGTTCACCAATTTACTGTAAAGCAGACTTTGACAAGTTACAACAGATGACGTGTGAAATATGTTTGTTTAGGAGCCTTACTGACTTACTACATTATAGCCTTGAGAGTTAACAGAAAATATAAAGTTTAAAGCAAGGTTTTTACAACTAACAGAAAACATTGAATACAATGCTAAATTAAGTCATATTTAGTCTGCTACTTACATAGCCCACATCTGGTCGATAACACGTATATGCCCCCAAAACACTGTGCAGGAGGTCATGATAAGGCCCGTCCTATAGGAAGAATATTAAAGACTAATTCACATATAGCATTTTACAAAGTTCAAGCAGATATTTTCTAATATTCCTTTCTGGTGAAGGAGCTAAAGCATGCAACTCACTTGTTATATTCAAATTCATTGTTTGAGCCATGCATGAACTGACAAAAGCGTAATCTGTAGCCTACACTAATATTCCTAGCATTTAGAATGTGAAGAGATGGAACATGGTAATAACAAATGTATTTCTGTTACATTCGACAGGGTATTTGGGTTCCAGAATGTAAATGTGCTCTAAGACCAATCGGTATCTAGACAAACCTCCATGGGTCTATAAAGAAACATAGTGGGGAAATGGTATTGACATCATGGAGAAATGGTTACAACTTGTCTGTGTTTACCGGGTTTACTGGTGATGACAGTAGAGACCTACCTTCTGAAATATAAACAGAGAAGGAAATGTCCTGGAAATGTCCAGCTTTATCAGGTCCAGACTCGACTCTCTATCCGCTTGCAATGATCCCAAGTCTATTTTGTAAAAAAGGTTGGCTATTTTAATGCAATGCAGACAACATTTTTTGAGGGGAACGATTAAAGTACAAAAATGTGTGTTTATTTAGGATTGGACTTTTATTTTCTCTGGGTCTTTTGTTCTTCTGTGGTTCTTACACTGTGCATTGTTATCCAAGATGGTCTCACTAAAGCGCCTCCACCTCTCCTTTGCCCGAGACAGAAATATCTCATACAGCTCTGCAGAAGAGGTAGACAATTAAAAAATAGAAAGCGGGTAAAACCGCACGATAATTTAAATAAAATCTCAAGTAATGCATAGACAACCACATAACATAACACTAACACCAACACATGTTAGCAGCATGAAAATCAGATGGTGTGCAAAGTAATAGGACTATATACCCATGCGCCTAGAAGCACTGGTGTTTGATGAAAACACTAAAGGGTCTGGGTTGTCACCTGGAGTTATATTGAGCTCGTTGCCGATTGCCAGGCTCCAGACTCGTCCTCTGACGCTGGGAGGGAGTCCTTGCCACCAGAGCTCTCGGACCCGGCGCGTGTTACGCCTGCCCGGGTACAGATCAGCAAACGCTAATTAACAAAGATCTTGAATAACAAACAATGTTAAATCCTCTCAAAAAGTCTACAGCACATATGTACGTTTGCCAGACAAACACTTTCAGCCTGAGGTAGTCTCATAACAATGAAAACACTTGTTTAGTAAAACGATTTGCGATGAAAACAAAATGCCACATAGCCGCTTACATGCTGTTCCAGTTGGGTAGGATGTCATTATTCCAGATGACCATGGCGTTGGCAATGCTGTCCTCCTGTTTAAACCTCTCCTTCATCTGATGCTTCTTCCGCTGGGCCTCTTTCATCTCTGATAGGGCACAGAGACGATAGGGCTTGCATGTATCTGGTTGTATAGGCGTGCATGTGTGCATGTAGGTCGACGTGAGTGCAATAAAAATTGTGGTCGGGGCAAACCTCTTCTCTTGGCTCCTGCCACCATCTCGTCATACTCCAGTTTGTGGCGCGATGCTTCTTCAGCCGACTTGGCAGGAAGGTTCCTAAACAAAGGTGATGGTATGGAGGCATTTTGGCATACCAGCATGGTGACTTTTCTTTCTACCTTCAGGTGATGCTCAAAACTTTATCCCTACCCGAACCCTTCATTCTGCAGACCTGACATTAGCTCAGTCCTCCCAAAATAGACAAAACATTTTTCAAGTGAACGCTGCCTTTAAGGTAATAAATGAACACGCTGAATATGATCACCCATCTGTTATTTCATCTTAAAAAATGTTTTCCTTTAGGGTGACATGAACCAGGCCAGTTTTGTTTGTCAATGTACCTAAATCAGATTGGTTTTACTGTGTATTTTTGTAAACACTCACGGTGGCCTATCCTCTAGTATTAGAGCTGTGGTCGAGAGCGGCTCAAAGTCCAGGTTTCTCCTCCGTGTTACAGAGAACTTGGCCGGTGGGCGTGTGGATGAACGCTCCTTCACTGGACACTCCTTTACAAACAGAATACAGGAAACAAAGGAGGGCAATGAGATGTAATTTTTATATCTGTTGAGTTAAACATGTGTTGTAATTGAGTTGTTATTGACTCCGATACACAGAAGTTTAACTAACCTGCTTAATGGTGACGGCGTCTTTAGTGTCTATATTAGTGTTCTCTCTCGAAGAATACTTTCCAAATAACTTCAACCCGGGACCAATCTGGGAAGGTGGCTTGGGGTCTTTGGGCTTCCTAGAAAACAGGTTCCTGAAGGTGAGAGAAAGAGTGATGAACATATGAGAGTCGATTAGTTACCATTCAAGAAACAAACAAACAAAAAAAGAACAAGTAAAAAAGACAAGAAGAGAGTGATAAACGAATCAATAAATAAAGAGTGATAAACATTATATGAGAGTCGATTAACCTTTCACGAAACAAACAAAAGGAGAACAAGTAAAAAAGAAGAGAGTGATGAACGAATCAATAAATAAAGTTTGATGAGCCTTTTATGAGAGTGGATTACCACTCAAGAAACAAACAAAAGGAGAACAAGTAAGAAGGAGAAATAGAAATAAATGTGGCTATGTGTCTCTGAATATGACAGTACGTTAAATATTTTATACACATGTTTTTCAAAATGCTCCCAACTAAAACATCCAAAGAAATTACACATTCCAATGGTGATGGAAATAGTAGAATCAGGGCTTGTTGTACTCGTATTGAACCAACAAGTCAGCATAATTTAAAGCTCAGGTGTAGGCAACCCTGGACTCAGAATGCCATAGGCACTTTATGTTTTTCAGCAAACATTATGGAACACCTGGTGGTGTGTGAAATTTTGGCCAGGAACATGGTTGTCTATTCCTGCTGTAGCTTGCCTTGAGAAATGCATCAACCCCTGAATAGCATAACAAACTTTCAATACAAAATGCATTTGGCTAAACATCTGCAATTCTGTGATAAATACTTTTTGTGTACAGATAATGTGGTAGCAGAAAATTCTCGGACATTTTCCCGAAGGCTGAACTGCACATGATCAGTTAAATTATATAAAGTATGTACATATATGGGTCATTCTATGCAATGGAGAATAATGCATATATGGGTGTTTAGGAAAAACCTGAAATATCTGGCCACCTGAAACACCAGGTAAAGGGTCAAATTGCCAGTGCCACATTATCCTGAAGGAAACCCTGGTGAATGTGTGCGCGTCTGCGCGACGATATGCATTTTAGGCATACCTGGTGAAAAATTCTGAGATTCCAAACATCTTCGAAGGGGTCAGAGATGTCGACCCCTCTGGAAGTTTCTCTGGGGCACTTTGACGACGACAGTCCCTGCAGCTGTCGTCCCTGAAAAACGTGTCCCCGTCTTCCCGGCTGAGAGGTGTGGCATCACAGCTAAGAGAAACTGGGATGTGTGGGTTCAGTCTGAGCCTGAGAGGCCTAGCTGGGACACTGCACTCACTCAAGTCCTCTCTAGGGCTGGGCTCGGCGTTGCTGGTGCTTTCAGAAAGTGTCGACAGGCAGGGAGACGGGTGTTTGGCACTTGATTCTGAGGGTACATCCTCAAGGTTCAGAACATTGCGCCCAGCATCTTGGGGCTCGGCAGCAGCTGGTAGTTCCTCTGGATTTCCATGCCCCACCTCCTCAGTATTGCTTGTACACAGTGGAGGTAACTCAATGCTCTGGAGGCTCGGATTAAAATAACCCTCATTACAAGGAACGATGGAAGAAAAAGCAACACCAGCACATGTTGCTTCAGTGTTTACAACACGCAGGCATTGCATCGCTACATTTACGTCCTTGTCAGAGCCGAGCTGGTCTACTTCTGTGAGTTGCAGTTTGTTGTTTTTGTCTGCCTGGCTACAATCATCTATATCTACATCTGTAGACCAATCATCATTTGATAAATAACAATCCACATCTCTATTGAAGATTTTCATGTCCGAATCACCAGAGGGTGTGCAACTCGGTGTACGGTTGTCTGAACATGATGGAGATGCAATCAGTGGTCCTGGGTGTATATTAAAATCCCCCATATTCAGTTTGGCCATATGTAAACATTGAGCATCCCCCAGACTGTCCCTAAATGCATCCTGCTCTGAAACATGACCCAGCTCCAGTAACACTCTGTTACTTTCCTCCTGTCTGCACACGACTGTAGCTGTGGTGTCTGTGGAGGAGGAGAGGGCCCCTGTGTGAGCGTCAATAAATCCATTACATCTGTGGTCGTTGCAATGGTCCGAAATGAGACAACTTGCACTAGTCTGTCTGGGAGGAAACTCGCTAACCAAATCCAGCATTATTGCATTCCCAACTTTGACCTTATGCGAGGGTAACACGACGCAGTCCACGCGTGTATTCACCCCCTTGCTGCCGATATAAACATAGCCCGGCTGGCCATTTTCCACTGTGCGCGTCCGGCTTATGTTGTCGTTTAACGGCCGAGACGTGGCTGCTATTTTGCAGCGGTCAACGTATGGACCGTACGACGTAACCACCTCTTCGTTATCGTTGACGTCGACTGGCAAAATACGAACATCTCCCTGGTCTGCTGTTTCCATTTTACTTCACCGTCCGCGAAGCTAGTTTAGCAGCGGCTTTGGACACACATCCTGCCGCGTCCGGCTCAGCTCGCACTCGTCGTGGCTCTTTAACATTTTTTCTTTTGTGTTTTCACTCCAGTAAAGACAGACCTGTAGCCTGTTGTTTGGACTAACGTTGAATATATTCTAAGTCATTATTGGGCTGAATATCCAAGTAGCAGTCAGCAACACCTTCCCCACAGCCATTTTTAAATAATCCTGACGTCACCAGTGTCTTCACGTTAATACCACAACAGCCCCGCCCCCTCCGCCCCACCCACTTCTACCGAGGGCGGTCCCCTGTCACGTGAGAAACTCCGAGCCGTAGGAGACCAAAAACACATACACAGGTATGGAGCTAGATTTGTGTCTTTATTACATGAGAGAAAGTAAATGATCTGAGAGAAAAAAAAATGTTTGAGAGAAAAATGCATCACACTGATAGCAAAAAAGCATTTTATGAGAGAAAAAAATATATTTCAGAGAAAAAGTTTTCATACCAATAGCAAAAAATAATAAAATTTGAGACTAAAAAAAGTTTTGAGAGAAAGTATAAATTATTTCTGAGAAAAAAAAATCTCTCTCAAAATACTTTTTTTAACTCTCACATATATATTTTTTGCTATCAGTGTGAAAACATTTTCTCTCAAACATTTTTTTTTCTCTCAAAACTTTTTTCTTCTCGCTCTCAAAACCTAAGTCTTTGCTCTCGATGCAGTTTCTTTCTCTCGTGTCAGGACTTTGCTGTCACTGTGAAAATAATGTCATGGGCGGGGCCACGTTCCTATTGGCCAGCCAGGTGAGCATCCTCTTGTCTTGGGAGTCGAACTGAATCATTACACCATTGTCGATTCACCCACCGGCCATAATGCGCTTGCCTTAGTTGAGCGTGGTGACTCCAATGTTTGGGTAAGATGATGACACACACAACTCAATGGGTAGCTGGCTGAGCAAGTTCAGCATCACTGAAGATTAAACGTTAAATAGGCTATCCTAAATGTAAGCTAGTTTGCCAATACTGATGTGCTTGTCAGATTGACATGGACAAAGAATAGCACTCATATTCATGAATGTGTATTATATTATTAGCATGCTAATCGCTAGTACAGCTAATCGCTATCATGCTAAGTAAACTTGCAAACTCACCAGGTTTATACTAATTTGAAATCAAATGCCAATTGAATATGTTGATTTAGATAGTTTCACTATTTAATGAGTAGTGAGCTAGCTAGTTTCTACCTTTGCACTTGCTAGCCTCAAAGCCCCATCAGAGTAACTGCTTGTTCATCATACACAACCTCCGGTACAGTTTTACTCCATGCATGGATTCAGAATAACCTATTTGGTTTTAAGGGCAATATGATACATTTACTGTTTTAACGTATAATTGAACTTGGGCATTGGAACTTTATAAATTAGTCAACTGTGGCATGCGTGTCTGATGTAAGTAGTCCAGAAAGTGTCTTGTTGTTATAGTATTGTAATGTAGATGTTGATACAATTATTCATGTGGTCAATAAAACTGCGGCAGAATACATATTCCTGAACTAGAGTCAATCTCGCCATGCATTGTTCCTGAATGATGGTCACTGTAGAAGCAGTCTCCAGATGTTAATATGTCGGGATAACCGATTAACATCTTTATTCTGAGTCCTAATTCTGTCTGCTGCACATCTTCAGATATTAATGGAAAATATCTTCATGGCAAGAGGGGACACGTTGTCCTGAGCTGAGAAGAAAACACATTTTCAAAAGGAAATTAGTGGCCAGAAAATGGCATACCATTTTAACATCACCCTATATAAATGTACAGATTGTGTTTGTTTAGGTTAGGATGATTTTTGTTGAGAGTACTTGTTTTAAGAATGTTTTGTGAGACCTGCTGTGTTTTGCAACCCTTATCCTACACTTCTGTTGAGTAGGGCTAAGTAGGATACCCGGGGGTTTACATACACCAGTAGGTAACCCATTTCTATATACACTAGGTTAGAATCCAGTTGCTGTTTCCAGTGTTTTTTTGTAGCAGTGTGGTAAGTTGTGTTTAGGGATTGTCGTTAAAGGCCATACTGCCCTGGCACTGCTGTCCTCCCTCCCTGTGGTTAAAGGAGGTGTTAAATAGGATGACGTGGCTGACCCCAAGAGCACCTTTCATTCACTGCGACCTGGCTGGATACCCTATATAAGAACATTTGTTTTCATCACAGAAATGTGTATTGCAAGTTAGATTAGTGAACAGAGATGCCTTTCTAACATGCATAGTATACAATACAGCTACCATGGGGTATTTTAATGCTGGACTAATGGCCTCGAATCTAACTTGGATTGCCATATTGAACAGTAACTTCAGTGGTTCATTCTCACATGCTCGTATCAGAATGACCCCCTGCCTGAAAACATACTTTCATTTACTATTTAACTATGCCCATCAGTACACTGAATGGTATTAATATTTCATTTGAGCACAACTACATAGGAATAAGTACAATAAAAATAAATACATTTACACACCTTAGTGTTATTAATATACATTTAATTCCTGATGAGAAATATAGCATTTGTACACTGAAATATATAACTGAAGTTATTTCAAATAGACTAATGATGGTATGAAATAATCCATTAAGAATAACACATTCAATAATACATACCTCATTGTCAGTTGAAAAAGTATTGGCTTTAAGTCACATGCTCGTTTACCTTTCAGAACTACAAGGGAGCAAATGTTTTAAATAGAGAATGGCTATTAATATGTTCACGCTTCTATGTACTGACTGAGGGGCGGAACTTACTTGTTGTTGTAACTATTGGTTAATTAAAAAATTGTGCCTTTAGGTGTTTTTTTTATGTAGATTTCAGAGACTCCAGAATGAAAAACAAGCTGTAATGGATGAGAACCAAGCCGTGATGGGTGAGAACCAAGCTGTGATGGATGAGAACCAAGCCCTTAGGGAGGAGAACCAAGCCCTGAGGGAAAGCAATGCACGAGGCGGTGAGAACATGCACAAAAAAGTAATATGTATGATAAGCTTCAGAGATATGTAATTTGTAACAGTTTTTTTTTTATTTTCAGCTTCGGTTTTGGCAATCAAATGTGGGAGGGACCTAAAGACAACTGTTTGGCGAATGCTTTCCATCAATACAACCTGGACTGAAGTAGGGGATTAAGCATGTTTTATAGACACGTTCCTGAAGACCATTGTTCAAAGTACGTTGGATTTTCCCCACATATTTAAGTAGATGTGTATGGCATTATGCCATTCAAATGGAATGACACATATGTATTTTCTACAGGAGCCATCCGGAAGAAGCCGGCGCCCCAGGATGCCACTGATGAAGCGGTCCAGGTTAACTTTACGCGTTACCTGAAAGGAGCATCTGACCGTGAAGGCGGAAAAAGGCGCCGCACAGCTGAGGGACCCACAGCCAACCCCTTAAACCTATAGGCTGACTACTGACACCCCAGCATCACTGACAACTGGAACCCTTTCTTTATCCTGCAGTCAGTAACATCAAGACTCCTAAAGAAGCCAGAAGTGTCAGACTACACTCACCCAATCCACACTGTTCACTGTGGAAATTACTCTATTTTTATTCCCTGTGAATACCTCTGATACTGCACATTAACCTGGTACCAAATATTCTACTTACTGTTTTTAACATTTGCTTTTTACATTCCATCACAGTGCTTAACTGTTATTCTATTGTTAAATATAGCTTGTAATCCTTGCGCCACAGGTCAGCATTGCAGTTATAATGGTCTGTTCTACTGTTTTTACCTCTATTTTTTATATACATATTTCAAGTTGTTTTTCACAGATACAAGAGACACAGATCTTATTGCAGCACAGTGAAATCTTGTTCCCCAGGTCAGCAATGCCATTATAGTGGTATATTCTACTCCAGAGCTTAACTCTAAATTATAACCAATTATCCTATTGTTAGAAATGGCTTGTAAATGTGATGTTTTACATCGATTTATTTGGTATCCTGCACATACTTTGGTATCAAATACCCTCATTACTTGTTATAATGTCTACTGGTAACATTAACCAAAATTCAATTAGAAACCTGCACGTTCTTTAGTGTGTGTATATATATTAATTTTTTCTGTTATTTATATTTCAGTGATCTGACATGTTTTTGTACTTTGAAATGTGGAATTAAAACATCAAATATATTTTTTTCGGGTTTGATCAATTATTATTCTAGATAAACTGCATGATATAAATATCAGCATTATACATCTGCATGATGCCGACGGTTTGACGGCGTATGGAGCTAGATTTGTGTCTTTATTACATGAGAGAAAGTAAATGATCTGAGAGAAAAAAAAATGTTTGAGAGAAAAATGCATCACACTGATAGCAAAAAAGCATTTTATGAGAGAAAAAAATATATTTGAGAGAAAAAGTTTTCATACCAATAGCAAAAAATAATAAAATTTGAGACTAAAAAAAGCTTTGAGAGAAAGTATAAATTATTTCTGAGAAAAAAAAATCTCTCTCAAAATACTTTTTTTAACTCTCACATATATTTTTTTTGCTATCAGTGTGAAAACATTTTCTCTCAAACATTTTTTTTTCTCTCAAAACTTTTTTCTTCTCGCTCTCAAAACCTAAGTCTTTGCTCTCGATGCAGTTTCTTTCTCTCGTGTCAGGATTTTGCTGTCACTGTGAAAATAATGTCATGGGGGGGGCCACGTTCCTATTGGCCAGCCAGGTGAGCATCCTCTTGTCTTGGGAGTCGAACTGAATCATTAGACCATTGTCGATTCAGCCACCGGCCATAATGCGCTTGCCTTAGTTGAGCGTGGTGACTCCAATGTTTGGGTAAGATGATGACACACACAACTCAATGGGTAGCTGGCTGAGCAAGTTCAGCATCACTGAAGATTAAACGTTAAATAGGCTATCCTAAATGTAAGCTAGTTTGCCAATACTGATGTGCTTGTCAGATTGACATGGACAAAGAATAGCACTCATATTCATGAATGTGTATTATATTATTAGCATGCTAATCGCTATCATTCTAAGTAAACTTGCAAACTCACCAGGTTTATACTAATTTGAAATCAAATGCCAATTGAATATGTTGATTTAGATAGTTTCACTATTTAATGAGTAGTGAGCTAGCTAGTTTCTACCTTTGCACTTGCTAGCCTCAAAGCCCCATCAGAGTAACTGCTTGTTCATCATACACAACCTCCGGTACAGTTTTACTCCATGCATGGATTCGACTCAGGATAACCAATTTGGTTTTAAGGGCAATATGATACATTTACTGTTTTAACGTATAATTGAACTTGGGCATTGGAACTTTATAAATTAGTCAACTGTGGCATGCGTGTCTGATGTCAGTAGTCCAGAAAGTGTCTTGTTTGTTATAGTATTGTATGTAGATGTTGATACAATTATTCATGTGGTCAATAAAACTGCGGCAGAATACATATTCCTGAACTAGAGTCAATCTCGCCATGCATTGTTCCTGAATGATGGTCACTGTAGAAGCAGTCTCCAGATGTTAATATGTCGGGATAACCGATTAACATCTTTATTCTGAGTCCTAATTCTGTCTGCTGCACATCTTCAGATATTAATGGAAAATATCTTCATGGCAAGAGGGGACACGTTGTCCTGAGCTGAGAAGAAAACACATTTTCAAAAGGAAATTAGTGGCCAGAAAATGGCATACCATTTTAACATCACCCTATATAAATGTACAGATTGTGTTTGTTTAGGTTAGGATGATTTTTGTTGAGAGTACTTGTTTTAAGAATGTTTTGTGAGACCTGCTGTGTTTTGCAACCCTTATCCTACACTTCTGTTGAGTAGGGCTAAGTAGGATACCCGGGGGTTTACATACACCAGTAGGTAACCCATTTCTATATACACTAGGTTAGAATCCAGTTGCTGTTTCCAGTGTTTTTGTAGCAGTGTGGTAAGTTGTGTTTAGGGATTGTCGTTAAAGGCCATACTGCCCTGGCACTGCTGTCCTCCCTCCCTGTGGTTAAAGGAGGTGTTAAATAGGATGACGTGGCTGACCCCAAGAGCACCTTTCATTCACTGCGACCTGGCTGGATACCCTATATAAGAACATTTGTTTTCATCACAGAAATGTGTATTGCAAGTTAGATTAGTGAACAGAGATGCCTTTCTAACATGCATAGTATACAATACAGCTACCATGGGGTATTTTAATGCTGGACTAATGGCCTCGAATCTAACTTGGATTGCCATATTGAACAGTAACTTCAGTGGTTCATTCTCACATGCTCGTATCAGAATGACCCCCTGCCTGAAAACATACTTTCATTTACTATTTAACTATGCCCATCAGTACACTGAATGGTATTAATATTTCATTTGAGCACAACTACATAGGAATAAGTACAATAAAAATAAATACATTTACACACCTTAGTGTTATTAATATACATTTAATTCCTGATGAGAAATATAGCATTTGTACACTGAAATATATAACTGAAGTTATTTCAAATAGACTAATGATGGTATGAAATAATCCATTAAGAATAACACATTCAATAATACATACCTCATTGTCAGTTGAAAAAGTATTGGCTTTAAGTCACATGCTCGTTTACCTTTCAGAACTACAAGGGAGCAAATGTTTTAAATAGAGAATGGCTATTAATATGTTCACGCTTCTATGTACTGACTGAGGGGGAACTTACTTGTTGTTGTAACTATTGGTTAATTAAAAAATTGTGCCTTTAGGTGTTTTTTTTATGTAGATTTCAGAGACTCCAGAATGAAAAACAAGCTGTAATGGATGAGAACCAAGCCGTGATGGGTGAGAACCAAGCTGTGATGGATGAGAACCAAGCCCTTAGGGAGGAGAACCAAGCCCTGAGGGAAAGCAATGCACGAGGCGGTGAGAACATGCACAAAAAGTAATATGTATGATAAGCTTCAGAGATATGTAATTTGTAACAGTTTTTTTTATTTTCAGCTTCGGTTTTTGGCAATCAAATGTGGGAGGGACCTAAAGACAACTGTTTGGCGAATGCTTTCCATCAATACAACCTGGACTGAAGTAGGGGATTAAGCATGTTTTATAGACACGTTCCTGAAGACCATTGTTCAAAGTACGTTGGATTTTCCCCCCCACATATTTAAGTAGATGTGTATGGCATTATGCCATTCAAATGGAATGACACATATGTATTTTCTACAGGAGCCATCCGGAAGAAGCCGGCGCCCCAGGATGCCACTGATGAAGCGGTCCAGGTTAACTTTACGCGTTACCTGAAAGGAGCATCTGACCGTGAAGGCGGAAAAGGCGCCGCACAGCTGAGGGACCCACAGCCAACCCCTTAAACCTATAGGCTGACTACTGACACCCCAGCATCACTGACAACTGGAACCCTTTCTTTATCCTGCAGTCAGTAACATCAAGACTCCTAAAGAAGCCAGAAGTGTCAGACTACACTCACCCAATCCACACTGTTCACTGTGGAAATTACTCTATTTTTATTCCCTGTGAATACCTCTGATACTGCACATTAACCTGGTACCAAATATTCTACTTACTGTTTTTAACATTTGCTTTTTACATTCCATCACAGTGCTTAACTGTTATTCTATTGTTAAATATAGCTTGTAATCCTTGCGCCACAGGTCAGCATTGCAGTTATAATGGTCTGTTCTACTGTTTTTACCTCTATTTTTTATATACATATTTCAAGTTGTTTTTCACAGATACAAGAGACACAGATCTTATTGCAGCACAGTGAAATCTTGTTCCCCAGGTCAGCAATGCCATTATAGTGGTATATTCTACTCCAGAGCTTAACTCTAAATTATAACCAATTATCCTATTGTTAGAAATGGCTTGTAAATGTGATGTTTTACATCGATTTATTTGGTATCCTGCACATACTTTGGTATCAAATACCCTCATTACTTGTTATAATGTCTACTGGTAACATTAACCAAAATTCAATTAGAAACCTGCACGTTCTTTAGTGTGTGTATATATATTAATTTTTTCTGTTATTTATATTTCAGTGATCTGACATGTTTTTGTACTTTGAAATGTGGAATTAAAACATCAAATATATTTTTTTTTCGGGTTTGATCAATTATTATTCTAGATAAACTGCATGATATAAATATCAGCATTATACATCTGCATGATGCCGACGGTTTGACGGCGTATGGAGCTAGATTTGTGTCTTTATTACATGAGAGAAAGTAAATGATCTGAGAGAAAAAAATGTTTGAGAGAAAAATGCATCACACTGATAGCAAAAAGCATTTTATGAGAGAAAAAATATATTTGAGAGAAAAAGTTTTCATACCAATAGCAAAAAATAATAAAATTTGAGACTAAAAAAGCTTTGAGAGAAAGTATAAATTATTTCTGAGAAAAAAATCTCTCTCAAAATACTTTTTTAACTCTCACATATATTTTTTTTTTTGCTATCAGTGTGAAAACATTTTCTCTCAAACATTTTTTTTCTCTCAAAACTTTTTTTCTTCTCGCTCTCAAAACCTAAGTCTTTGCTCTCGATGCAGTTTCTTTCTCTCGTGTCAGGATTTTGCTGTCACTGTGAAAATAATGTCATGGGGGGGCCACGTTCCTATTGGCCAGCCAGGTGAGCATCCTCTTGTCTTGGGAGTCGAACTGAATCATTAGACCATTGTCGATTCAGCCACCGGCCATAATGCGCTTGCCTTAGTTGAGCGTGGTGACTCCAATGTTTGGGTAAGATGATGACACACACAACTCAATGGGTAGCTGGCTGAGCAAGTTCAGCATCACTGAAGATTAAACGTTAAATAGGCTATCCTAAATGTAAGCTAGTTTGCCAATACTGATGTGCTTGTCAGATTGACATGGACAAAGAATAGCACTCATATTCATGAATGTGTATTATATTATTAGCATGCTAATCGCTATCATTCTAAGTAAACTTGCAAACTCACCAGGTTTATACTAATTTGAAATCAAATGCCAATTGAATATGTTGATTTAGATAGTTTCACTATTTAATGAGTAGTGAGCTAGCTAGTTTCTACCTTTGCACTTGCTAGCCTCAAAGCCCCATCAGAGTAACTGCTTGTTCATCATACACAACCTCCGGTACAGTTTTACTCCATGCATGGACGACTCAGGATAACCAATTTGGTTTTAAGGGCAATATGATACATTTACTGTTTTAACGTATAATTGAACTTTAACCTAAAATTATTGTTATTAATGTGTTTAGCATCTGTATCTCTCACTATAGGTAGGTTATATAGCACTATCCAAGATAGCAATGAGTCGGAAGACCACCGTGCGTTTTGACGGCGCACCGTCGGGAGCAATCCGTCGGCCGCTATACAGGTCGCGGAAGGTCCGCCTTCTATATTACAGCGGCTGCTGCCAACGGTGCGCCGTCAAACCGTCGGCATCATGCAGATGTATAATGCTGATATTTATATCATGCAGTTTATCTAGAATAATAATTGATCAAACCCGAAAAAAATATATTTGATGTTTTAATTCCACATTTCAAAGTACAAAAACATGTCAGATCACTGAAATATAAATAACAGAAAAAATTAATATATATACACACACTAAAGAACGTGCAGGTTTCTAATTGAATTTTGGTTAATGTTACCAGTAGACATTATAACAAGTAATGAGGGTATTTGATACCAAAGTATGTGCAGGATACCAAATAAATCGATGTAAAACATCACATTTACAAGCCATTTCTAACAATAGGATAATTGGTTATAATTTAGAGTTAAGCTCTGGAGTAGAATATACCACTATAATGGCATTGCTGACCTGGGGAACAAGATTTCACTGTGCTGCAATAAGATCTGTGTCTCTTGTATCTGTGAAAAACAACTTGAAATATGTATATAAAAAATAGAGGTAAAAACAGTAGAACAGACCATTATAACTGCAATGCTGACCTGTGGCGCAAGGATTACAAGCTATATTTAACAATAGAATAACAGTTAAGCACTGTGATGGAATGTAAAAAGCAAATGTTAAAAACAGTAAGTAGAATATTTGGTACCAGGTTAATGTGCAGTATCAGAGGTATTCACAGGGAATAAAAATAGAGTAATTTCCACAGTGAACAGTGTGGATTGGGTGAGTGTAGTCTGACACTTCTGGCTTCTTTAGGAGTCTTGATGTTACTGACTGCAGGATAAAGAAAGGGTTCAGTTGTCAGTGATGCTGGGGTGTCAGTAGTCAGCCTATAGGTTTAAGGGGTTGGCTGTGGGTCCCTCAGCTGTGCGGCGCCTTTTCCGCCTTCACGGTCAGATGCTCCTTTCAGGTAACGCGTAAAGTTAACCTGGACCGCTTCATCAGTGGCATCCTGGGGCGCCGGCTTCTTCCGGATGGCTCCTGTAGAAAATACATATGTGTCATTCCATTTGAATGGCATAATGCCATACACATCTACTTAAATATGTGGGGGGGAAAATCCAACGTACTTTGAACAATGGTCTTCAGGAACGTGTCTATAAAACATGCTTAATCCCCTACTTCAGTCCAGGTTGTATTGATGGAAAGCATTCGCCAAACAGTTGTCTTTAGGTCCCTCCCACATTTGATTGCCAAAAACCGAAGCTGAAAATAAAAAAAACTGTTACAAATTACATATCTCTGAAGCTTATCATACATATTACTTTTTTGTGCATGTTCTCACCGCCTCGTGCATTGCTTTCCCTCAGGGCTTGGTTCTCCTCCCTAAGGGCTTGGTTCTCATCCATCACAGCTTGGTTCTCACCCATCACGGCTTGGTTCTCATCCATTACAGCTTGTTTTTCATTCTGGAGTCTCTGGAAATCTACATAAAAAAAACACCTAAAGGCACAATTTTTTTAATTAACCAATAGTTACAACAACAAGTAAGTTCCGCCCCTCAGTCAGTACATAGAAGCGTGAACATATTAATAGCCATTCTCTATTTAAAACATTTGCTCCCTTGTAGTTCTGAAAGGTAAACGAGCATGTGACTTAAAGCCAATACTTTTTTCAACTGACAATGAGGTATGTATTATTGAATGTGTTATTCTTAATGGATTATTTCATACCATCATTAGTCTATTTGAAATAACTTCAGTTATATATTTCAGTGTACAAATGCTATATTTCTCATCAGGAATTAAATGTATATTAATAACACTAAGGTGTGTAAATGTATTTATTTTTATTGTACTTATTCCTATGTAGTTGTGCTCAAATGAAATATTAATACCATTCAGTGTACTGATGGGCATAGTTAAATAGTAAATGAAAGTATGTTTTCAGGCAGGGGGTCATTCTGATACTGTTAGCATGTGAGAATGAACCACTGAAGTTACTGTTCAATATGGCAATCCAAGTTAGATTCGAGGCCATTAGTCCAGCATTAAAATACCCCATGGTAGCTGTATTGTATACTATGCATGTTAGAAAGGCATCTCTGTTCACTAATCTAACTTGCAATACACATTTCTGTGATGAAAACAAATGTTCTTATATAGGGTATCCAGCCAGGTCGCAGTGAATGAAAGGTGCTCTTGGGGTCAGCCACGTCATCCTATTTAACACCTCCTTTAACC
The DNA here is from genome assembly GCA_029465975.1 of Dallia pectoralis. NCBI lineage: Eukaryota > Metazoa > Chordata > Actinopteri > Esociformes > Umbridae > Dallia > Dallia pectoralis. The sequence continues at coordinate 13,248,332 of CM055730.1, read as the reverse complement.
ACAGGGAGGGAGGACAGCAGTGCCAGGGCAGTATGGCCTTTAACGACAATCCCTAAACACAACTTACCACACTGCTACAAAAAAACACTGGAAACAGCAACTGGATTCTAACCTAGTGTATATAGAAATGGGTTACCTACTGGTGTATGTAAACCCCCGGGTATCCTACTTAGCCCTACTCAACAGAAGTGTAGGATAAGGGTTGCAAAACACAGCAGGTCTCACAAAACATTCTTAAAACAAGTACTCTCAACAAAAATCATCCTAACCTAAACAAACACAATCTGTACATTTATATAGGGTGATGTTAAAATGGTATGCCATTTTCTGGCCACTAATTTCCTTTTGAAAATGTGTTTTCTTCTCAGCTCAGGACAACGTGTCCCCTCTTGCCATGAAGATATTTTCCATTAATATCTGAAGATGTGCAGCAGACAGAATTAGGACTCAGAATAAAGATGTTAATCGGTTATCCCGACATATTAACATCTGGAGACTGCTTCTACAGTGACCATCATTCAGGAACAATGCATGGCGAGATTGACTCTAGTTCAGGAATATGTATTCTGCCGCAGTTTTATTGACCACATGAATAATTGTATCAACATCTACATTACAATACTATAACAACAAGACACTTTCTGGACTACTTACATCAGACACGCATGCCACAGTTGACTAATTTATAAAGTTCCAATGCCCAAGTTCAATTATACGTTAAAACAGTAAATGTATCATATTGCCCTTAAAACCAAATAGGTTATTCTGAATCCATGCATGGAGTAAAACTGTACCGGAGGTTGTGTATGATGAACAAGCAGTTACTCTGATGGGGCTTTGAGGCTAGCAAGTGCAAAGGTAGAAACTAGCTAGCTCACTACTCATTAAATAGTGAAACTATCTAAATCAACATATTCAATTGGCATTTGATTTCAAATTAGTATAAACCTGGTGAGTTTGCAAGTTTACTTAGCATGATAGCGATTAGCTGTACTAGCGATTAGCATGCTAATAATATAATACACATTCATGAATATGAGTGCTATTCTTTGTCCATGTCAATCTGACAAGCACATCAGTATTGGCAAACTAGCTTACATTTAGGATAGCCTATTTAACGTTTAATCTTCAGTGATGCTGAACTTGCTCAGCCAGCTACCCATTGAGTTGTGTGTGTCATCATCTTACCCAAACATTGGAGTCACCACGCTCAACTAAGGCAAGCGCATTATGGCCGGTGGGTGAATCGACAATGGTGTAATGATTCAGTTCGACTCCCAAGACAAGAGGATGCTCACCTGGCTGGCCAATAGGAACGTGGCCCCGCCCATGACATTATTTTCACAGTGACAGCAAAGTCCTGACACGAGAGAAAGAAACTGCATCGAGAGCAAAGACTTAGGTTTTGAGAGCGAGAAGAAAAAAGTTTTGAGAGAAAAAAAAATGTTTGAGAGAAAATGTTTTCACACTGATAGCAAAAAATATATATGTGAGAGTTAAAAAAAGTATTTTGAGAGAGATTTTTTTTTCTCAGAAATAATTTATACTTTCTCTCAAAACTTTTTTTAGTCTCAAATTTTATTATTTTTTGCTATTGGTATGAAAACTTTTTCTCTGAAATATATTTTTTTCTCTCATAAAATGCTTTTTTGCTATCAGTGTGATGCATTTTTCTCTCAAACATTTTTTTTTCTCTCAGATCATTTACTTTCTCTCATGTAATAAAGACACAAATCTAGCTCCATACACAGGTGTTGGTCATATGATTAGAATATCATCAAAAAGTTGATTTATTTCAGTAATTCCATTCAAAAAGTGAAACTTGGATATTATATTCATTCATTACACACAGCCTGATATATTTCAAATGTTTATTTCCAGAGCTGTGCTCGAGACCACCTAAAGCGAGACCGAGACGAGACCGAGACCGAAGGGGGCCGAGACCGAGACGAGACCAAGACCGAAGGGGGCCGAGACCGAGACGAGACCGAGACCGAAGGTGGCCGAGACCGAGACGAGACCGATACCAAAGGGGCCGAGACCGAGACCAGTCATATCAACACTAAATAATATGACATGTTTTTGGTCCAATGACCAATGTAAAAAAAACACTTGACCAACAGCATCAGATCATCTACTGTGTTGTCATCCTGAATGAAATGAATTTTATTAAAAAGAGTATGTAGGCCTATTTATTGTCTTATGTAAACATAAAATACGAAAATAAAACCATGATTTTAAAATGCACAGGCTATGATATTAAAATTTCCAAAAATCGAATAAATGAAAATCCATCAAACTGTATGTCTTATGTTGATGTAGTAAATGCTAACACATTTTAGATCACAAGCGACTTGCAATCAAATGATTTGCGCATGATTGGCCGATAAACAAATCTATTTATAATTATTTATCCGTCCACAGGCACGCAGCTTCAGTTGTTTGTCTGCTTGAGCAGGACACGCAAACGAACCGGTTGCACTGCGCACAGTGTTCATTATTGTTACGAGTGCACATGAGACAGCAGCAAACTAACCCGGTTGAACTGCGCACAGTGTTCATATAGATCAGACCAAAACCCTTCCAGTTTAATAAAGATCGGACCAAAACGGGTTCAGTTTCATATAGATCGGACCATAACCGTTCCAGTTTTATGCTCTTTCTGCCGTATGCCCCCGGACTTATGTATGTCCCACGTCCTTCTGTGTGCATGAGTAATTTCATTTATCGCCCATTTGTAGTTAGCCTATTAATAATTATTGTTTATATTCGTTTAATTTCGATACAAAACAATATTTTGTTGAAGTCTCTTGTAGGCTATATGAATACACTGTGGTTCATTCGTTATTAATTATTGAGTGCAATAGGCGCATGACACATGAATGGGGCTGTATGTATTTGGCGGAATTCGTTCTGTTTATTTAGTGAAACATATTTCTTTATAAACGTACCTCTTTTTTGTAGTTCAAACAAGCCAATCAGACTATTGTCTATATGTGTTCTCGTAGTATTTGTCTGTGTATCGCCCATTCAACCATTGCCATATAGGCTCAGTGAAGTGTGATCGGTGTCTGGGTACCGCAATTAGGGTACCAACGCCCAGCGGCGTGGGATTTTGGCGACAGGAAGGCAGTTTAGGTATCAAAAAACATGTAAATAGTAGTTTTATATATTGTTCGGTTTGTGATTTTGCAATTCTGAAAACGGGACAAGGTAAAATGCACGTATTTAGGAAAAGTCATGGAAGGACGTCGGCTGTAGCTTTTCAACATTATGTATGTATTTTAATTACTAACCGCTGTGTGTTTTCATAAATCCATTCTCTTCACAATTACTTTAATTAATGTAATAGTTAAATGTACTTTTTACAGTATAACAGTGAATTAAATGTAATTGAAAGTAAACTGTGTTAATATGCTCCACGACAACCTAGTAACTCTGAAATTACATTAATATGTTAATTGGTGTACTGCAATATTATGTATGTAACTTAATAATAATAATCAAAGCTGCCTATAAGGTATATGCAAGTCAAACCACTACAAACCCTTTATAGTGTATGTTACTGACGACTATAGATGAGTGCTTATTTTCAAGTGGACCACTCACACTGATGTCTAGCCTGTTCATATGTGTCTCACCTGCTGTGAGTCATATCATATCACGACAGAGAAAAAACATTCGACAGTTTTAGAAACAGTTTTGCTCCAGACGAACTGCAACAAGGGGGTTTGGGAACCTGTCAGCATGCGTGGACCCTAAGTAAATACGCGGTTTAACGTGAAATCAAAGCCTTTTTACCAAAACACAAAGTCGTGAAAATGGAAAACTGCACTGAAAATCCATCGCAAGTTCGCTCGGAGTCTGACAGCCAGGGAGAGGAGGAGGAGGAGGCGGCGGGGGGGACTGGTTTACGTGCGCTAATTGGATGCATTTTATTCCTCCTTATTGTGTCTACGCTGCTGGGAAACACGCTCGTCTGCGCCGCTGTCATTAAATTCCGGCACCTCAGGTCGAAGGTAACCAACTTTTTTGTGATTTCCCTGGCGGTGTCCGACCTCTTCGTCGCGGTCCTGGTGATGCCATGGGAGGCGATATCCGAGATGACAGGCACTTGGTTGTTTGGTCGGTTTTGCGAAATCTGGATCGCGTTTGACATCATGTGTTCAACCGCATCCATTCTCAATTTGTGCATCATAAGCGTGGACAGATACTGGGCTATAGCGAGTCCATTCAAGTATGAACGGAAGATGACACACCGGGTGGCATTCATTATGATCGCAGTGGCGTGGACCCTGTCAATTCTCATATCCTTTATACCTGTTCAGCTGAACTGGCACATGGCCGCAGAGGAAAGCCCAGTTGGAGATGTAGGCAACCACTCTGATCCCAACTGTATAGCGAACCTGAACAAGACCTATGCCATCTCCTCATCCCTGATCAGCTTCTACATCCCAGTGGTCATCATGGTGGCCACCTACACGAAGATGTACCGTATTGCGCAGACCCAGATACGCAGGATATCCTCGTTGGAGAGAGCCGCAGAGCAGGCGCAAAATAACCAGCGCCCAAACGTCGGCGCACACGAGAATGCATTGAAAGCCGCGTTCAAAAAGGAAACGAAAGTTTTAAAGACACTTTCCATCATCATGGGGGTGTTTGTGTTCTGCTGGTTGCCCTTTTTGTCCTAAACTGCATGGTTCCTTTTTGTGACCCTCCGTGCGTAAATGGCACCACATTTACCATTTTTGTTTGGTTTGGTTGGGCAAACTCGTCTTTGAACCCTGTCATCTACGCATTCAACGCGGATTTCAGAAAAGCATTTGCAACTATTCTAGGCTGCAATAAAATGTGCTCCAGTAATACAGTGGAGGCTGTTAATTTCAGCAATGATTTGGTGTCCTACCACCATGACACAACGCTCCAAAAAGACGCGCAAGTAATAACCGCAGCTCAACACCCTCAAGCAAGTCCCAACCTTGGAGAGGACACAGCAATCCCACAGGTCGACGAGATTTCCCTTCTCTCAAACGCATCCCGCAATCACAAGAACCTGTTGCTGCCCACCGTGTTCCATATCCAGTGTGACGGAGATATTTCCCTGGATACCTTAACGCCAATTACTACCGGAGCGACTGAATGCAGACCAATCCCTGGTCAAATCCCAAATTAAAATGTGTCACTATTATTTGTGTTTAATAATTATTTGAGATATTGTACATTATACAATGTATGTGCATGCAAAATGTTGTAGTTTAGTTAGGATGTTATTAATAATAAAAAATGCAAGCTATTTAATATATTTAAAATAAATTGTAGTAATATTTATTTTAAGAATCCACGGGACAAAATTGAATAATTAAACAATGTGTGATAGTGTATTTCAAAATCTGTAAATGCTTTACATTTTTTCTGTGTGTATTTGTATTAATGCCAACATACTCATTATTTTTTATTATTATTTAATGAGAATGGTGGTAGTATTTCTGTTGGCAAGAAGCTCTCAAACAGAATGCAAGTAGCACATATATAAAAAATAATAGTTAGATATCCTGTATAATAATAAAATCATATCTTCACACCTTCACACCTTAAAATAACTAGAATTCATTCTGATCTTCAAGTCACACTATGTAATAATTATATAATCAACCATTTGTGTTAGAAAAAAATCTAATATTATTTTGCCCATGCATCCCTTTATTTTTATGATACAACTGTCATCTGTATAGTCCCTGAAAGCGTGTTGTAACCCATGGTAACCACATCTTCTCCACTCACTTTATTTAGGATTATTATTTAATCCAAAAAACTTTCTACAGGTTGCTAAAGTGTTTCTGTAGATGCCTTTAAGATAACCTATTGACTATCAGGAAAATCCAACGTACTTTGAACAATGGTCTTCAGGAACGTGTCTATAAAACATGCTTAATCCCCTACTTCAGTCCAGGTTGTATTGATGGAAAGCATTCGCCAAACAGTTGTCTTTAGGTCCCTCCCACATTTGATTGCCAAAAACCGAAGCTGAAAATAAAAAAAACTGTTACAAATTACATATCTCTGAAGCTTATCATACATATTACTTTTTTGTGCATGTTCTCACCGCCTCGTGCATTGCTTTCCCTCAGGGCTTGGTTCTCCTCCCTAAGGGCTTGGTTCTCATCCATCACAGCTTGGTTCTCACCCATCACGGCTTGGTTCTCATCCATTACAGCTTGTTTTTCATTCTGGAGTCTCTGGAAATCTACATAAAAAAAACACCTAAAGGCACAATTTTTTTAATTAACCAATAGTTACAACAACAAGTAAGTTCCGCCCCTCAGTCAGTACATAGAAGCGTGAACATATTAATAGCCATTCTCTATTTAAAACATTTGCTCCCTTGTAGTTCTGAAAGGTAAACGAGCATGTGACTTAAAGCCAATACTTTTTTCAACTGACAATGAGGTATGTATTATTGAATGTGTTATTCTTAATGGATTATTTCATACCATCATTAGTCTATTTGAAATAACTTCAGTTATATATTTCAGTGTACAAATGCTATATTTCTCATCAGGAATTAAATGTATATTAATAACACTAAGGTGTGTAAATGTATTTATTTTTATTGTACTTATTCCTATGTAGTTGTGCTCAAATGAAATATTAATACCATTCAGTGTACTGATGGGCATAGTTAAATAGTAAATGAAAGTATGTTTTCAGGCAGGGGGTCATTCTGATACGAGCATGTGAGAATGAACCACTGAAGTTACTGTTCAATATGGCAATCCAAGTTAGATTCGAGGCCATTAGTCCAGCATTAAAATACCCCATGGTAGCTGTATTGTATACTATGCATGTTAGAAAGGCATCTCTGTTCACTAATCTAACTTGCAATACACATTTCTGTGATGAAAACAAATGTTCTTATATAGGGTATCCAGCCAGGTCGCAGTGAATGAAAGGTGCTCTTGGGGTCAGCCACGTCATCCTATTTAACACCTCCTTTAACCACAGGGAGGGAGGACAGCAGTGCCAGGGCAGTATGGCCTTTAACGACAATCCCTAAACACAACTTACCACACTGCTACAAAAAAACACTGGAAACAGCAACTGGATTCTAACCTAGTGTATATAGAAATGGGTTACCTACTGGTGTATGTAAACCCCCGGGTATCCTACTTAGCCCTACTCAACAGAAGTGTAGGATAAGGGTTGCAAAACACAGCAGGTCTCACAAAACATTCTTAAAACAAGTACTCTCAACAAAAATCATCCTAACCTAAACAAACACAATCTGTACATTTATATAGGGTGATGTTAAAATGGTATGCCATTTTCTGGCCACTAATTTCCTTTTGAAAATGTGTTTTCTTCTCAGCTCAGGACAACGTGTCCCCTCTTGCCATGAAGATATTTTCCATTAATATCTGAAGATGTGCAGCAGACAGAATTAGGACTCAGAATAAAGATGTTAATCGGTTATCCCGACATATTAACATCTGGAGACTGCTTCTACAGTGACCATCATTCAGGAACAATGCATGGCGAGATTGACTCTAGTTCAGGAATATGTATTCTGCCGCAGTTTTATTGACCACATGAATAATTGTATCAACATCTACATTACAATACTATAACAACAAGACACTTTCTGGACTACTTACATCAGACACGCATGCCACAGTTGACTAATTTATAAAGTTCCAATGCCCAAGTTCAATTATACGTTAAAACAGTAAATGTATCATATTGCCCTTAAAACCAAATAGGTTATTCTGAATCCATGCATGGAGTAAAACTGTACCGGAGGTTGTGTATGATGAACAAGCAGTTACTCTGATGGGGCTTTGAGGCTAGCAAGTGCAAAGGTAGAAACTAGCTAGCTCACTACTCATTAAATAGTGAAACTATCTAAATCAACATATTCAATTGGCATTTGATTTCAAATTAGTATAAACCTGGTGAGTTTGCAAGTTTACTTAGCATGATAGCGATTAGCTGTACTAGCGATTAGCATGCTAATAATATAATACACATTCATGAATATGAGTGCTATTCTTTGTCCATGTCAATCTGACAAGCACATCAGTATTGGCAAACTAGCTTACATTTAGGATAGCCTATTTAACGTTTAATCTTCAGTGATGCTGAACTTGCTCAGCCAGCTACCCATTGAGTTGTGTGTGTCATCATCTTACCCAAACATTGGAGTCACCACGCTCAACTAAGGCAAGCGCATTATGGCCGGTGGGTGAATCGACAATGGTGTAATGATTCAGTTCGACTCCCAAGACAAGAGGATGCTCACCTGGCTGGCCAATAGGAACGTGGCCCCGCCCATGACATTATTTTCACAGTGACAGCAAAGTCCTGACACGAGAGAAAGAAACTGCATCGAGAGCAAAGACTTAGGTTTTGAGAGCGAGAAGAAAAAAGTTTTGAGAGAAAAAAAAATGTTTGAGAGAAAATGTTTTCACACTGATAGCAAAAATATATATGTGAGAGTTAAAAAAAGTATTTTGAGAGAGATTTTTTTTTCTCAGAAATAATTTATACTTTCTCTCAAAACTTTTTTTAGTCTCAAATTTTATTATTTTTTGCTATTGGTATGAAAACTTTTTCTCTGAAATATATTTTTTTCTCTCATAAAATGCTTTTTTGCTATCAGTGTGATGCATTTTTCTCTCAAACATTTTTTTTTCTCTCAGATCATTTACTTTCTCTCATGTAATAAAGACACAAATCTAGCTCCATACACAGGTGTTGGTCATATGATTAGAATATCATCAAAAAGTTGATTTATTTCAGTAATTCCATTCAAAAAGTGAAACTTGGATATTATATTCATTCATTACACACAGCCTGATATATTTCAAATGTTTATTTCCAGAGCTGTGCTCGAGACCACCTAAAGCGAGACCGAGACGAGACCGAGACCGAAGGGGGCCGAGACCGAGACGAGACCAAGACCGAAGGGGGCCGAGACCGAGACGAGACCGAGACCGAAGGTGGCCGAGACCGAGACGAGACCGATACCAAAGGGGGCCGAGACCGAGACCAGTCATATCAACACTAAATAATATGACATGTTTTTGGTCCAATGACCAATGTAAAAAAAACACTTGACCAACAGCATCAGATCATCTACTGTGTTGTCATCCTGAATGAAATGAATTTTATTAAAAGAGTATGTAGGCCTATTTATTGTCTTATGTAAACATAAAATACGAAAATAAAACCATGATTTTAAAATGCACAGGCTATGATATTAAAATTTCCAAAAATCGAATAAATGAAAATCCATCAAACTGTATGTCTTATGTTGATGTAGTAAATGCTAACACATTTTAGATCACAAGCGACTTGCAATCAAATGATTTGCGCATGATTGGCCGATAAACAAATCTATTTATAATTATTTATCCGTCCACAGGCACGCAGCTTCAGTTGTTTGTCTGCTTGAGCAGGACACGCAAACGAACCGGTTGCACTGCGCACAGTGTTCATTATTGTTACGAGTGCACATGAGACAGCAGCAAACTAACCCGGTTGAACTGCGCACAGTGTTCATATAGATCAGACCAAAACCCTTCCAGTTTAATAAAGATCGGACCAAAACGGGTTCAGTTTCATATAGATCGGACCATAACCGTTCCAGTTTTATGCTCTTTCTGCCGTATGCCCCCCGGACTTATGTATGTCCCACGTCCTTCTGTGTGCATGAGTAATTTCATTTATCGCCCATTTGTAGTTAGCCTATTAATAATTATTGTTTATATTCGTTTAATTTCGATACAAAACAATATTTTGTTGAAGTCTCTTGTAGGCTATATGAATACACTGTGGTTCATTCGTTATTAATTATTGAGTGCAATAGGCGCATGACACATGAATGGGGCTGTATGTATTTGGCGGAATTCGTTCTGTTTATTTAGTGAAACATATTTCTTTATAAACGTACCTCTTTTTTGTAGTTCAAACAAGCCAATCAGACTATTGTCTATATGTGTTCTCGTAGTATTTGTCTGTGTATCGCCCATTCAACCATTGCCATATAGGCTCAGTGAAGTGTGATCGGTGTCTGGGTACCGCAATTAGGGTACCAACGCCCAGCGGCGTGGGATTTTGGCGACAGGAAGGCAGTTTAGGTATCAAAAAACATGTAAATAGTAGTTTTATATATTGTTCGGTTTGTGATTTTGCAATTCTGAAAACGGGACAAGGTAAAATGCACGTATTTAGGAAAAGTCATGGAAGGACGTCGGCTGTAGCTTTTCAACATTATGTATGTATTTTAATTACTAACCGCTGTGTGTTTTCGGACAAATTATTTATTTGTGCTCAATGTACTGAATATAGGCAAAACGAATATATTGGCTGATTGTGCAGACATGTTCGAGCATATGTTTAAGATTGAAGTATTTACGTGAATGGGTGCACGCTCTAGCGACGCTGGGGGTGGGCTTTTCTTCAAAAGTAGATAGCCATTGGCGGGAGAAGCCACATCAGAAAAAAACAGTCTGACTCTGGACGAAATACAGCCAATGGAAATACAGCCTCTACATGTCATACTTAAATATTTTGCTAGAAAAAATTGTGGGCGATAATTTCTACGCTGGTCTCGACTGGTCTCGGAAGAATTTACGAGTCCTTACTGTCCGAGACCGAGTCGAGACCGAGTCCAAATGTAACCGAGACCGAGACGAGACCGAGACCTTAAAAAAGTGGTCTCGAGACCGGTCTCGAGACCGAGACCGGTCTCGAGTACTACAGCTCTGTTTATTTCATTTAATTATGATGATTAAAACTGACAACTAATGAAAATCCCAAATTCAGTATCTCCGAAATTAGAATACTTAAGATCAATACGAAAAAGGAGTTTTAGAAATGTTGGCCAACTGAAAATTATGAACATGGAAAGTATGAGCATGTACATCACTCAATACTAGTTTGGGCTCCTTTTGCCTGAATTACTGCAGCAATGCTGTGTGGCACGGAGTCAATCAGTCTGTAGCACTGCTCAGGTGTTATGAGAGCCCAGGTTGCTCTGATAGTGGCCTTCAGCTCTTCTGCATTGTTGAGTCTGGCGTATCGCATCTTCCTCTTCACATTACCCCATAGATCTTCTATAGGGTTAAGGTCAGGCGAGTTTGCTGGCCAATTAAAAACAGGGATACCATGGTCCTTAAACCAGGTACTGGTTGCTTTGGCACTGTGTGCAGCTGCCAAGTCCTGTTGGAAACTGAAAACTGCATCTGCATAAAGTTGTTCAGGAGCAGAAAGCATGAAGTGCTCTAAAACTTCCTAGTAGACGGCTGCGTTGACCTTGGACCTCAGAAAACACATGCAGTGGACCAACAACAGCAGATGACATGGCACCCCAAACCATCACTGACTGTGGAAACTTTACACTGGACTCCTCTCTTCCTCCAGACTCTGGGACCTTGATTTCCAAAGGAAATGCTAAATTTACTTTCATCAGAGAACATAACTTTGGACCACTCAGCAGCAGTCCAGTCCTTTTTGTCTTTAGCCCAGGCGAGACGCTTCTGACGCTGTGTCTTGTTCAAGAGTGGCTTGACAGAAGGAATGCGACAGCTGAAACCCATGTCTTGCATATGTCTGCGCGTGGTGGTTCTTGAAGCACTGACTCCAGCTGCAGTCCAGTCTTTGTAAATCTCCCCCACATTTTTGAATGGGTTTTGTTTCACAATCCTCTCCAGGGTGCGGTTATCCCTATTGCTTGTTCACTTTTTCTACCACATATTTTCCTTCCCTTCGCCTCTCTATTAATGTGCTTGGACTGAAATAAATCAACTTTTTGATGATATTCTAATTATATGACCAGCACCTGTATTTGGGACTTTGGTCAGACAGCCCATACACTTATGCCTTATCAACCTAAGCGCCCCTCCAATAGGGTAGAACACTGATTTACATTGTTTCGCAGAGGTCGCTTAGACTTTATAAACGTTTTATTGAACAGGATTCATGAAAAAATGCAGTGAAACTGGCTTTGAGGGACATATTTGAATATCACTAAGGGGTAGAAATTGTGCTACCACGTCTTTTTTGAACAATCCTGACCTGGTCACCCACGGTTCAAAACATTCTCCCCTGGCAGTCAGAGGGCATGTAGCATATATGTCAATCAGGATGGAAATATATAAAACTATATATATATATATAAATAATCTGCAAATTAAGTAACTGTGCCTTAGACGACACCATTTTTTTTACTATGAAACTATCATCATAAATCCATTCTCTTCACAATTACTTTAATTAATGTAATAGTTAAATGTACTTTTTACAGTATAACAGTGAATTAAATGTAATTGAAAGTAAACTGTGTTAATATGCTCCACGACAACCTAGTAACTCTGAAATTACATTAATATGTTAATTGGTGTACTGCAATATTATGTATGTAACTTAATAATAATAATCAAAGCTGCCTATAAGGTATATGCAAGTCAAACCACTACAAACCCTTTATAGTGTATGTTACTGACGACTATAGATGAGTGCTTATTTTCAAGTGGACCACTCACACTGATGTCTAGCCTGTTCATATGTGTCTCACCTGCTGTGAGTCATATCATATCACGACAGAGAAAAAACATTCGACAGTTTTAGAAACAGTTTTGCTCCAGACGAACTGCAACAAGGGGGTTTGGGAACCTGTCAGCATGCGTGGACCCTAAGTAAATACGCGGTTTAACGTGAAATCAAAGCCTTTTTACCAAAACACAAAGTCGTGAAAATGGAAAACTGCACTGAAAATCCATCGCAAGTTCGCTCGGAGTCTGACAGCCAGGGAGAGGAGGAGGAGGAGGCGGCGGGGGGACTGGTTTACGTGCGCTAATTGGATGCATTTTATTCCTCCTTATTGTGTCTACGCTGCTGGGAAACACGCTCGTCTGCGCCGCTGTCATTAAATTCCGGCACCTCAGGTCGAAGGTAACCAACTTTTTTGTGATTTCCCTGGCGGTGTCCGACCTCTTCGTCGCGGTCCTGGTGATGCCATGGGAGGCGATATCCGAGATGACAGGCACTTGGTTGTTTGGTCGGTTTTGCGAAATCTGGATCGCGTTTGACATCATGTGTTCAACCGCATCCATTCTCAATTTGTGCATCATAAGCGTGGACAGATACTGGGCTATAGCGAGTCCATTCAAGTATGAACGGAAGATGACACACCGGGTGGCATTCATTATGATCGCAGTGGCGTGGACCCTGTCAATTCTCATATCCTTTATACCTGTTCAGCTGAACTGGCACATGGCCGCAGAGGAAAGCCCAGTTGGAGATGTAGGCAACCACTCTGATCCCAACTGTATAGCGAACCTGAACAAGACCTATGCCATCTCCTCATCCCTGATCAGCTTCTACATCCCAGTGGTCATCATGGTGGCCACCTACACGAAGATGTACCGTATTGCGCAGACCCAGATACGCAGGATATCCTCGTTGGAGAGAGCCGCAGAGCAGGCGCAAAATAACCAGCGCCCAAACGTCGGCGCACACGAGAATGCATTGAAAGCCGCGTTCAAAAAGGAAACGAAAGTTTTAAAGACACTTTCCATCATCATGGGGGTGTTTGTGTTCTGCTGGTTGCCCTTTTTTGTCCTAAACTGCATGGTTCCTTTTTGTGACCCTCCGTGCGTAAATGGCACCACATTTACCATTTTTGTTTGGTTTGGTTGGGCAAACTCGTCTTTGAACCCTGTCATCTACGCATTCAACGCGGATTTCAGAAAAGCATTTGCAACTATTCTAGGCTGCAATAAAATGTGCTCCAGTAATACAGTGGAGGCTGTTAATTTCAGCAATGATTTGGTGTCCTACCACCATGACACAACGCTCCAAAAAGACGCGCAAGTAATAACCGCAGCTCAACACCCTCAAGCAAGTCCCAACCTTGGAGAGGACACAGCAATCCCACAGGTCGACGAGATTTCCCTTCTCTCAAACGCATCCCGCAATCACAAGAACCTGTTGCTGCCCACCGTGTTCCATATCCAGTGTGACGGAGATATTTCCCTGGATACCTTAACGCCAATTACTACCGGAGCGACTGAATGCAGACCAATCCCTGGTCAAATCCCAAATTAAAATGTGTCACTATTATTTGTGTTTAATAATTATTTGAGATATTGTACATTATACAATGTATGTGCATGAAAAATGTTGTAGTTTAGTTAGGATGTTATTAATAATAAAAAATGCAAGCTATTTAATATATTTAAAATAAATTGTAGTAATATTTATTTTAAGAATCCACGGGACAAAATTGAATAATTAAACAATATGTGATAGTGTATTTCAAAATCTGTAAATGCTTTACATTTTTTCTGTGTGTATTTGTATTAATGCCAACATACTCATTATTTTTTATTATTATTTAATGAGAATGGTGGTAGTATTTCTGTTGGCAAGAAGCTCTCAAACAGAATGCAAGTAGCACATATATAAAAAATAATAGTTAGATATCCTGTATAATAATAAAATCATATCTTCACACCTTCACACCTTAAAATAACTAGAATTCATTCTGATCTTCAAGTCACACTATGTAATAATTATATAATCAACCATTTGTGTTAGAAAAAAATCTAATATTATTTTGCCCATGCATCCCTTTATTTTTATGATACAACTGTCATCTGTATAGTCCCTGAAAGCGTGTTGTAACCCATGGTAACCACATCTTCTCCACTCACTTTATTTAGGATTATTATTTAATCCAAAAAACTTTCTACAGGTTGCTAAAGTGTTTCTGTAGATGCCTTTAAGATAACCTATTGACTATCAGTAACACATCAACTAATTAACATATCTACAGCACCAACCCTTATCCTAACTGTTATTATAACCCTAACCTTAACCCTTGCCTAAAAACATTATTCTAACCTTAGTATAAATAAACATTTCAGTTTGTTTAGACTTTGTTGAATGTATTTATACTTCACAGAGTAAATGATACAGTCTGCTGTTCCAGAAGCAATGCGTTTCATTTCATATAAAAAATAATTCCAGATTCCTGACAATAACCCAGTGCACCAAATGACAACACTACCCTTTCATCTTGAACGAACAGAGTGTTGACAAATAGAACAGTCTCCGTATACACTGAGTGGTCTGACCTGGTGAACCCCAATGCAGCTGGGTTGAATAGAGTGGACTGACAGGTGTGTTTCAGCCAGAAAACTGGTGGGGGTGTTTTAGAACTGGTGATGATGAATGGATAGCTGGGAGGAAGATAGCTTCTTTGAAAAAGCACCTGATTCTGGAGCAATGACCAAGCAAGACTTGTATGGGTTGTGTTTGAAGACTTGTGTGTATTTTTAACGACAAATCAGGTTTTAAGGTTTGAGGTTAGGCTAGGGCAAATTGGACCGTTAATGGGAATGCATTTTGTAGTGTAGTAAAACATGCATGTGGGGGTTTATATGTATGTATGTTTGTGGAGTGTACTTGTTGTGGGTGTATTGTAAAAACCCCTGAAATTAAAGCTGACCGCCAGTATCCTTTTAAACTCAAGGCGTTCATATAATCAAAATAACAACACAAAATGTCACTGTTCAATAAATGATGGTACAATTCTTGTATAAATACAGTTCCTGCCCCAATTATTATTGTAATTTCTAATAAAAACAATGCGAAGTGTTGGACCAACATGTTCAATCTATTGACACAAAAACATACGGAAATGTATGATATAATGTAAAATGGACCTCCACCCATCCTCATCCGGTTCCCAAGTGACCTCATATGAGCTCCTTTTTCACCCAATGCTTACTTAAAACACATATAGACAAACACACGCACATTTGTTTTTTTCAACCCATGTGTGGCTTTGAAACCCAGAAATCCATGTTCTCTATTACGTGTTTTTCTCTAAACCACGTCGGTGGGACAATTGCATTTGTACTTGTATGGCATATTTTCTTTATGAGTCTCACGTTTTACTCTTTTTATGTAATCATTGGTTCTCCACATTGACACGGTAAACCTATAACGCAGACAGAGCCACTTCCTCTCGTTGATTTAATAGATGACAATTCCCCTACAACAGGGCAATGCCAGACTGTCTGTCAATAGGTCTGTGTTCCTCCTCATGCAATTTAATGAAACGCTGATTATATGTTGTCACCATGGAAACTTGTCTTGAAGGCAATCTTCACTAAATTTACATACACTATGGTAACTTCGGTGCGGAACACAGTGCTTCTCCTTTGCTTCAGAATTAGATTCCCTCTGTAATTTCTCTCCGAGGGGTAAAGATAGCAACCTCACTTCACAGACCAATCAGTGTCTAATCACAGTCATTGGAATTTTGAAGACTTTTTAGCTTTGCATTGATTGCAAAAATCTCTTGACAATGGAGATTGTTCCTCTCAAACCTCCCACCTTGTGAAAGACTCTCTCAGTGTAATCAAAACAGAAAGAAAAATATTATATGTAGACAAAACATTGTCCCATCTAGGCCACTATTGTACCATGTTTACCATATTTTGACTATGAAGGCGAATACCTCTATGTTTCATTGAAATTCAGTCCAAACTAGACAAGGCTATAATAACAAAAATAATGTAATACATTTTTAGATCATTTTCATCACCTCCTAGAACAATCATAAAATACATTTACAATACAGTATCTCACAAAAGTGAGTACACCACTCACATTTCTTAATGGCTGTGTGTTATTTTGAGGGGACAGCAAATGTACTCTGTTATACTCACTACTTACACTCACTACTACCATTGTAGCAAAGAGTCATTTCTTCAGTGTTCTCACATGAAAATATATGATCACATGTTTACAAATATGTGAGGGGTGTAGCCTACTTTTTTGAGATACGGTATATATAAATTAAGAAACTACACATGTAAGGGCAACAAAAGCCTGGTTTTAGGCCTGTTTTAAATGAGCCAAGAGTCTGTGGTTAATTCAGATGTTTCAAAATGGCAATTCAGAGGCTAATGCCCAATCCACAATGAGCAGAACTTGGTCCAGTGGATGTAGAGGAGCAGGCTGTTTAGATGAGTGGTGGATATTTTTGCGAGGGCTGTTACATCCCAAACTCACCACTAGATGGGGCTAAGCACTAATGTTGCTTTCTTCAGCTTCTCATATATGCACTCTCCCTCCATTTGATACTGATTATCGGATGTTGGTCAGGAAAGGGGTTTTAGGTAAAGTTAATAGTCACATTATATACCTGTAATGTAGGGCAAAGACAAAGATATTTGGCTTATTGAATTATCTTCAAATGTGTTTAGGAACCGGCAGAAAGGAGAAAGGGTCCAGGGATACACACTGAGTGGTACAAGTAGGCTAATGAAATGCATCTAGACTGCTTATGGGTTGTGTCTGGTGGTGGCTGTGTCTGTTCCCTCTGTCTCCTACGGCCACCCACGTTACCCTTTTGCACAATTCTAATGAAAATTTGAAGTACTCTTAATAACAAAATGGCACAGCTGAGTGAGCTTACATTTAAATAATTAACTTTTTTATTGGGGCGATGCCAACTGGTATCTGCACGTGATGGTTGTCAGTCATCAATCATCACTCAGTGGAAAATGCCTCTGAAACGAAACTATTTCTGCCTCATGCAGTGATTCATGTTG
>CM055730.1:13057200-13230205 GCA_029465975.1 Dallia pectoralis | reverse complement strand
TGTGCACAACGCCAGCTCGGAGTGGGGTGTGTCTTTCTGAACATTACTCTCTGCAATATCCATTGTGATCACAGAGAAGGCACAACCGCAAATGCACAGCGTACGACAACGCTAAACCAAAGCTCCCTGTCTGTCCTGTAGAGTTCATCCTTTCCCCCACCACCAATGTCTGGTTTGCGAAATGTGTCTGCTTGGTTGAGAGGTAAAACGCACTGTATTTCACGGTCGGCAGGAAGGGCCAGGTGCCTTTTATCAAGAGTCCAGTCATCTACTATTGTAAAACTAGCACCTGGCTGGTGGAAGGCAGGCAGTACAAATCCTGTTAACAGTCCCCCAGTAATTTGAGACCTGCTACTAGAAAACAACAGTATATAATATACAAATTAAATTGTTTTTCCAATATCTACATAGATTAAATAACTATTTAGTCTCATCTCATCTTCAATCGCTTATCTGGGGTCGGGTCGCGGGGGTAGCAGCTCGAGCAGGGGACTCCAAACTTCCCTTTCCCGAGCAACATTAGCCAGCTCTGACTGGGGAATCCCGAGGCGTTCCCAGGCCAGTGTGGAGATATAACTATTTAGTGAGGACTGTAAATCTGTAAATGTGCATCTCAACTGTAAATTACTGTCAATTAATGCACACTCAAAATACCATCTTAGTGAATCAAGAGGATTGCAATGGATTTTTATATTACCATAGAGCACAATTTACATTTACAATGTATATGAAAGCATAACTCAGGTGCCTGTTCAGAAATTGGAAGGAAATGTTTTACTATAAACTTCAACATCCCCCTGTGGGTTTCTCCTTTTGATAAACTACATGGCCAAAAGGATGTGGACACCTGCTTATTGAACGTCTCCTGTCAAAAACCTGGGCATTAATATGGAGTTGGTCTCCCTGTGGCTGCTATTAGTGTCCACTCTTCTGAAAAGCTTTTACACTGAAACATTGATTGCAGGTTGGGCTACATGTGTTAGTGAGGCAGGGCACTGATGTTGGGTGATTAGGGCTGACTCCCAGTCAGTGTTCCAGGTGTTTGATGTGGTTAGGGTCAGGGCCAGTAAATATCCTTCTACGCCAATTTTGACAAACCATTTTTCTTTATAAACCTCGTTTTGTGATTTGAACCATTGGCATGCCGAAAAGTTAAAAATTAAATATTTTTGCTTTAACTATAAGATATTTCCTCACTGGAAGTAAGGTGCTTCGTCCAAACCATGAAGAAATTACAATTTCAAAGTATGTTAAACTATCAAGCTTGTGTTTTTTAACCAGGTG
Organism: Dallia pectoralis; assembly: GCA_029465975.1. NCBI lineage: Eukaryota > Metazoa > Chordata > Actinopteri > Esociformes > Umbridae > Dallia > Dallia pectoralis. Next base: position 13,228,921 of record CM055730.1, on the reverse strand, counting down.
ACTCTGTTTACAGCCTATTCTGTTCACTATATATTCTGCTAACGTTTTGCTGTCAGATATTCTCTCTTCTCGGGATCAGCATTTAGCCTCTCCCAGTATCTCTATGTTCTCTCTGACCTCAATATCTTTCTGTCTCAAACAGAGGCAGGATTATAATTGTGTGTGTGCACATTCATGCAGTGCTTTTCCATGTTTTTTTCTATTTAAAAAAAACTATGCAAAACATCAATAAATGATCAAAATATTACAGTCTTTAGGGAATTCATATATGAGAAAAGTACACTATTTTTGATGTGTGGCATGAAAAATGGTGTCAAAACGGAGGACAAACTGTCAAACCAAAGGGCATTTCATGCAGTTTTAGCAATCCGGGTTCTTGGGGGATTAGTGACCATACCACCACTGCAACAGCTGAAATATGTTTGCACAATTTTATATAGAGTAACGATCAAAAACATTTATTGTTTCGCAGTTTCAAGGCATTACACCAAAGGACAAAAAATGTGTACAAATGTCTAGGTCTAAAATGTTCAATATTTTAATAAAGACAGGGAGAGACAGAACGAAAGGACACTGTGCCAGTGTTCTGGGCCCTTAGTAGGGCATTTATTAACCGAAAATGGAAGATACACAATTTCAGAAATGCGTTTTGTTGCACACAGGGAGTTTAGTGGGGTGCACTTCCTGTGTTATGGTGATTGTTTTCCATCTAGCACAGCTGTTTCTGTTAAATATTAAAACCTTGCGAACGCGATTCCGCTCTGCATCTGGCTTGATTCCTGCACACAACCTAAAGGATTTGTACCACGCAAACACTCGTCTTCATTCTCTCACTCCATGCTACCCCAGAGCTGCTTTCCTCCTGCCATGAAAAAGCCCAGTTGGAGGCAGGAGTCTGTAGTTTTGTATAGGCTGTAAGGATTGATGGTTGGGTTCTTGTTTTGTGTGCTTGTTTCTGTCTCCCTCTGGTGGTTCTCCTTAATATTTTGTCCTGGTATTTTTCCATCCCCCCTTCACTAATTTTCCAGCCCTTGCACACCGGATGTGGGTTAGTCCTCATTATGTCTGTATATAAGCGTCTCTTGTGTCTCTTGTGTTTGTTGGTTCATTGTTTCCTGTTCCGGTCCCCATGTTGGTCTGTCTCTTGTAAGTATTTTCTCTGTACCTGTTCCGAGTGTTTACGTTCTGCCAAGTTCTGTGTTCAGTTTAGTTTTTGTGTTTTTGTCGACCCACGTGCCTTTGTTTGTTTTTCAGCACGATGTGTGTAGTTTTCAGTTTGGTGTTCTTTTTATAATAAATTCTTATTTAGCCCTATCCCTGTGCCTTTCCTTTTGTATTCCGTTGCGCTTGCTCCTGCTTCCAACACCCTCCATCCCCACAGAGAGCAGATAGCACTTCATCCCATCTCATAGCTTGTGAATATAGTGCTTTATGACATAAGAGGATGAGAGAAAATACATTTTGCTGTGGATTTTCCATTGATCTTGCTTAGTAGACCACGACGAGGAATAGTCTGTGTCTGAGAAAACTCCCCATACTGTATGTAACGAGATAATATCATAAATGAAAAAAACATTCACATTATTAAGTGCAGTAATAGACTGTTTGAGAGTGCATTTTTTTCTTTTGGAATTAAAATACCTAGAACGATACACCTGCTCTGCATCTGGTTCTTCCCTGCACTGCACCGTAAGGATTCCCCGCACTTCATCCATTTCCCCCTTTTAGCTGGATTAGATATGGCTACAAGGAAGCAGCCATTTTGAAGGCTGTGATACTTTTTGACAGGCTGAGGCGAGATGTGGCGCAGGAGTAAATTAAGCCTACTGAGAGAGCAGTGTGTGTCTTTACAACAACGGATGATCTGCACCCAGCCTGAACCATGCACTGAGCTTCTGCTACCACTTATACAGCAAGCATGTCCTCCCCACTGGCAAACTCAGATTGTCACGTGGTGATGTGAGGAGAGCATGCACTTTGTACTGTGCGGAATTAGTAATGGGGTTTGGCAGTGTCAATTATTACACATGTGGAACGATGTGTAATTACACAACCAGTTGCAAACAGCTTTTGCACATTCTGACATTTATAATTAAGTGTTTTAAAAAGTGTTCAAAATGTAGACAATTGTGACGCAGAGAAATCAGGAGAGAGCCGTGATGATATCATTTCAGGCAGAGGGAGGTTTTCAAATGTCTTATTTATTTAAGAGGAGGGTCACGCTTTGGAATTATTAAAATTGTAATATTGCCTCATGTTTTACAATGAGCTGCTTATTTCATCTTGATGTCTGGTCATCATCAATTAATGGCCAGGATCCGGTACTAATGATTAAATCCAGGAGAAATGTGTTTGACATTCCAGTAATCTGAGTTGCTATGCAACTTCAAATGTTTCAGTCAGTAAAACAGGCACATTTTTAACTGATAATAGGTTTTATACTGAATAACTTTATGTTGTATACTGTATTACTTTGTGTTGTATACTGTATTACTATATGTTATATACTGTATTACTATATGTTGTATACTGTATTACTATATGTTGTATACTGTATTACTATGTTGTATACTGTATTACTATGTTGTATACTGTATTACTTTGTGTTGTATACTGTATTACTATATGTTGTATACTGTATTACTATATGTTGTATACTGTATTACTATATGTTGTATACTGTATTACTATATGTTGTAAACTGTATTACTATTTTGTATACTGTATTACTATGTTGTATACTGTATTACTATGTTGTATACTGTATTACTTTGTGTTGTATACGGTATTACTATATGTTGTATACTGTATTACTATATGTTGTATACTGTATTACTATATGTTGTATACTGTATTACTATATGTTGTATACTGTATTACTATATGTTGTATACTGTATTACTATATGTTGTATACTGTATTACTATATGTTGTATACTGTATTACTATATGTTGTATACTGTATTACTATATGTTGTATACTGTATTACTATATGTTGTATTCTGGTCCAGCAATGGAAGCGAGATTGCGTTGGTCCGATGCATCTGATCTCAATACAGTTTCCTGTTCCAAAAGTGTCTGTATGTTTTCATCTTTACCCTAAGCAAAAGTGTATAAAAGACAGTTTTCCACCACCGGCTGCAAAGTTAGAACACACATTTTAAGACGTACACAAAACAGTGCAAACGGAACAAAACACACAACACGAACAGTCAAGAGACCCTGCCTATTTGGCGTATATACTGGGTAAATATAGAAAGTAGAATATGTTTCTGAATAGTGCAAACGAGCAACGTCTAGATGTGTGAGCAGATTGCAGAAAAAGAAAGAGCAATGTCCAGGTTCAAGTATCAAATTTTGCAAAAGAGCAAAATCGATATGTTTGCTGCTCACCTCAGTGACCTGGCTTTGAACAGATCGTTGAGGGACGGCGGCTTACAACTAATGGTTCACTCCGCAGAGCCGATTATGCGTTTATCTTTATCTTTGAAAGAGGCAGCAGCGTACCAGGCAGTGATTGTGTTGCCCAAGAGGCAAACAGACTTCAGTGTGTTGACGGAGGAGCCTCCAGGGCAATGGGATAATGGCCAGCTGGGCTTCGCCTAAAGTCCACTCTCATCTCCACTGTCTTTAGAGCATTGAGCTCCAAGTTGTTAAGGCTGCACCAGGACACCAGTCGGTCGATTTCCTCCTGTAGGAGGTCTCTTCCCCATCAGAGATTAAACCCATGAGGGTGGTGTCATCTGCAAACTTCAGAAGTTTGATGGAGGGTTGATTGGATGTGCAGTTGTTGGTATACAGAGAGAAGAGAAGAGACAGGTGTTTCCCCAATCTCACGCGCTGCCTCCTGTTGGAGATAAAGTCTATGATCCATTTACATGTTGACATGGGCACTCCCATGGTGGAGTGCTGGGATTATTCCACAAACAGGATTCTGGCATAGGTTCCCGAGGAGTCAAGATGCTGGAGAATGAAGTGGAAAGCCTTGTTGATTGTGTCGTCCACAGACCTGTTGGCTCTGTAGGCAAACTGCAATTGGTCAAGTACTGGTATTGAGGTGTTGCAGCACCAGGTGCTCAAAGGACTTCATAACCACAGAGGCCAAGGCAACTGGTCTGTAGTCATTTAGTCTGGTTTCTTATGACTGGGATGATGGTGGAGGATTAGAAGCAGGCTGGGACAATCCAAGGATTTATTGAAAATATCTGTGAACACTGCAGATAGCTGGTCAGCACAGTGCTTGAGGGTGGAGACAGAGACTCGGGTTTTGATTCTTGAATAGTCTGTTAACGCCCCTCTCCAGTAAAGAAAGATTCACAGTAGATTCAGGTTAACGCTGTGTGCCATTTGTCCTTATTATATTGTACACAATTATTACAAGATGGTTATAACGCAACTCTACAGTTGCCATGGCACCAAAGCAATACATTATCATTTCTCATCTTTCAAGGAGTAGCTTCAGTAGCCCTCCGAACCATGAGGGGCAGTGTTGATTGGCAGGTGGAATAAGATCGAGAGCAAATACATAATGACAGAACTTGTCATGGGACCTTATCTGGCTCTTCCCTGCCACTTGCAGAACTACAGACTAAAAATATAAAACGTTCTGGAGATATCTGCACACCCACAAAGGTCACAAAAAGGCTTGTAAAAAAAACGAAGTGTGCAGGTATGCTTCCTTGGTATCTAATTCCTCAGATACGTTGTTCTTTCTTGATGGCGTAGAATTTTAAACACTGGACGGATATCTCTAGAAGGCCCCTGGACACACTCTTCTTGGTTCCATCCAATTTGGGAAGTGTGTCTCTAACCTCAATGTACAACCTAGGTTTCATTTAAAAAAATATTATTTACAATGCTTCTAACAACCTTGTTTCGTTTTTTTTTCTTCAAATGAATACATAACTATGGAAACACAATTATGTACTTTAATATCATATCCAATAAAGAACTATTTTATTCATGTTTTAGTCCAGAACTGTCCCCGTCTTACTATTAAAGCTCCGAGCACCTGGCTGCACTGTAAATGCTCATTATTTCGTTCCCACCTGGAAACCTTTCTCAGAACCAACCTCTGTCACCCTCACAGCACCTATCAACCCAATGCCCAAAATAACTATATAGCCCATTATTTATGCGTTCTTCATGCTGCCTGGCTCACTTGTGTTTATCCATTTAGGACTTATATGGTCGTTTTTATATTGCTGCTCTCTCTTGTCGGCTGAAATCAATCAAGACGGGCAGTGAACTGGGGTTACAAGGATGCCTCACTGACAAGGACGGGAGTGTAAATGCCAGAGCGATGATGTAAGCTGCTTCACTACTTCTTTAAAAACCTGGTCTTCGTGAGGGCCCGCATTCATTTATTTTTACTCTTCCCGGTCTCACTTCTCTCTCACACCACCGCCTCTTCTTCCCGTGATCCCTTCTGGTGATAAAGACTGGAACATCTGCACAGTCATTCTGCACATGTTCCTTGGACACAGCTGAACGTTGTTCATGTTTTACCGGTAACACTTTTGTAAATCACAACATGTCATCTGGTTGGCACGAAAATGCACATCATACCAAGCTGTGAATTACCCTTCAAGTCTCCAAACCCAGAAAAAAAAAAACAGTTGAAATGCCATTACAAAGGCAAATGTATAAGGACGTCAAAATGCTTTTTCTTCTTTCTAGAGCAGGCTTGCCTCTTTGATATTTACATGTCATTGACTCATCAGGAAGAGCAGGCAGATTACTTAAACATGGGTGAAGTTGCTTGGGGAGAGACTTTTTGGGGCATAAAGTCCCTTGGAGAATGTGTTTGGACTCATTGTACTGCTGAATAAACCCCCGTCCAATCAGATTGCAGGTTATATCTGAGCAGACAAGATGTTTGTTAGCACGTCATATTTAGTCATGCTGCTAATTTTAGCATTCAGCATCATCAATGAAGACAAGTGTGCCAGTTCCAGTGGACACCACACATGACCAAGACATCACACCCGATCCACCGTATTTCACAGGTGATAAGGTGTGCCAGTCTCTTATTCTCTTGCCATTACACATGTTATATTTATACCCATCCACAATACCTTTTTGCCAGACCAATGCAAGCATGTGTAGGTACTTTTGGGGTACTTCTGTTTTAAAGCGAGCCTGTTGTAGCACCATGCAGTCCAGTTTCTGGATTTTTTCTGGACGGCTTGACTTGCATTGACACCCTTTTGGTTGTATGCAACGCCTAGATCAAGATTTCTCATTGACATTGCAAACACACACAGTTCATGAGAAACAGCTGTGAAGGCACCGGTCTAAAACATTTTGTGGGGATGATATAATAAATGTGCTGCAATTTCTGAATCTAATTTTTTTAAAGTCAAAGACCAGAAAAGTTTCACCACCCTTTACTCTGTACACCTTTCTTCCCAAGTCAAACTACATTCCACTTTTTGAGGTAGAAATGATTCTACATCTTCGCATAAATAGAGGAGCATGACCTCGTCAGCTCTTCTTCTCAGTGGGACTTGTGACTCAATCTCAGAGGCTTGAGTCAGATGTCCTTCACCGTCAGCATTATTCCTCCACAGACCACCTCGGCTGCTCTCTCACCCATACAACCAATAGGTCTCGGGTCAGGCACAGTTGAGCCAGAAAAGCACATTAGTTACATAACGACGTGACTCAACAGTCAAACGGAAAAGGTCAACAATTGTCTACTCTTTGGGGAACAACAATAGGACGATCTCTCACACGACCAAGGTTTTTAAACAACTCACTGTTAACAGACAGATTAAAACCAAACACAATAGAAATATTTTTTTAGATGTGCAGCCGGGAACTGGGGGAGGGAGATGACTGGCTCAATCAATTTAAATACAATAGCCTGTTAACGACACTAAAAGCACAGAGTTCTATGTAGCAGTTAGCCAGTAAAAGTTGCCTAGTTAACTAGTACTAATTAACTTCCAATTGCATTATCCATGCTTAAAAACAATGCAACGGTTTAATCATTGATTTCAGGTGCGTGCATTCTGCGTCTTGTGGACGTAAATATTGACGAACAAATGTTGATTTTGGCGGATTTCTAGTTAAGCTTTTAGAATGTCACACATCAAGATCCTGATGGCAAGCAAAGCATGTAGTGCATCTGAGCATTAAAGCAATACTTTTGTGCCTGTGTATGTTGTTTCCCTTTAATGCGGAGATAAGATATTATATCGCCTGTGGATATTCGCTCTTTGAAGACATCTTAATAACATTTAAAGAGCAATCTAAAAGGCATACCATTAGACTTGAATATCATGTAACATTTAAATCTGAGTCATTTAGCAGACATTACTACCCAGATCAACTCACAGATTGGGATATAATGATCTCACATTTCAAAAAATGGTTCGGCATGTTTAGCATTTAGATAACTCTCCGGTGAGTTGTACAACTTGCTTTAAACTTCAATGAGCATAGACATTAGCTACTTTGACTGTATCTGGTTTAGAGTACAAACAGACTGAGAGTATCCTTGAATAACAGCATGACGTTTTTGCTTCTAGCACATTGACTCTCCAGCAAAAAAGCAAGACAGTTAGTACCATAAACAGAATGAGGGACTTGTATTTGGCCACATATCATCTACATGATGCAGGCTGGTTGCTTAAGGTGTGAATTTCAATTTAATACCCAGGCCTTAAAGCACTGACTCCAGTAAGTATCTGTCACTATTTGACTGGCAATATGTGGAAGTTATATTGTGTTGATATTTGTTTAAGGACTCTGTCCTTTAGGTATATTTAACTGGTAACTGGCATGCACTCTAAAGAAGCAGTTCTCTTATTCACCACTTGGCGTGGCGCACACCCATGGCCATGTTTGCATGTACATTTAGGAAGATAGTCAAGCAAACATTTATATTGATAAATCCCAGACTTTGCGTAAAAATGATTTTGACAGATTTGTTCTTACACACGCTTGATACATGGACACCCATGGGCTGATGTTTGACAACTGTAGATGCTCTATTCTGGCAAGCCGTCCAAATAGCCTTTTGACATGGAAATGTCATGGAAACTGACAGACCCCAATTTTTTACTTTATTGCTTTTTTTCACTGTTTGTGGGGGAAAATACACGTGTGTCCTCTTTCATGCAGGCTAATCACAACTTCAGCTGATTTAAACGTTTAATTATTCCCAAATAATTCAAGGGGTTATTTCTAGGCATGCAGTTTTTTTACAAATATTTTTTGTAATGTTTTACAGGGCAAAACATTATGACTACAGGTGAAGAGAAAATAACAGCGATCATATCCTAACAAGGGAACAATCAGTTTTCATATCAACATTTTGTAAAAAAGAAGTGGATACTCGATTTTTTTGGACAGATTCCCTGGTGGTCTTTCGAGGGACTGCACCTCCCAACAATAACACACCACGCATGCAGTGTGAACTGTTCTAGTTGTCTTTTAACCCATATACTGCTGTTTTCAACTGGAAATAAATGAGGCTTCCACTAACCAAACAGCATCTGACAGCTGTCTCAGTCTCTCCCATTCTCCTCCTCCTATTCCTTCATTTTGTTCGGCAGATCAGTAATACTAAATCCAGGGCCTCGGTTGAGCTCTGAGTTGGTAGCAATCATTAGTAGGCCAGACTGATCCTGGCAATGTGTTGTAAGTGCCACAATAGGTCTGAGGGAGAAATGTAAAAACACCCTGCAGCAGGTCTGCCATCAGTCTCAAATGTTCCATTGAGACACCAGTCATGGCTTAATCTCTCCATAAAAACAGGATAAATTCAAGATGTGCATAGTAGCATTGTGCCTCCTGCTAGCATGTTGGGATCCTTGGATAACTGCCTATCAGGACAAATCATACGTAAAGCTCAAGGATCCTTTTATTGATTTTACCCTTTCTATCAGGGGGAAATCTATTCCTTGTGTCAGGAATACAGCTTCAGTGTGTGTGTACATTAGATCAAAGTTCATTCATATGATAAGAGAAAAGAATGATGCTCAGATATTGGCCCAGGTTTGTTTCCCAGTGCGGTCTTATATTCAGCCAGAAATAAATCTGTATGGGAATACCATACAGTTGATATGCTTTAACAAAAGCTTTTTTGTTAATGAAAAGACCAGCTAACCGAACATTGCACTGAGTATTCTAACTGAACATTGCACTGAGCATTCTAACTGAACATTGCACTGAGCATTCTAACTGAACATTGCACTGAGTATTCTAACTGAACATTGCACTGAGCATTCTAACTGAACATTGCACTGAGCATTCTAACTGAACATTGCACTGAGTATTCTAACTGAACATTGCACTGAGCATTCTAACTGAACATTGCACTGAGCATTCTATCTGAACATTGCACTGAGCATTCTAACTGAACATTGCACTGAGTATTCTAACTGAACATTGCGCTGAGCATTCTAACTGAACATTGCACTGAGCATTCTAACTGAACATTGCACTGAGTATTCTAACTGAACATTGCACTGAGCATGCTAACTGAACAATGCACTGAGCATTCAAACAGAACATTGCACTGAGCATAAAGTATTTTCACAAAGTACATTTTTGTCAAATTTAACGTAAGTGTTTTTTTTTTCATTTGACAATGGTATTTATAACAAAGTATAGTTTCAGGTGCATTGTAACATATTTATATAGTGCTTATAAATGAATTATAAAGAGATTATGAAGCATTTAGAAGGTCTATGCAATTAAAAGCAGGACTGAGTTTTCCATAGAGCTTAATCTCAGTTTCTTTGTGAAAAGCAAAGCTACAACACAGCCATCATAGAGACAAAAAAGTTTTCCTCATAATTTAAGTAATCCACCAAGATGGTAAATGAAGGGTGATTATACAACTTATATAAAAACAAGTTTTCACAGTGACTTAAAAGTAAATAATGGGTGAACTAGAGCAACACACAATGTGTTTTTCTAATAAAATTTTATAAAATCATCCAGGAATTGAATCTGGATGCAGTCAGTTCTAAGAATTTGCAATGAAAATGTATATGTTAATTGATTTATTAGCTGACTTTAGGAGAAAGATATTGTAAAATTCTCACGTAACCCAACGGAGACGGAGGCACTAATACGGTTAACACTCTTTATTTATTACAACCAGGCAGTTGTGGGCCACTGCCTACGCCTACTACCCTTAAACTTAAACACAATTAGCAACAGCTAATGAACACTGAACAGAACCACAGTTAACATTCACTGAACTTGTCACTTCGACAAATGAGGAGAGAGAGCGAGACACCTGCTTGACCCCCCTCTTATAAGATGCTCCCTGACCCGCCTCCCTCTGTCCAATGGGTTCCCAAACTCCAGGGTCGCTACAATATATTAAAACATGTAAAATATCTCTAATATGAGTAGATAACTGCTAACCATATCCTGTCAGCTAATACTAAAATGCCATTGATGTTTCAGACCAAACACATGAACTGCAGCAGAACTCTTCTATGTCTGTTTCATTCCTACTCTTTTATAAAAGATTCTGCAGAATCCTAAAAGCATATCCTTGCCTCTCTCAAGCAAGTTTAAAAAGCGAAAGTTTTTTCTCTGGCAATATTGCCGTTCTACTAGTAAACTGTTGGCAAAGGGAGAGGTAATTTAGCAGCAGTCAGCACCAATCCACTCTGTCAAAACATCAGGAAGACATACTGTATGTGTTGACTCACCAGGAGCCAAGGCAGGCGTTTCTTAGATGCTGAGAGGATGTCAAAATAAGGTACAGTGGGTAACATAACTGCCACCTGTTGTATTCCTTCATTCATACAGTTTATACCTCATGTCTTATGACAAAAGAGCACTTTTCGTTTTAGATGTTCTGCTTGTATCTAAGCATATCCATTATATGTGCACATTAGCGGCAAGTACCAATGGCAATTTGCTCAGATTGCGCATATTCCTTAATAATAGGCCATTGAAAATTAACAGATTACATAGCCATTACTCCCAGTAATCACTGTTGCAACTAAATAGAATCAAACAACTATACCATAGTATTAATAACATGCCACAAACTTAGGTAACTTCATACCAAGGAATAAGCCCTAAGAAAAACGAATTTACAGTATCATTCAAGGTCAATCGCAATTACAATATTAAGCAATGCAAAAAAAACAGGACAACGTTAATCATATGAATCGTTCCTCAAGAGAAGCGTTCCAGAAGAATGGACAAAGTATTAGATAACAGCTTAGTGTCCCTGTGGTTTCTGTGCTGCTGTAGACCAAATCCATTATACCGGTTTGGAATCAGTGTAAAAAAAAGAGCCAAAAACAACCCGTGCCTCGGCTGTCCGACAAATCACATTCCTCCCACGGTGGGTGAACTCTGTAGTAAATGTAGAATTGTCGATGCAACGTATGTAATGGAGAGTGATCGCCCAAGCCAATTTACCCACTCGGCGTGGGGAAAGAATAACAGAAGCGCAAAAAAGGGAAATGCAAATTGATCGCGGCAATTCATCCGGCGAGGCGTTGCGCGTTCACTTGTTCGCACATGTGTAATATTTTAGCGAGTCCACGGTAATGCTTTCGGGTGACACATTTACAGTGAGATATGGATCTTGTCAGCTGGACTGTAATGAAGAATATGAGAGTTTTATGCAGATTTTCCGAGCGCATTGTAATGACCTGCTACATGGGAATTAGGCTCTCACTGGCAATGGGCCATTAGCGCTGGTTTAAGTGAAGTTGGGAGGTTGTCCCGTCCCTCCCCCTCGCTCCCTGGTGGAGAGCCAACCAGCGCCGTCAGAACGACATGCCAATGCATTTGGAATTCAGTATACAGCATGAAACGGCCTGTTTCAAAAGGTGTCCGTAGACATGTCTGTAGTGATAATTAGTAAACGGTCAGTACTGTCAACTTCTTCCGCTACTCCGAGGTCCAGTTCTGATGCTCGCAGGTCCATTTAGGGCGCTTCTGACGTTCGACAGGGGTCCCCATGGGCACTCTGACCGGTCTGTGGCTAAGCTTGCCCATACGCAGCTGTGTGTATTGTGACACATTCCTCCTGTAACCACCATTAACGTTTTCTGACTTGCGTCACCTTCTGTCGGTTCGGACCAGACGTTTCACTTCTTGAAAAAGAAAAACGGAAATAGAGGATCTGCTCATGTGCATTGCAAATAAATGCTCTGAAACACAATACACCCCACACCACATTCTGAAAAGGACTACGTCCGTGTCGATTCAATCCTCTACATGCTCTGGCAAAATCTGGCGATCGTTTTGTTAACTATCATATTGTAACCAGGCTGTTGGAGACTTGACAGTTCCACAGCTATGGTTGGGCATCAATTGGTCAGCCCGCTTTCCTCTTGCACTGACAATATTTTTCAGGGAGTAAAAGATATAAACAGTCACTGTGTTGGACTGCTGTCCCAGCTAGCTAAACTGTCATCGTCAATTCTGTATCTTGCTCATGTCGGAATGGTTCTTCACGGCAAATCAGCTCCCTCCTGGATTTGAATGGGAGACCCTTTTGATGTTATAGGCTTGGTGCCAGCGGGGAGGGGGGGCTATCATCCCCCTCTGGAATAGGCACCCTGCAAATCAGAAGTGGTCTAGTTTGCCTTTAATCTTCCTCTAGGGTGTCAGTGTACCTTTGTCCTTTAATGGAGTAGTGAATTGAATAGGAAATATTGGGTATGGAATAATGATTAGCAATAATACTTGTACCCCTCAAAGTTTGCTTTCATCAAATAATTCTCCATTTGCAGCAATTGCAGCTTTGCAGACCTTTGGCATTTTAGCTGCCAACATTCTCCCAGGCTTGATGGGCAGTCTCTCAGGCTTGGTGGGCAGTCTCTCAGGCTTGGTGGGCAGTCTCACAGGCTTGGTGGGCAGTCTCACAGGCTTGGTGGGCAGTCTCACAGGCTTGGTGGGCAGTCTCACAGGCTTGGTGGGCAGTCTCACAGGCTTGGTGGGCAGTCTCACAGGCTTGGTGGGCAGTCACTTCCCAAACTCACTGTTCCATCACCCAACACGTTGCATTGCGCTACTGGAAAGGCAAGTTGGTTTGTCATTATCACTCACATTCGCCAAACTGACCCATTTGAACCAAAGAGGTTGTGAGGATGCGACTGTAGGGCTGCATAATTATCAAAACCTTGATCCACTCCTTTCTGTCGTTGTCCACACGTGTTGATGGGTTTCACAGAATTGGCTTGGTTCCAGCATGCACATGTCTTCTAGTAGTCATTAATTACACACAAGACCTTTGCTTTAACGCAGAATACAGATTTGTTTTACTCTGTGAGTTCAGAGATTTGATTAGGCAAAATGTTGTTTCCAGGCATAAGCTACCAATCAGTTGAACTAGAAACAAATTAATACATCAACAAGCATGGACATTGATACCTTTCTAAAGGTAAGCAAAGTACTGGGACTAACCATGGTTATAAAAATGTAAAATATGAAATGCTTACATCGGAGGTTTCAAAAGTCTGAATCATCAAATTATATGTTTTTAATATGTTTTATAATCTGTTTTCATATGCACAATTGCAGCAAATCCAAACTTAATTTAAATGAGCAAATATTTTGTGGAATCTCTATTTCCCAGGTCCTATAATTAACAATGAATGCAGATGATTAAGGTAGGGTTCTTACTTGGATCAGATAAGATGGAGTCCGTCTTTGGCAGGAACTGGTCACAGCGTATTCCCTGGTAGCCTTCTCTACACCTGCAGAATAAAAATACATGCCGGTCAACACAAAGAGGAAATGCGGTATATTCATTTTAGTAAACGTTTTGTTTGTATATCATTTCAATAGCTGCCTGATGACAGTGCAAACACAAACACGTATTGGCAAAGTATTTGAATTGAATTCATGAGCACACACTCCTATTCATATTTCAAAATGATTTCATATACATGGACACATGATTTTCTCTTTCAGCTTCGTGTGTCAATTTACAAAACAATAGATGGGCTTAATGAGACTGTATTTCTACCTAGTAACAGCATAACGGACTTCAGGTGATGCTTTTTCCTCTAATGACTGCTGCATGTTTGCGGCAAGGAAAATGTTCCAGAGAAAAAGGTCAACCACACTCATTCAATTCTTTTAGTTGATATTATAAAATACTAAAACAAAAATTGGTTTCATCAGGAAGATGATTAACAGTAACAATAATTTAAAATCATGTAATGTATCATTGGTATACTTTTCACACTGACAAATGCTTGCTTCCACTGTCCCTGTGTCCACACCTTGTTTCCCTTTGGAAGAGCACTGGAGCCCAGGGGAAAGTAACTTAACTTTACTCCCGTAATGTGCTTTCAGAAGGATTGATTTCTCATATCCCGACCCCCACCCCTAAACCCATTAAATGTTTACGAAGAAGTGCCATTCTAAAGCTCATTTCCAGACGGTTGGCTTCTCCCCAGAACATTGTGTCATGAAGTGAAGTAGCATTCAACCAGTTTAAACGAAAAAAATAACAGATAAAAATAATCCCTCAAGTCTTTGCCAAACCTAAGCTTTTTGCAAGAAGTGGATCCCAGCTTCGCAGTTTGCATCACAAGCCAGGGGTATGTGTGCTTGCTCCTGAACTGACCAAACTACACCTGCTTTGGACACTTTGCTGTTGGCAATTAAGGTCAAATCAAGACAGCAGGTGTGGACAGCAGTCCTACATGAATCAGAGCACAGGGAGGGACGTGACTCACTGGTCCGGACACGAGCCAATTGTCTAGACAAAATTCTCTCTGAAAATCTGTCAGGTTTGCCTTGTGCTTATTTACTGGCTAATTTATTGCATGTGCCTCGTCAAACTTCCTAATCAATTCATTGAGGCAGAGATTTTTGAAGAAAAGATATGGCAGTTTCATGGAGGACATTGAGTCTGGAATAGACTGTGTCTGTTCCTGTGACAATGTTAGTGCAATGTTATGTTAGTATTGCATACAGTTAAGTGTAAAGGTATTGGCACTTGTGAACCTTTGTTCAAATATGATACAAGACTGCTACAGGAAAAAGAGAGAAGGCTGATCTTGCTTGGGGCGGAAAGGTGGTCTACTGGTACGGGAATAGGGCTTGGGTCTGGAACGTCCCTGGTACTAATCACCCCACCATCAAGATGAAAAAACCTTAGTCGTTCTGTCCTTGAGCAAGACAGTAAACCCTAAAACGCTCCCCGGGTGCCGTTGACGTGGATGTCGAACCAGGTAACTGATTAGGGCTGCCCCCTGCACCTCAGGGTTGGGTAAAATGCAGAGGACACAATTGAGTTGAAGGCATTCAGTTGTATAACTGATAAGACTGGGTCTATTCTCCTTCCTGCTTTGTTTTAAAGAACCGGCACGCACTGCATTTCCCAGAGAGTCAGCTGTTAGACTGGGACATTTTTGCAAACATAATGGGTTGATCCACCCGAAAACATTTCTTAAAACCAAGCGTTTAGGACGTTCATTTTTTTGAATCTTTAACTTTCGGCTGCTTTTACAAAGGATTACATTTTGAAGTGACAACTACATTATTGTTCCTTCTTTAATATATTGACAAAAATGCCATGTTTTGTTTACTGAATGTTAAAGAGGAACATTATTCACTTGAACATTCATCTAAAATCTCCTGTTATCTAATACTAAGCAATTAAATCTTGGGTTTGAAAGTGCCAAATAATTATAGTCCACTAACTCACACAGAGCAGTGTTTCCCCATCATTGAACCACCTGCACAACTGCATCTCATTTTGTTTGGGATTGTGATTATACAGTATCACTTATAAGAGACACATTTTTAATCTGATCTTGACAGTCGTCCCGTCTGCGGGATCATTGCAGTACCCTATACAACCACTAGGGATACTTGCAGTACCCTATACAACCAATATAACCTCTACACGAAGATCGCAAATTCTAAAACGGCTATTTAATAATATACTATAGTCCCAAGGATATTATTAGCATTGTTTACGACCCATAGTAATCCATAATAATCCATATTCAGTCGAGAATAGACGTTTACAACATTGATGTCGGTCTGTTTCAGTCAAAGGCAGCTTCCATGAAGAACTCAATTCTAAATCGAAGGTAAATACTTCATTTCCCATAGGGCTTTGCTTCCATTCGTCTACATAGTTATCTGAACGTGGAGGAGCTTATTGCGTCACTCATTAGGATGAATGGAAAAAAGACCAGATCTCAGTAAAATAACTGTTTCTCGGTCGTTAAACGAGCTAGAGACTTGAAACAAAGCCTGGCATAATGCTGATACCTAGGGGAACACATAGGAAGTGTTTTCAGACATTCAGAGTCTGAGATATACATTTTCACTGAATGAAACATAAAAAAATAACAAAAACATACATATTTTTGTTTTAGCTCATGCCAGATATTATGTGTTACATTATTCTTAATTAATTGAACATTTCCACAAAATAGTTTTCTTTTAAATACCCTTTACCAAATATTCCTATGGTTCTGTTTCAGAGCAATATCCATTTAGATTGGGGTGGGTCATTTTAGCGTTATCATTAATCACGTAATAAACTATAGATAACTACAAATCATACATTTACATGGGTAACGTCAGCGATATCAGTCATTAGATCAAACCATAGCCTACAACTAAGAGTCTTATGACACGTCATAGCTGGATTAGCACTTCTTGATGAAATTAAAACTGCTTAAATTATAAAATAGTAGACATTTGGAAAATATATGGCAATTGCTAACTGTTTGGGTAAAAAGAACATTTCGCAGTACTTTGTGCCGTGAGCCTTTTAGGCTGAGGTGGACTAATCCCAGGGGTCTGACAGGAATGAGCTTTTAATGCTGACTAAAGCAGATAATCTTATTACAGGCAGTTAGCTAAAGATACAGGTGAAGACGAATGGTGAAACGTTATATGGAGAGTTTATCTGTTGATGCTCAATAAAATACAAGTCAGACAACTTTCTGCTTGAAAGTATCATCTAGAAATAATCATAAAAAAATCAATATTCTATCATTTGTATTTCAATAGTATCCATTTCATTAGTAAATGAAAATGCTAATTAATTTCTCTGCATTTTCATGATATAAAATGTTTGGTACTGAACTGGTTAACTAACAACGTCCACCGGGACATTTTCTGCAAATCCTTTCACTTGTGCAACACTTGTCTAGAACATAAGCAGAATCGAGCATTTGAGGTAAAGCTCTATGAACTTACAACCGTGTTAATGCTCATTTGGTCTGGCCAAATTCATGCTGGGTTTGTCTCCCACCACCCCGGACATGCCCTTACGGGAATTCTGGCTACGCTGGTGGTTCCCGGCACTACATCATTTCAGTTGCTCTGCAATGCATTTTCTTAGAGCTGACAGTACAGCTGTAGATGTACAGCGCCTAGAGATGTATTCTCCAAATGAAGCATTACCAAAACACGTTCCGAATTATTGGACTTTTAAGAAACCTGCATTAATAATGTTTGCACACTGTTTGAACACAAAACTACTGCACACTTTTATTATTTACAAAAACATAAGCTTCTTAAAAAGAAATAAACTAATATGTTTGTGTGTGTGTTTGTGATTGAGAGAACGAGATAGACCTTGCTACCATGCAATAGAGAGAGCATACCACATGTGGCTAACAGATATTGCTAGCCTAACACTGAGTCAAGCTAATTTGGCTACATGCTATTTAATTAAATCAAGTGAATAATAAGAATAGAAGTATCAAGACAATATAAACGTTACAAAACTTTTAGCAAAAACAAGAAACAGCCTGTTATCGGTTTGGTTAGGAAATCATTGAAGTTCAATCAACGTAGCTTAAAAGCTTTGCAAGGCTTCACCTTTTTATAGCTCCACGCTTAACTTAGGGCGACTGCTAAACCACATTTGACCGCAGACCAAATGGCCAAGCAGTAACGCCAGGCAACTCGTTTTGATCAGTAAACATACCTCGGATTAGGAGACCCGCCAAAACAATTGTATCCAATGAACTTTTAAAGAGCCACTTCCTCAACAGTGAAGGGAGTCATCAGGGCTCAATGGGACGGCTTGACACAAACACAGGAACGACAAGAGCAATGGCCGCTCACAAGTGGCTTGGCCCTCATGCTGCCATACGCTCTGGAGTATCCGTCTAGCCGTGGCCCTGACAGCATTACACACTTGAAAACTACTACAGTTTCTCCTTTACTATGACTGATGCAACTAAGCTGAGCTCAGGTTCGGAGTGCACCTAACCAACGCACCTAAACAGGGCTCACTCTAAACAGGGCTCACTACACAGGGCTCACTCTACACAGGGCTCACTCTACACAGGGCTCACTCTACACAGGGCTCACTCTACACAGGGCTCACTCTACACAGGGCTCACTCTACACAGGGCTCACTCTACACAGGGCTCACTCTACACAGGGCTCACTCTACACAGGGCTCACTCTACACAGGGCTCACCCTACACAGGGCTCACCCTACACAGGGCTCACCCTACACAGGGCTCACCCTACACAGGGCTCACCCTACACAGGGCTCACCCTACACAGGGCTCACCCTACACTGGGCTCACCCTACACTGGGCTCACCCTACACTGGGCTCACCCTACACTGGGCTCACCCTACACTGGGCTCACCCTACACTGGGCTCACTCTACACTGGGCTCACTCTACACTGGGCTCACTCTACACTGGGCTCACTCTACACTGGGCTCACTCTACACTGGGCTCACTCTACACTGGGCTCACTCTACACTGGGCTCACTCTACACTGGGCTCACTCTACACAGGGCTCACTCTACACAGGGCTCACTCTACACAGGGCTCACCCTACACAGGGCTCACCCTACACAGGGCTCACCCTACACAGGGCTCACCCTACACTGGGCTCACCCTACACTGGGCTCACCCTACACTGGGCTCACCCTACACTGGGCTCACCCTACACTGGGCTCACTCTACACAGGGCTCACTCTACACAGGGCTCACTCTACACAGGGCTCACTCTACACAGGGCTCACTCTACACAGGGCTCACTCTACACAGGGCTCACTCTACACAGGGCTCACTCTACACAGGGCTCACTCTACACAGGGCTCACTCTACACAGGGCTCACTCTACACAGGGCTCACTCTACACAGGGCTCACTCTACACAGGGCTCACTCTACACAGGGCTCACTCTACACAGGGCTCACTCTACACAGAGCTCACTCTAAACAGGGCTTTTTTTCTGTGAACAGGCAGCTGAGTAATTGAGAGAAAGGAGGATTGGAGACACAGTGAAAGAGTGAACACAGCAATTGAACCCGCCCTCTCGGACAGGACCTGGGCATATCCAACCAATACAGGATCTGACAACAATTGTCCAACAATTGGTAATTCTTTTAGGCAGAAATGATTTACGCAAGATGAAAATTATGCAAGATTTTCTACCGTATAATATTTATTTGTCATTCGCCCTCTTAGAGTAATGTGTATTACTCAAAAACACATTTCTGGCACAAATTGTGAACATTTGTTAAACGTTTCAATCAATACAGTACAACCTGAATAGGGAATCTACCCCACACTGTGGCCCCGGTCACCTCCAGCTAGTAAAACTGCGTCACTGGCCAGGTTTTCAAATCTTGATCATAGCCTACTGACAATGCCTGGTGTGAGTACAAAATGACTCAGTACTGTTCAGGGTCGACGGCTGGACCTCGGACAGAGCTGCCAGCCAAGGCTTGCACAAGGTTACACTCCTGCAAACTCAATCGTGGGTGTAGGCTGGGAAATGTGTGTCGCAACGAATATGTACCAGCAAAAAACAACTTAGACACTTTCTTTTGAATTATTGAGGGGACTAATTTGTTTTTAATTACAGCTGATCAGAAGCATTGGTGGGTCTATTTTTGTTTCCCAGATGAAGAGATTGATATGCTTCTGGGATGTTACTTCTCAGTCACAACCGGGTGAGATCTAGACATGACCAGCATAAAGAGAAGAAGACAAGAAAATTCCTTCGGTATTTGCTAGTTGAGAGGTTACCCAGAGAAAAGTAACACGCGCCACCAGCCAAAACCTTAAAAGACCTGTCATCTTACACCTCTTGAGACTATAAAGGACAAGTTAGTAATACAAAATGTGAAACTTGCAGACATGTTCCCCATGCCCTTGACATTTCCTGGATATATTTTAATCAAAGGTATGCCGTTAGCATTTTATTTCCTTAATATAATTTGTGATACCTTTTAGTTAAAAGAGGACATTATTTTATTGGTAGGCCAGAAAAGCGACCTTGTTTTGTATTTCTAAATCCTCCTAAAATGTCAAATGCAGGTAATACATAGTTATAGGTGGATGGTTGTATGGTATCAGAATGCCTGCTAAATGCATATAATTACGTTGCTGTTGGATGCCAAAAAAAGGCACATTTTGAGGTAGTGCAAAGCCCCCAAATGTAAACATTATCAGTCATGTCAGAAAAGGTAAACTGTGCAAAATAAAATACACGGGATGTACCACAATCAATTGGGGTTCTCCATTGTGACAGAACATATGTTTTTCATTGAGATAATCCTATTTTCACTATGTTCTATCAAATTGCTTTAGCGTGGAGAGATTAATGTAACCCGACTGACACTACACTCACTCTAACTCGACCGAGCTTTTCCTGAGTAAGACGGTTGTGTGCGTAGAAAGAGCCCGACAACTACTTAAAGCGATTTATAGAACTTAAACAAATCTTTCGTTCACCTTTATTCCCTTTTAAAGGTTAGCAGCAGAATCTTGAGTGTGATCCTACGTTGAACAGGTGCCCCCTGTGGTTGCTGAATAAAACACGGGTGATGTGACATTTATGTGAGGTTTGTGAGATTATCCTTGCTGATGCTTTCTGGATCATTTGGAGTTGAGACACAAGCTAAACGGATATTCCTTTCAGCAGTTTGCCATCTCTCTCTATATCTATATCTACATACAGTATCTCACAAAAGTGAGTACACACCTCACATTTCTGTAAATATTTGATTATATCTTTTCATGTGTGCTCAGCGTCATATGCAGAGAGTGGATTACTGGAACCTGTGGTCTGATGAGACCAAGATAAACGTATTTGTTTCAGATGGTGTCAAGAGTGTGTGGTGGCAACCAGGTGAGGAGAACAAAGACAAGTGTGTCTTGCCTACAGACAAGCATGGTGGTGGCAGTGTCATGGTCTGGGGCTGCATGAATGCTGCCGGCACTGGGGAGCAGTTTCGACATTACTGGCTATGTGTTGAGTTATTTTGAGGGTGCCGCAAATGTCTACCTCATGTACATGAAATGATATCAAGGAGACAGTTGACATTTTTTATCTAGAAAACCTACTTAAGCCATATCTATTCAAGCTAGTTTCTAGTGCTTTGTTACTTGATTTGTCTTTATTTGTATTATTATGACCCTTACGTATGATGTTTGATTATTAATTACAATCAATAACTAGAATGTATCTTCTACCTTGAGAGCCTTGAACCTCTAAGGTATAATTATTAATAGGTAGATGGAAAGATCGTTTTTCGCCTACATTTTGGCGCTACTTTCTGTTTGTCCGTGTGTTTTATACTACACATGCATGCCATTGAGATTGTTATACAGTTCATAGGCAACTTCTCTCATGCTGAGCTTTCGTTATTTCTGTATCACTCTAACTTGGTAGCTTCTCAACTGAAATGAAATGTGCTCAATAATTCACAAGTCTGGTAGCAGGCCTGAAAATAAAAGACAGTGTGACTTAGCTGATGTTCCCAGTTCCCCTACAGATGACCCGGGCATCTCCATCTACAACCCATAAGGCACAGCATTAAAACAGACTGTCCCACGCCTCTACTATTAAAGAAGATGAAGTGGAATGCCAGCATTATCACAACGTTCTCTAACAGTGCACCATCAGATATACTTTTGCTATTCAAGTTGTGCAAGGAAACGTTACATTTCTATAGTTATTGTTATATAGACATGGCATCATTCCCTATAGTGCCCTGTGAATAACAAATCACAGAACACTAAAAAAATAAAATAAACATTCACAAATGTACAAAGTATAAAATGTTACCTAAACAACTGCACCACCTGGTATGTCTGAAGCAGGTCCTCAGCGGTATTTTATTCTGAACTATACGGACCAGGGAGTCTAGCTTTTAAGACCTGTATATCATCTGTACAGTTATAGGGGCACAGTAGGTGCATAGTAAGGTATGAACTGAAAAACCCGACCCCATCCCAATAAAATATGACATGTGTGTCAGATACACAAAGAGGATAGACAATAACAACTAAAAAAAGGCTACACCAGCAGCCCTTGTGTTAACACTGTCATTAGTGCGCTCCAATGTCCGAACACCCGTGGCCTCAGAGAGTGGAGTTGAACTCTTTCGGAGTAGAACAGGAAAATAATCCTTATGCCCTAGTTATGATTTCCCCAAACGCCTAACCTTGCCTCCACCCATGGCTACATAAGCACACTCTGGGGTGGGGTTGTGCCGTGAAACATGCAGCCAGCAAGGAATCCAGCCCTGGATCAGGAATACCCAGAACTGACTTGCTAATCAAAACCGTTGGTTCTTGGTGGATCCAGGAAATGAATTTGAAAGTCTCAATATCGGATCTATTCCAGTTGAGTATATTCCCGACGGATGTGACGACTTTTCTGGATTATCACTGCGGGCTATTTTTCATTGAACATTGACCGCATTCCGTCTTTCAGCTCAATATTTTGAATTCACTTTGGGCATAGGCAGAAATGGAAACAGTCCTTCTCTATGACCACTGTCATCATTTTACATAGTTTACCGGCTTTATTGTTGTCCAGCCACTGTTTATCCTGCCACTGGAATATTTGTTTATCCTTTTTAACTTATTTTGTGAATATTTTACAAGTTTACGTTAATCTATTCTGTGATTCAATAAATGTTGTATAATCTTGTTGTTTGTGGAATGACGGATAAAACACCATAATCTGACTGAATTCATTTGGTCTTACATCTTCAGAGGTCACATTCAGTACAACAAGATTAGTATGGATTTCATGGATACGCTAGAACCTGTAGTTTAACTGCAGTAGATTGCATGGATACGCTAGAACCTGTAGTTTAACTGCAGTAGATTGCATGGATACGCTAGAACCTGTAGTTTAACTGCAGTAGATTACATGGATACGCTAGAACCTGTAGTTTAACTGCAGTAGATTGCATGGATACGCTAGAACCTGTAGTTTAACTGCAGTAGATTGCATGGATACGCTAGAACCTGTAGTTTAACTGCAGTAGATTGCACTCAATGAATACGCAGGTAAATGCACTTGTAGATATACTTCAGTATGACTCTAGAATTCAGTTTTCAGTCCAGATACGCAAGTGCCCATAAATGTATGTCTGGTATAAATAGGGTAATCTGTAAGAACTAAAGTAATAGTATAAAATGTGTTCATGTTACGCAGCAACTCTTGATTAATGTAAAACAATATTTTACCATTAGATGAAATGACTGACTTTAAGACAGCTTTAAGGTGATATATAATACACAACAAATAGACGAATGGAAACGTAATCAGGCGATTAATGTCTATAAACTCAAGACAATGTGATGGTTCCATTTCACAGTTCAACTTGAGGCCTACACATATTTTCATGAGTCTGTTTGTTGTGTATTATATATCACCATATCATGAGTCTGACTAGACCGTTCTTTTATGATGACAAATGGAAATTCACATGCTCAAGACGCCATTCTGCAAGAAACTTTTGATCTTGTTCTTGTTTTATATACAGTTCTATATACAGAATTAAAATGGTAGCCTTCAATAATATCCCGTTACTTTACAAAGAGCAGGGACAGTAGTTTTCAGTTGTATATTGCCATTTATTCATAGTTATGTGTGCTTGACTATGGTCAAGGACACATATTGTAATCTCACATATTTTGACCACCCCTACTCCTCCCACAGTTTTTGCACTAGATGGACAAAAAGGTGTCAAAATGTGCGTCCCGAAACCTAATTTGTTGCTATTGTCTTGTAGAAAGTTTCGTTATGTAGTTTACGAAATATTAACGATATTTTCGCTAATTAATCCTCATTGAAATACATTGACGGAATCTTCAAAACTAGAGTGAGAGCCCATTCAGCAGAAAATGTAGAGAACATTTGTAAACTGCTGCTGCGGCTAGAGTTTCAACCCTTTACACACAAATGACATATCAAAACGTTCAGTTATTTGTGCTGTCACAAAAAATGTCCAAATATAAGCTGTAGCATAAATACTTATTACGTTATGTCCTTTTGTTTCCAACTTGCGCCTCCCCATAGAAAGCCATTAAAACGGTGATTTTCTCCACTCTAACCTGAAAGCGATTTTTGGTGTTTTTTTGTTAGTTTGTAAATTGTGATAGCGCTTACATTTCTGGGGTTACATATACATATTATATATCAAAATGTAGGCCTGGTTCTTAGGATTCTCATGATGTAATTGTTTAAAACTCTGGTTAGTAGAGCTAAAAGTATACGACCATGTCTGAATCTTTTGAAATGATAGACAGAGAAGCTGCATTTTCTGGTTGTTGATTGGCTAAATAGTAGAAACATTCTGGAAGGGGCGGGGGGGAGGAGGCAGCGCGCTCTGATATCGATGAGAACAGCTGTTCCTCCTGACAAAGGCATAGTTGCCTGGCTACAGCCAAAGACACTGCCTGCAGCAATGAATGAATGAATGAATGGGTAAGTTCTTTCTCTGGGTCTCTGTTTACACATTAGCATGTTAGCTAGCGTTAGCGCGCTAGTTAACGTTAGCATGTTAGCTAGCGTTAGCGCGCTAGCTAGCGTTAGCTACTACTGTAAGTGTATGCATACATCCAGACAGCCTGCAGCAATGAATGAATGGGTAAGTTCTTTCTCTGGGTCTCTGTTTACACGTTAGCATGTTAGCTAGCGTTAACGCGCTAGCTAGCGTTAGCTACTACTGTAAGTGTATGCATACATCCAGACAGCCTGCAGCAATGAATGAATGGGTAAGTTCTTTCTCTGGGTCTCTGTTTACACGTTAGCATGTTAGCTAACATTAGCATGTTAGCTAGCGTTAGGGTGCTAGCTAGCGTTAGCTACTACTGTAAGTGTATGCATACATACAGACATCCTGCAGCAATGAATGAATGGGTAAGTTCTTTCTCTGGGTCTCTGTTTACACGTTAGCATGTTAGCTAGCGTCAGCTCGCTAGCTAGCGTTAGCTACTACTGTAAGTGTATGCATACATTCAGTCAGCCTGCAGCAATGAATGAATGGGTAAGTTCTTTCTCTGGGTCTCTGTTTACACGTTAGCATGTTAGCTAACATTAGCATGTTAGCTAGCGTTAGGGCGCTAGCTAGCGTTAGCTACTACTGTAAGTGTATGCATACATACAGACTTCCTGCAGCAATGAATGAATGGGTAAGTTCTTTCTCTGGGTCTCTGGTACACGTTAGCATGTTAGCTAGCTTCAGCGCGCTTGCTAACGTTAGCATGTTAGCTAGCGTTAGCGCGCTAGCTAGCGTTAGCTACTACTGTAAGTGTATGCATACATCCAGACAGCCTGCAGCAATGAATGAATGGGTAAGTTCTTTCTCTGGGTCTCTGTTTACACGTTAGCATGTTAGCTAACATTAGCATGTTAGCTAGCGTTAGGGTGCTAGCTAGCGTTAGCTACTACTGTAAGTGTATAGATACATACAGACATCCTGCAGCAATGAATGAATGGGTAAGTTCTTTCTCTGGGTCTCTGTTTACACGTTAGCATGTTAGCTAACATTAGCATGTTAGCTAGCGTTAGGGCGCTAGCTAGCGTTAGCTACTACTGTAAGTGTATGCATACATACAGACATCCTGCAGCAATGAATGAATGGGTAAGTTCTTTTTCTGGGTCTCTGTTACACGTTAGCATGTTAGCTAGCGTCAGCGCGCTAGCTAACGTTAGCATGTTAGCTAGCGTTAGCGCGCTAGCTAGCGTTAGCTACTACTGTAAGTGTATGCATACATTCAGTCAGCCTGCAGCAATGAATGAATGGGTAAGTTCTTTCTCTGGGTCTCTGTTTACACGTTAGCATGTTAGCTAGCGTTAGCATGCTAGCTAGCTAGTTACTCTTGTATGTGTATGCTCCATCACTGGGTAGATTGTATTCAAACGACTTTTGTTAGTGTGCAAACTAACTAGCTAGCCAGTACTGTTTGTGTAGGCTCACTAAAACAACTAGGCAGGTTGCAATGGTGTTTAATAGGTTACTAGGTTGGTTAAAAGGCTGCTTACAATGCTGCTTAATATGCAGGTTGCTATGTTTGTTAATAGGCAGGTTACATGCTGTTGAATAGGCAGGTTTGCATTATAATGAATAAGCAGGTTACATGCTGTACTATTGTCAGGTTACATGCTGTTTAATAGGCAGGTTGTTATGCTGTTTAATAGGCAGGTTACAGGCTGAATATTAGGCAGGTTGCATGCTGTTTAATAGGCAGTTTATAATGCTGTTTCATATGCTACTATGGTGCATGCAGCAACAATGTGTATTCATGAGTAATGACTGATAGGTTTAACACATTGTATACTATGGTGCATGTAGCAGCCGTGTGTATTCATGAGTATTGACTGATAGGTTTAACACATTGCATACTATGGTGCATGCAGCAGCAATGTGTATTCATGAGTAATGACTGATAGGTTTAACACATTGTATACTATTGTGCTTGCAGCAGTAGTGTGTATTCATGAGTAATGACTGATAGGTTTAACACATTGCATACTATGGTGCATGCAGCAGCAGTGTGTATTCATGAGTAATGACTGATAGGTTTAACACATTTGTATACTATGGTGCATGTAGCAGCAGTGTGTATTCATGAGTAATGACTGATAGGTTTAACACATTGTATACTATGGTGCATGTAGCAGCAGTGTGTATTCATGAGTAATGACTGATAGGTTTAACACATTGCATACTATGGCGCAGCAGCAGCAGTGTCACCTCAGTTTGGCAGTTGACATCAGTACACAGTCGACTACGGGTGGCCGCAAGCACACATCATCACAATTTCGGCAGAAATTGTAACCTATCTAGTTGAAATTGCCGTGTGATCAAGTATTTTACATCTGTTGCTTCATAGGTGTTCTTGTGTTCTTGACTACGCTGTGCATAACTGTGTCATGAATTACAAAACATTTCAGTTTTTTTCCAATTTAACCAAGATCAATAGTGAGAAAATCACGTATTGGATGCAATTTTGGTTTGGTTGAAGCAAATCTATTTAATGTTTTTCTCCGTGCCCCCCGACAATCGCATATTTTCTAAATAAGAACTACATATTCTACACGCAAAAAAATTCATATGACAATTAATTTGCTCCCAATGTTTCAGATAAATAGCAGAGTGACATAAAGCTATACTTTATATTCAGCTTGATGTTGGGATCCAGCGGCAGCTTGTGAGAAAAAGAAATGGGAAAAATAATTTAATTAACCTGAAGTAATTCATTCACTGAACATGTCATTTGATGAAGACGCATGTGCTGATGTGATGACTTATTGCTGGACCACTGCCCAGTTGGGTGGTCAAGTGCAACAAAGAAGTCCGCTGGCAAATTGCACCTGGCCCGGAACTGTGCAGCACTTTACAGGACTTTATGTACTGTAAATTGAGGACAAACACCATGCATGCCAGTTTCTGCCGTCTCGGATTATAGACTGAATCACTGTTGGTCTTTGTGCTGAATTTGAATCCATGGGTGTCTGACTTGTTTGTCTGTCAGTTGAAACACAGTCGAACTACACGCACCCCTTTTCACAGTTCTTAAGCCCATAACGGAAGCTGGAAAGTGTATACAACCAAATACAGCCGCGGCTACATGGAATTCTCTGTCACGTCTCTCAAGCTAGCAATAAAACCACGTGAAAGAAAATAAAAAAGTGAATGCAGAATAGCCTGTATTATGTGGGTTTATGTATAGTCTGTCCTTTTTATTCCATATTGATTATTGTTTGAACCTGAGAACGAGTAACCACTGCATAAACAACAAACTAATGGTGATCCTAATATAATCAGTCTGTGTTTGTCTTCTCATTCTTTCATTACTTGCATCTGCACTGTGTCATATTGCCAAACTGACCTAGAAGCATATATGAATAGACATGGATATGGGAGCGTTCCACAATAAAAGCACTGAAACATTTCTGTTGTTTACAATCTTTCTTATTGGGTCAGCGTTGATGACGGAGGGGGGAAATGTAGTATGACACCATAAAAAGACCCAAGGAAATAGTACATAATGAGAAACATGTAGACAGGACTTCCTTCCTTGCCTCGGCTAAAAGGGATATAGTGCTTGGATTCAATTCCCCTACAAAATATCTTAGCAGCTATAATGACATATCGCCTGCAATTCTCATCCTTTTGGAAAAGAGAACCACAGTCTGACATAGTCAAGTCTTTAATCAACCACGTCAACAGATCCTTTTTTTTCAGAGAGTAGGCATGTAAGATTTTCCCGCTGTTATCACGTATCAGTTTTTAATCTCTGTGACACTGTGTAGAATGTAACAGTCCAAGCACACAATTAACATTCACAGAGAGAGAGAGAGAGAGAGAGAGAGAGAGAGAGAGAGTGGAAAATCCCTGTGGTTCTGAGTGTGTAGGGACACACGGTATATCACTTTCATATGACAGGGACATGTTTCACATTAGTACAGAGGGAATCACAGAATGGAAGATATGAAGAAGAGAGAAAGAAAGAGTGAGATGAGGGAGATTGAAGTTTTAATTACACAGGTAAGATTACTCAGCGGCGCCATCATAAATGTGTTAATTAGGCCACTATATTTTGCCAGTCACCATCAGCGTGTATTTGTCATCATGTGGAGGAAATGGGAGAGAACAAGGGAGAGATAGACTGTGAGAGACTGATAAGAAGTGGGGAATAGTCACGAGACAGAGAGAGAGATATTGTGCAAAGGCAGGCACAGAAATAGCTTTTGTCCAAAAATGTAAAGATTTCTGATCATAAGATTCATGCAAGAATCCCAGATAGATCAGTTTGACCGAATTCAATGTAAATAAAACTTAGAGTACATTAATTCGCCAAATGTAAAATGTTACTAAAACTCTGACATAGAAAAAACATCAGTTACAAAAAACTCCAGAGCGACTTTACAAGAGCATTTTGGATTAAGTACCATTCTTATTATTAATTGTCATAAATCCGAGTTTTTGAACAGTTTACAACAATATGTTCATCCCAACTGACATACTGTTTACATGGAAATATGGCCAAACAAGGCCATAAGATTGAATGAACAAACACTCACAGTGGTTTAATAAAGACATCTGTGAAGACGCCAGCGCATCCCGAACATGGAACAGCACAAATAGTTTTATTTTAAAACAAAATAAATGTAAAACGCACATTTATTTACAGAACTGACAAAGACATTTGTTCATAGAACTGTTAAGTTGAATCAGCCTGCTGACGGGCTGTTCCCGCTCACCTCAGGAGAAGGCTGTCTGACCTGGACCCATATGGTGGAACCCACATTGCCTTAAAGCTAAAACAGAAGTCTCTTTAGATTTACAGAAAACGTCTGAAATCATATTTAGGCCTATAAAATAACAGCTCCTTAAGCACTTAGTTGGTTGCTGGGTCACTCTTGCCTGGGCAATGTTTGCCATTGGGCAGAGAGAGCATTTCAATTTCGAATTGTCTGTTAAATGTTATGACATTCTAGTGACAGCTGCAGTCAGCTACTCAGGGGCCTGCCTCACGTCTCAGTTGCTTCCTCCACTTATAACGATCGGCATATACAGAAAGCTACTTCCCCTGGTTTAGCGTTAAGACAGCGTTCCCCGGTCATTTTACTGAGGATGTCCACAATGGAACGAAGCACATGGAGCCACTTACATCTAAACCATGGCATTACCAAGATAAATGGGACAAGTAGCTGCACAGTACTAAAATGCCAACCCCCTCTGTAGTGCAGAACAGACGTAGTTAATGCGATAAAGCTGTCCTGTTATGACACGCGTGCGTGTGTGTGTGTGTGTGTGTGTGCGTCTGCACTGACTGCCCTTACTCAGCAGCACTACAGCCTCTGTCACAATATCCTAAAGGGCGTCAGAAGGCGACAGCATCTCTTGGACACAGTGCTCTGTGACCTTCCGTTGCTTCGCTGAACCATGCCCGTCATACATTGGCAATTAGGAGATACCAATGACACTAATGATGGTGGCTTGGTCACACGATCAACTTCTTCCGGGCTTCTTTGCTTATGCCAGTTGAACGTGTCGACAGAACATGAGGCATACGTGACTGTCGTGGCCCGTGTCCCTGTCATATTGTCTTTCATTTTTAGGATTGTGTTTCAGGCTTTATTGCCGTCCTTTTCCTTGATAAAGGCCCTATAAACAGGACCATACCAGATGGGATCACAGAACCCGAGGAGCCCAGCGGAACTTGGATGTGACACCCAACGGTTCTTAACCATTATTACTATCCCAACTGTGGCGCTGGAATCTCACGTTCAGCTGACACTGTGTTCATCAAGGCAACAGCAAACATCTGATAGTGGTAACGCAATCAGGACACTTCAACTTCCGGAGAGTTGAAAGCAGAATTAGCGTAACGTCAGGTGACAAGGAAGACCTCCATTTTCACTGCCTTTATAATCAGCTTAAAAACATTAGTTACATATTTTTTCATCTTAAAGTGCAGTTTGTTTTCTAACATTGCTAAAACAGAGTTTCCCAGATTATGGCGGTACTGACTTTGGTTGTGCCTGTTCCTTACTGAAACTTTCGGTCAGAAGATGGCAAGGTTGAGCTAACATACTCAGTGAAATAATGGAAAACAATTATTATCTATCAATTTAGAACCACTCAATATCAAGCAATGCAATTCAAAGCAGAGATACATAATGGGTTAAATTGTGCACATTTTAATGAATATGCATCAGTAATGGTTTTCAAATAAACTTTTATTTTTCTTTGAAGGCTAAGAATAATAGAATACCTCCTCACGTCCGTTTGGAGTTAAACTTCAATTACAAATTAAATTCGGCTTAGGTTAACAGGTAAACCATGATGTGAAGCATAATTTGTTAATAGATAAACTACTGTATCACCAACTTATATTACCGTTAATATAAATATCATGTTGGGTCTGTCCTAAAGGATTTAGAAAATAACAAAAAAGAAAGAACACAATTAATGATTTCTCAATGTCCCATTACAGTGCAAGAGATATAATTTACATGGCCACATTCATAGTTCAGTCGGCAGGTGGAGAGAAAGCAATCGCACCTTTCATAAACTGTGTTGCACCTTTCACAGGACGTGACATTTATAGAAGAGAAGAGGAACCAGGTCAATACAAGTTACCAAGGCCTTTTCTTTCATCAGGTATAATTCGCCCCGACTGGGCTATTTCGTTTGCTCCTCAGTCTATCCCTCTGTAGATTTCTAGCCCCGTTGTAGAGCCTTTGAAACAACCTTCTTTATAATGATTCAACGTGACCTTAGCTGGCCTTAATTGAATAATAAATGACCAGATCGTATCGACGGCTCTGCTTGAGGAGCCTTGCCATGAACAGGCAGAGGGAGAACATGCAGATGGACACAAGAATTTGAGCCAGTGCACTCTGGGTGACCGCTTATGAGGTCACCATACTCTCAGAGCACCTGTATTCATGTCACTGAAAGTGTCTACACAGTGGTAGACATTGTACTAACAGGGAAATATTGTGGTTGATGGACGATACCAGCCATATCTGACTAGGTATGATTCAAATAAATGTTTTATATATATCCATAAAAATGCACAATTCAAAGTATTGAATATATTTCAAAATGTGTATCTGGCAATGGATAATATTGTACATTTACTGAAACAAAAATGAAATAAAATAATCGAGAACCAACGACACAGCAGATTGTATGCAAAGCTGCCAGTACAGTAGATTGAGTAAAGTCTGGGCCGAGCAGTTGGAGGAAATGAGTTTACCCGGGCAAAGGATTCCCAAATAGATGCTTGTGTGAGGATAAGAATGAGAGATGGCCAGCAAGCACTTAAAAGGGGGGAATTTCAGGGATCCAGTTTTATCTGAGCAGCTCAGAGCCTTATTACAGCCCCATAACCGGATTTCCAGTCCCAGCTCAACCTAATGGATGGATCGGGGCTTTCGTCCATGCCATGCTTACTCACACATCTCCTGCCATCAGCTGGGCACAACACGAATGCACCATTCAGGGACACAAACAGAACTCGACGCGGGGAGGAACATTGCATTTTGAAAAACGACGGTGAACTAGACAGTTTGGTGTTTTTAGAACCGTTGGCGTCTGAACGTTGCGCCTGATTCTAGCCACGCGATGGCTGAGCGGTTGCAAACGCCAGGCAGAAAGTCCTGAGGCGCACATTCGAAGAATCATTTTGGCGCACTTCTGAAATCGTCCACGTGCTAATGACCACTTGTTAGGACCCAGACAAAAACAATAACCGTTAACCCCTTAGATGCACAGTCACAGTAGAATTGTGGTCCAACTTGTTGAGGTGTCACCAGGATTAGATTGTGAACTGGTTTTGAGTGACTTCAGCAGCAGCGAGCACATATTATTGTAGAGAGTGTAGAGGGAGCGAGATGCAGAAGCACAGGATCAGGTTTTGGGGTTTTATTCAATACCTAAAACACGACAAACTTAATATACTAGACACTGTAACGAAAAACTAAACGACTTACTAAAGTGCAACAAAACAGTGATCCAGAGATACAAAAAACTAAACACTCAGCTACATTATAATGTGACATTATAATAATAACAAGCACCCGTGAACATAACCAGAAGCCATAAGTAGTCAACTGATTAACTAACCTGTGCACGGTGCTTAGCTAAACCCAAAACATCTGTGGTCCTAATTAATATGATACACAGACGTGCTATCCCCTAACCACCTGTGACAACACAGCTCACATTTTCGTGATGATTATAGCCTGGGAAATGGAATGCAAAGGCTCCGTGCACTGTATGTTATGGTGTATCAAGCTCTGTCTATCAAACAATTTACCAATTATCATTTTTAGACATAGAAGATCTCATACACTACCGAAAGTGTGCGGGCACTTCTAAAATCTTAACAAGCGACTTACAAAAACCTAAAAATACAGCTTTATGCATAAGACACTCATCTAAACATTCAACACAGTAACATGACATTTGGACAATATCCCACACTGTGCATCAAGACCAATAATCTAAACCAGCGGTGCACATTCTAATCACCCACATCTGATTCAGGTGCAAACCTCAAAGTTATATAAGTGTCCCAATACCCTCCTAGTCCACTAGATGTCCTAGGGACTAGGAATCATGACATCATGAAAACATACATACAGTTTGAACAGGAAATATAGCAAAAAGAATAGAAATATTTTCATTGACAAATTCAGTACTAATTATTTTGAATTGAAATAATAATTGAGTCCCTCAAACCTCTTTTGTCATCAGTTTCTCTATTTTGCAAAAATGACATCCTGGCAGACCTTTGGCATTCTAGTTGGCAATTTGTTAAGATTTTACCTCATGCTCCCTGAAGCACCTTTTAATTTAATCTGCGTCACATGAATGTTCTTCTTTGTGATCCAAATGCCCCAAACGCCAGATTTGTCTGTTCATAACCATATTAAGCTGGTTGGTCATATTGCTGAGCACAGGACAATGTAACAACCATGCAGCTGATTATGACAATCGTTGTTGACAGCAGCTGAAAAGAACTCCATTTAACAGCTCATTCAAAATGAGTCATAACTCTCATGTTGAATAGCGTGCGACCCAAACGTCACTATTTTTTTTTATCTAGCCTACTCAAGGAGATGAACAAGTTAGCTCCAATACCATTTAAACCCCCTACCTGTTTTTTCTTACTTCTGGTATCTAATGGCTTTTCAATTCATTCAATTTCCATAGGCAGCGGGCCTTGAAATAAATTATTATTCACAGTAGCCTATAAATTAAATGCATTGACTCTGAGTACTGGAAGAAAACTCTTCAGAGAGTAATCTGGCCCTCTCCCTTCGGCACAGTTTATCTCCCACATAGTTACCATAGCAACCCCATTCCCAGTGAGAAATATTGGCAATGTGTCTGCAGGCGGCTTGTCTACACCTTGTTCCACCCAATCTTATCTGAGAAGTGTCTGTTAATGTCCTGCTAATTTGAGCAGTTGTAGGACACTGTGACAGTGATCCTCTCTCAGTCAGCTTATATAGTGGACTAGAATTATAGTCTCTATAGAAATATACACCAGCCACTAATATTTCTAACAATGATAAGGCTTTAACCCAAATCCTTGTCGGTTTTCAGTAATGCCAGTCAAAAGCATCAAGGATTGATCGTCGAACCTTACAATGAATGCCAATTTGTCTTTAGTGGCTGTGCTAGGAACACATTTATCAAATCAAGTGAAAAAAATACCGAATGAGTGTACATAAGAGCTGGAACAAGAGATTATTTTGATAATCATCTTTTTTCCCAATGATTAATCATTAGGCTTTTAATGATTATTCAGCTTTTGCAATTTGTTAAATGTTGAGTTATACTTATTCTAACTAATAAATAAAATAAGGAAGTCCCTTTTGTATTGCCCTTAGAGCCACATATGCTCACTATGCTTCAGGATACATACATGGCAAAAATATTAATCTACAAACAATTATTATAACTATCGCCAACTAATCATTTTAGCCCTTGTGTACAGCCAGGTATTTTCAGGTTGTGCATTCAGTTTCAGTTTTTCAATACAAATTAGTTCAAAACATGGTCCCATGGTATCTTAGTTGGAACAGCCTAGCACTTGTATCACCAGGGTTGTGGGTTAGACAGCACTCACTCCCTCAGAGCAAAGAGACAGCAGAAAATGACCCCGTCCACATCAACGGTGTTGAAGTCGAGTGGGTGGAGACCTTCAAGTTAGTTGTTGTCCACATCACTAAAGAACTAACAAGCTCCACACACATCCAGACAGATGTGAAGAAACATGTCACCACGTCTTTCCCATCATGACAAAAAGGATTAGGGTTTGGTGGGCCCTCAGGTCCCCAAAAAGATTCACAGCTGCAACATTCAAAGAAGCAGTCTGACAGATTGCTTGGTCTGGCAGCTTGACTGCTCAAAGCACATCAGAGGGTGGTGCAAACCGCTGAGTTCATCACTGGGGCCAAGCACCCTGTCATCTTAGACCTCCCGCTCAACGCAAGGTCAAAAGGAAGGCCTTACAAATAGTCAATGACCCCAGCCATCTAAGCCACATACTTATATCTGCACTACCACCTGACGGGCAAAACCATAACAAAACTGCCCAATTATTATTGAAGGGCTGTCATTCACATGTGTCCCCTTATTTGCCCTTTTTACGGCCTTTACAATGGACACTTGTGCACACACTAGACTTTACCCTCACCCAAATGCGTAACGCAGATATACACTCAAACACATCCAACTGTACACACAAACACACACATGAACTATAAGACAAAACACACACATATACCAATGTAAACCAAAATAAATCACTGCAACGGTTTGGCCTGAAGTTCAGAACAATTACATTCCGGGTCCCTACTTAAATGTTTTGCTTGTGTTGCATTGTTCAATTTATAGCATATCAGCAAGAACGCTATCATAGACTACAGAGCAAAAAACTGTCCAATAAGTCGAATCAGTTATGTAACTTGGCTCCACCTGAGAATACGTGGCCAGAGCAGATTTGCATAGTCACGCAAAAAAAGTACACTTAAAGAGAACTGTAAACAACGACAATGAACGTTTAGGGGTATATGACATTGTGCACAGAGCTAAAGTGTGGGAGCAAAATCAACCATTAGATATGGTTATGCAATACATGTAAATAAGGTCAACAAATGCAAGCAGGTATTTTTTTGACAGCATGAATATAGACATTTCAATAATGATAGAACAGAGACTTAATACCCTATTTCTAACTTTTCAGGTAAAGGGATAAGTTCTCCTAAATTCATATTTGGGTGAAATAACAATTACTGTAAGTTGTTCTTAAAGGCTCATGGAGTAATTTTTCATAACACAACAAGCCATTACTCCCTTGAAAATGAGATCTCCGTCTCAATGGGTCTCCCTGGATAGATCAATGTTAAATTAAAAAAATTAAAACTCTGTCCCCATCTAAAATTAGCATAATTTGCATTGTTTACATGTATTATTTGAAACTGTGCATCCGAGCAACAAAACCTACATTGCCAGCGGAAATCTACTACAACTTGTTCTAGTAGTGTTGATTATTTTTTTAAGTTTTGATATAACAGCCGCATTTGTTAGCTAGCGATGAAATCATTCCCGATTAACAGAGGCTATATGTGAGGGCTACAGAAAATAGTTTGCATAGTGCCAGTTTCAAATCACCAAATTCCGCCTGCTGTTTAATCCATTTGTAGTAAAATAAATTGCAGCCAGCACGACGGATTACAGAATTTCTTGTTTTTTGAGTATGTTTTTTTTCTTGCGATGCAGCTCTGGTCTCTTGGTACACAGTGTAAAATCATGAATTTGGATGACGCAAATCATGCTAATTCCAGGCTGGGACAGAGGAAAATAATAATGGGCGTCAAGGTCTTAGGTTTGGCCCACAGACGTACTTAGCAGAGACCACGCACGGGCAGAATATTTCCTGTGCTGCTACTTCCTGATATATCCAATGCACACAAAACAAATAAACAAATGTGCAGATGAAATATGAAAAGCCCTTGTCTACGGATAGGAGAGAAATTGGGTAAATACAGTGGTGCAATTACATGCATGACATGTGGACTGATTTTTATCGCAAAAAAGGTTACTCGTGCCTTCCAGCCCATACATAAACAAAAAGTGGATGTTCTTGGAGAGGGAGCCGTTCACCATGAAGTGGGACAGAACTGCAGATAACAGGAGGCCAGTTACGGGGCCGTTCACCATGAAGTGGGACAGAACTGCAGATAACAGGAGGCCAGTTACAGTGCCGTTCACCATGAAGTGGGACAGAACTGCAGATAACAGGAGGCCAGTTACAGTGCAGGAACTGAAAAAGTACAACCAGGATTTGTACTGAACAAAACAAAGTATGTAATTGACACGCATTCAAACATGGTCTCAGCTCTATGTAATGTTACTAGACTGAGTTACGCTGCCCGAATCCTGTACACTGTGCTTCACACTAGTAAAGGCAAATTACCGAGGGAGATACGTTTGGCCTGGAGATCTCTGTCCAGAATGACGCAGCTAAAGCTCGAGTCACATACATCAAACAAAGCGCCCTCCAATGCAGCCTTCGAAAGACCCTGAAGAACGTGGAGACGAGATGGAACTCCACATCAGGGAATACGGGTCCATCAAACCGCAATATTTTAAGTATTCTGCGCTGAAAGAAAGGGAGGAATAACACCCTGGATGACCATCCAAAAAACAGTTGTAGACCTTGTTGATTTCCCCTATCGTTTCTACACGACCTCCACACTCAATGGAGGCTCGTTAAACATCCACATAATAATTGTGTTATGTTACGATTCCAACAACAAAAAAGTATTGCCTCATGCAAACTCTGACAGCATTGCACTCATTTCACAAAAATAAATAAATCACCCTTTTGAGAGAAAATGAAAAATCCACATGATGCATACGCTGGCATGTAAAGTTTTGTTCCGACATCCAGCTCCTGGCACACACATTTGTGCTAAGGTCCAGAATGCTACGGCGAGAATTACGCCAAAACACTGAACGGAGGGGCAGATGTTGAGAGCTCTGACCATGAATACCTGAAAGAGTTAGACGAAATAGGTAGATACATTGACTTTAAGCCAAAACAAAAGGTGTTTTGCTCTGGTGAAAGAACGATGCCCGGATGGTCCCCTGCTTGGGCCACGTAGCCCAACCGATACTTCCAAATGCAATACAAGCCTCGAGGTGAGTATTTTTTGCGGCCAGTGAGCGAAGCCTTTTCAATAGCATGATCTGTGGTGTATGATTGGTGATGCCAGCTGCCACAATCAGGTACCGCCCACAATGTCGCTATTTAAAGAAATACTCCATCTTTGCAAATTGTTTTAGCCTTGTCTTTTTCTTTTGTTTAACATTTAAAATTGAATACTTTCAGAAGTAGTTAGACCCCTCTGATTATTTCTCTCATATCGGAGAATTATAAAAAACTTTGGTCAAATATTTGATTCTATATTTTAAATTTGAAAGCATTGATTTCAAAATGAGAAATGGTTGGAGGTCAGAAGCACTTCTGTGTTAGCTTTACCAGGCGTAAATATAAGAAAGGCCATAAACCAGAGTGTGCTGGGTTCGATTTACCAGGCGTACATATAAGATATAAACCAGAGTGTGCTGGGTTCGATTTACCAGGCGTACATATAAGATATAAACCAGAGTTGCTGTGTTAGCTTTAACAGGCGTACATATAAGATATAAACCAGAGTTGCTGTGTTAGCTTTACCAGGCGTACATATAAGATATAAACCAGAGTTGCTGTGTTAGCTTTACCAGGCGTACATATAAGATATAAACCAGAGTGTGCTGTGTTAGCTTTACCAGGCGTACATATAAGATATAAACCAGAGTGTGCTGTGTTAGCTTTACCAGGCGTACATATAAGATATAAACCAGAGTGTGCTGTGTTAGCTTTACACAGTAGGAGAGCTCATTGTGGTGTGATAGCGTTGCCCGATCACATCCCACTCTTTACAGGAAGCATTTAACCAGAGACACTAAAATAACATGGAAAACTCTGTGAACTGGAGGCCCACAGAGGATAACAACAGACATTGGATCTATACCATCCTGCTACATGAGCACATCTATCAAATGACAGTGTTGACAGTCAATCAGCCAATTCTCCAGGAGTTCCTCATGTGCTGAACGGCTATAACAGTAAATCCTATTACAAACAGAATCTATTTTTCTTCTCACAGTCTCCCTCTGGGATTATCTAAGCCTCAGATCAGCAAAAAAAGCTTTGTGTTTTACTTTTTCCATGACCACAATATTTTGTTGCGTGCATGTGTGTATACGTAGTGGTTTAAAACTGCTGAAGAAGTGTCACCTGCCAGCCTGTGACTAAAGGGCATTCTTAGACAACTGTTGTTCTACCTAGATGACTGACATTTGTGGCCACATTTGCATACGCGATACATTTATTCATGTGTGCACACAGCTGAAAACCTCAACTGCTGCACGTGCTACCTACCGAGGTTATGTGGCTTTCCTGATAAATGCTCCCCGCGGCTACAGAGGTTTATAACGCACACCCGTCAGTGTGTACAGGAGAGGAATGAGCAGTGACTTATGAAGTCTGGTCCTGCTCAATGCATAAAAAAATATCAATTTGGAGGTAACTGAAAACATCTCGCAGTGGCACCGGAACAATTCCACAATCACCAGCACTTGTTTGACAAAGCACCGAAGCACAGATTCTTGTCGGGAATAGAATTTTGACTTAACATTTAATGCCGATGTTATTTTAAAAAATGTGTAAATCTATCATAGTTCAACGACGCCTAATGTACTAACCACACAAATGCAGAACTACATGGTAAAATTGACGGAAGTCAACTTTTTCCGGACCGGAGAAGGGTCTTCAAAGTGTCCATTGATTGTGTTTTTCTGCTGTTCAGCTTTGTCGATTATCGGCCACTTCAAACCATTTGTGGATTGATTCCGCAAGCCTTCAACATAATACTTTGGTTAGTATACTAATCACAAAACGTCATTTTTCACTTAGGTTAGTATTATAACTTCATAATAATAATGTTTTGGGTTCAGAATGTAAACAGATCTTTTGTTGTAAAGAGAAGAAGCTGTTATCCCACATCACGAATGAGCGACATTGACAAGATGATAGACAAAAGGAAATCGCAACTGAACACTATACACATCCAAAACGCATATATAAAACATTTTCAGGACTGCATTATTGTAATTAAAAAAACTATATTTTTTAGCATTTTGTATATCTTTATATTTATCTTCTTTATGTAACGGCTTCCTCCGAAGCCATTTTGCCGTCATCTGCAGGCAGGCTTTTGCGTTCGTCTTCACCGGTCACAAGCACTATTTGAGGAGATTGCGTGGCATTATCAGGGACCCCTCACACCCATAAACAATTTGCCCCCCTGCCATCAGGCAAGTCTTACAGATCAATACTTGCACGAGAAGGTTCAGAAACAGTTTATTTCCTGCTGCTGTTAACAGAATGAACTCTGAAACCCTTCTGTAACCTCGCTACTTTATTTTATCTGCATTTGCACAATCGACTGTTGTACCCCCATTGCTACCTCTTGCCTACACACTGCTAACTTACTTACTTGATCTGCCATTTGCACAATACATCCTGCATTACCCCTCTTGCCCTGCACACTGCTAGCATATTTATTATATTTGCCCTTTTTACTATCCGTTTACCACTTACACAGATGTTCTCTGCTTGTGTTGCCTTCTGCATATTTGCTACATTGTTGACTAATACCTGCACATAAACTTTTCCATGTCAATTGCACATCCTCACACTGCACTCCATATCTTTTTGTGCTGCTCTTTAGCACTTCTGGTTGGATGCAAACTGCATTTCGTTGTACTGCACTTGTACTGTCTAATGACAATAACGTTGAATCTAATGTAAATCTTTCATTTTGGCATGCTTTCACTGCTATAAAATCACAACTTTCAAGGCAATAGCCGTACATGTTCTAGTCCTCTCTTGTGTTCACTCCCTAACTTCTTGAACCTTTCATATATGGTTATGCACACATCGCAGTAGTTGGCCAATATGTACAATTTCCCGATAGTGGCGTCACTAGAATCCGTATCAATGTACACCCCAGTACTCCTGATCTCAGTGCATTCTGTTCATCTGGCTTGATCTGGTCTCACTGGGTAACAGCATGTATGGAACCAATCACAGGGCAGACAGGTTAGCTTAGCCCCTTTTGTGACGTGGGGACACAGCATATTTTCACACATGCCTTTGCCGTCCGGGTTCATACCGTCTTTCAAGGTGTCATCTGGGTATTGATCGAGAGCCCCTCCCCGTGTGATGTTTTTACTGCCTCCCCAGGCTGCTCTATTAACCGAGCGCACCATCTTGACAAAACATGTAAATAGAAACGGTTATGACTGTTCTTTTGTTTTAATTGCAGTTGTCATCATTTATTTCAGTCATTGCCCCAGCTCGTGTACAGTGTCTGCTATATGTTGTTTTCGTTGTGAGTTAAGTTCTTCTGATCGGCGAGAGCAAAATCAATCACTTGTCACACCTCCACCGTCTCAATCACACACATCTGACCATCCGTGTACATATTGTGTACATATAATTGTTTCACTTTTCTCGACCAGATGTTTCTCCCCAATTCTGTAAATGTATCTTAATAGCCCACGTCAGGAAACGAAATAAGACATTGCTAATGTGATAACCTCGTGAACATCTGTTGGTGGCTGCATGGTTGGGCACCAACAAGCTATAAAACACACACATTCTTAGGAACACAGATAACAAGGAGCTAACAGCGGTCTACCAACAAAACCATGCAACCTTCATCTTTACAAAACATGACTGATCTATACGCTATAAGGATTGTTGCTTTTCCCAATGGTTGCTGATGGACATTTTATTAATTCAAAATTGATCATAGAGAAAATGTGATGGAGTGAAAATGCCAACACTGTAACAATATCTCACTCAGTTGGTAAACGGGTTGTGGTTTGATCTAAAGAATATACAATGTCTTAATATGTGTATTACACTTTCATGCAAAAACAGACAAGGCATTTAACGAAGTGTGCTTTCTTAATACATTAACCAAATGTAAGCACAAATACTCTCACTCGAAAAGCATAATGAAATAGGCAATGAAAAGTTAAAACAAACATGAAGGGAAGCCCCTTTCTACAAAAAAGGATTTATTCTGTGTTATCTATTTCTAGCCAACTGGTTTTGGGTGACAACAACATAGAACGTGTTGGTGGTGCTAGCTAACAACAGCTAACAACAACATCAGTCTGATTTCCTGGCGGTTTATCGCTCAGTCTGGCTGTTTTTGTTGCTGTTGTTGTTGTTGTTGGTGCTAGCTTACAACAACAGCACATTCATTACCACATTAATTACCACATTCATTACCTCAGTCAGTACCTCAGTCAGTACCACAGTCAGTACCACAGTCAGTACCACACTCAGTGCCACACTCAGTGCCTCACTCAGTGCCACACACATTGCCACACTCAGTGCCACACTCAGTGCCACACTCAGTGCCACACTCAGTGCCACACACATTGCCACACACAGAGCCACACACAGTGCCACACACAGTGCCACACTCAGTGCCACACTCAGTGCCACACTCAGTGCCACACACATTGCCACACACAGAGCCACACACAGTGCCACACACAGTGCCACACTCAGTGCCACACTCAGTGCCACACTCAGTGCCACACTCAGTGGCACACTCAGTGCCACACTCAGTGCCACACCCAGTGCCACACCCAGTGCCACACCCAGTGCCACACCCAGTGCCACACCCAGTGCCACACCCAGTGCCACACCCAGTGCCACACTCAGTACCACACTCAGTACCACACTCAGTACCACACTCAGTACCACACTCAGTACCACACTCAGTACCACAGGATGTGTCTACACTCCGGGCGTTTGGAACTGTTTGGAATGTTGGGTGAGAAGTGTACGACTCCAATGCATTTAGAAGACAATGTTCAGCCTTTTGCTTTACGGTCACTAGCATAACAACGCACATTCACTTGTCAATGAAAACAATTAATCAGCCGATACTCCAGGAGTTTTATGTTCCGATATCATATTCCACGTCCGTGCCTTATTGATTCCGGGCTGTCTGCGTCATATAAGTCAAATTCCAGAAATGTATTCTGCTTGGCATGTAAAGTTGTTTTTGATTCGGCTCAATCAATGACACTAATTAGCTGACTCTTCATGAGTCATGGAGCCATTATTGAACACATTGAGCTATGGACAGAAATATAATGTTCTCTTAAAGACATGCCAAGACCAGGAAAGTATCTTTACGCCTCTGCTGTAGTTTTAAGAAAATCAAATGAGAGCTTTCGGTCCACAGTACATAGTCCACTTGGATGCTGTATTCATAGACATTGAGACGATCCGTCTGATCTTTTGCTTGTTTGTTTACCTAAGTGTTGTAAATACAGTTTGATTCCACGTGTCTGTTTGGCTGCCCTCTCAAGTTTGTTCCATCACAACTGAATATCTGCATTCCGCCAGAAAGGTCAAGCAAAATTAATTAAAACTATGGATAACTGTCATTGATCAGGCAAAGTATAATAGGAAAAGTATAATAATAGAATAATAGTAAAATAGAATGCGGAAACAGAGGAAGTTGTTGATTTGTTGAAGAACAAATGAACTTTTAAAGGGTGCACTTACTTAGCTCTGCCCGAGTTCAATGTATTTATTTGATTTGTTCCAGCCAGGGCTGACACGATGATGGAAATAGGCCGTCCTCTCATGCAAATGTCACATTAACTCTCTCTGCAGCCTTCCCCGTCCCATCTGAATGTATTAGCGTTTCCTGTGGCCAGCAGTTCAAAGTCACCAGTCAAGCTTGACAATGTGGTCGGCATATTCCAAACACCCTGCCAGGGGATTACATTTCCATCACAGAGCCGCTACTCATTGCGAAAGCAGTTAAAGGACTCTTGGGGCAGCAACATCACAGCGCGCTCACTCCCGCTCTGCAAAGCCATTCAATGTTTAGGTTGAGGGGCGACACGATGGGAAAAGTCTTTGTTGTAGAATGTCACGTCTTTTAAACTTTGGCCACCCGGCTGAAGTTCCCGGCTCGCACCTTTTCTATAGCATCTTTACAATGATTGCGTGCCCAGACGATTCTGCCAAGGTTAAGTGCCGGGGCCACGGCCAGACACGGTAGGAAAACATTAGAGGGAGTTTTAAAAGAGTCAGACCAAATCAGATTTGGAAAACATAACGTAGTGGATTCACAATAAGTACCCACCGCGGAGCTTTTTGGAGGATCGTAAGGCTGACAGATAAAACCCACCGTGTGGACACCTGTTTTAAAGCTTTACTATATTCTCAGTGATAAGACTTAAGTTGTAATCAACAGCATGCACTTTAAGGAGTTCATAACTCATATACAGTATTCTGCTATACTTGAAGACCATTAAGGCTATTTATTTAGAGTTCGCAGTTCTTGAATTTCATGCTGATATTGAGCACATCCATGTCCCCAGGAAAAGAGGAGACATCTGTAGACGATTTCTTTAAATGCCATCTAACGTAGATACGGTGCCACTTTTGACTGCAATTACAGATTTAAGCCTTTTGGTACATTTTCACATATAAATTGGAATGATTTTAGGCCCATTCTCAACGATTGACTCTAGGTTGTTCAGCATGGCAATTTAGAAATAGTGGGATTGTGATCAGAATATTGACTGGGCCTCTGAATGTCATTCACATTTTCTCTAGCCTCTCAAGTTTTGCTTTGGAATTTTGTATGCAATTATTGTCTGCTGAAAGGTGAAATTTCTTAC
Source organism: Dallia pectoralis (assembly GCA_029465975.1). Lineage (NCBI taxonomy): Eukaryota > Metazoa > Chordata > Actinopteri > Esociformes > Umbridae > Dallia > Dallia pectoralis. The sequence goes on along the minus strand of CM055730.1, from coordinate 13,184,344 downwards.
AGTCTTGTACTGTGATTTCAGCAGGCTGTACCAGTTTCTAGTGCATGATTTCCCTGTATTTTGCTCCATCCATTCTTTAATATATTTTAATAAGATGCACAGTCCCTGAAGCATCCTCACAGCATCATTCGACCACCAACATAGTGTCCCTGAAGCATCAGTAGAGTTTGGTTGGCACCACACATAGTGCTGTGAGTCGTAAGCACTGCCTTAGTCTCAACTGATGTTCATACATTGCAGAACGGTGTCTTTGTCGCTTTCAGATGGTGCTTTTTGAGTAACTGCTTCTTTCTTGTTACCCTCCAATACAGACCAGCTCTGGATTTGATGAGTCAGTGCACATTTACCACCCGGCCTCTGAACTCTGAATCACCTCCAAAGAAATTGTTGGCTCGTCTGTGGTGCTTTTCTCACAGATGTGCTTCTTGTCTGAGAGCTTTGTATCTAGTGACAGACTTCCTTACAGTGTGTTATACTTCACAATTTCTGATTATTGATCCTACTGTGCTCACTAAGGTATGCAAACAAACAAACTCCTTATCTATGTGCGTTACTTAAGTTTGAATATTCCGTAGAATCTCTGTGGCCAGCAGGGTCAGTGGCATTTTATCCAGGATAAAATCCAGGATAAAATATGTAATGGTTCACATATGAATGCCACATGTAAAGAATGTGTGTCTTCATTAGTGCAGTTTCCTTCATCTGCGTCAGTAGGCAGCTTCTAAGCAGAGCAGATGAATACATGCTTTGTCTCAATCGCCAATTGCAATTCACCCGGAGGTGTTCAATTGGGTTGAGGTCCGGGCTCTGTGAGGGCCACTGTAGTTTCTTCACATCAAGGTCATCGAACCATTTCTTTATGTAACGCGCTTCGTGCACAGAGACACAGTCATGCTGGAACAGAAAGTCGCAGTCACCAGTCTGTTGCCACAAAGTTTGATACAACTGTCTAAAATGTGTTTTAATACCGTAGCATTAAGATGACCCTTCACTGGAAGTAAGGGGCCTGGCCTGAACCCTGAAACACAGCCCCGTTTCGTGAAGCTCCCGGCACACATTTAATGTGCTGACGTTGCTTCTGGAGTCAGTTTGCATCGGAGTCAGTGATAAGTGATGCACCAGGTGATTCGTACATGCTGCACACTTCAACTCTTGTTGCCCTCTGTGAGTTTGTTTGGTCAACCACTTTGTACCCGGGCTCCTGTAGCTCCTAGATGCATCCACTTCACAACTCTAGCACTTCCAATTGACACGGGCAGAGACCTGGCAGGGGAGCAATTTCGCAAACTGACTTGTGGCAAAGGTGGCATTCTCTGACAGTGCCACTTTCAAAGTCACCGAGCTCTTCAGTTTGACCGATAAAATGTGAATGAGCCGGCCCCATTTCATTTAGATAACGAGCCTGAGCATTCATCAAGAAGGCAGAAGCACGGCCCTTAACAGTGATACACAGCAATGCCAAATCAATTTAACATAACCATTACAATTATCATAGCAGACGTATCATTATACTGTTAAGGGTGTTCCCAAACAAGCGTGACGGATCGTTCTCCAAGTGCAGTGCTACACCGCGTGTCCCATAAGATCGATATAAAAGCAACACTGCACTGCTCTTGGATAAGCTAACATTTATATCCAGCGTTAACATCGAAGTCTTTCCATCTTTCCACGACACTGATTACAGATCAGCTCCAAGAGATGGAACACCACCTGTGGCTGCAAATAAGCTAATGACGCACAGTGATGAGCCAAATCTGCAATACATGAATTATTTATTGATTAAACATACAGTAACAAGTAACCACAACATTTGCAGTGATATCAACATATCGGTGGTTAGTTGTGTAGACTATTTCTAATGTTTAGGTACATTTCCTTTGGCTGATTTTACAACCGTGACGTTTTTTCGTTCTGTTTTAACTGGGCAAATGTTGTGTCTGCAGGGTGTTTTGGGAAATGCAAACTATAGCTTTGGAGTTATCGGAGCAATGCAATGCAGTCATGCAACCCTGTAAGAGTATTGCAGTATAATGTGTGCATGTTGTAGTGTGTGTGTGTGTGTGTGTGTGTTCTGATCTGTGTGTGTGATCTGAGGGTTTCAATGAACTATCACCCCATGTGAACAAAGGTCAAATTAAATGACAGTGTATGTAAGGACAGTTATGGCTTTGACCCTAATGTTCACTGACCTAATATGTCAGTCTGAGCAGGTAGTTGTAATATTTCAAAATGACAGCAGCTTTCACACCGAATGTATAACTTCTTATTTCATGTTTCCTACTTTGATAGGAATAGACAATTATAGTTGTGTTTTGACTAGAAGTGTCACTGTAATGAAATTAAAATACGCTTACACACAGCGACTATTACAAACTACAAAAACAGTGACATACAACGCTACCCAAACAACACTCACCTATGTACATGGGAGAATTTCAAATGATAACTGACACGTGGTGACACTTGTAACCAAATAACCTAACATCTTGAATGCTTGCTCTACTACATGGGGCTCCTCGGCCTGGTCTGAAGTCAGCAGAAATACCCAAATGTGCCATAGTTGGCTTTAGACCGGTATGCTCAGATTGGCTAAATCTGTCTAATTTTACCTCAGGCACCACGCAGTAGCACTGCCAGTACTGCAGACTGCCAGAAGCATGACTCTGCCATGGTAACAGGGTGATTGGGAACAGGCAAATTAAAGTTGTTACAGGAAGGTTTTTTTCTATTTCTTCTACCACACTGTCATTTCAGTAAAATGTCAATAAAATGTCTTCACCAAAAGTGAAACTACAATTATATTTGCCTATTGTTGTCGAATTGAGGTTGCAGTTAGTCATGGTTCTCATTCCCTGGTGAAAAAAAAACGTTTTCTTTTTTTCCAGCTATAAATAGGAGAATATATTACCACCTAAATCTCCGTTAAACACATTAAAACAAAAAAGCATTGTTTTAATAGCCGTTTAAAACCAGTTGACAGTCCTCTTCTGTTTGCACTGGGCGAGATTATAAAAGTCCATGACCTTTTTGGGCCACACTCATGTTTACATGACCAGTGGGTCAATAAATACAGGTGAGCTGGAGTCTCTAGACAGAATTCAGGTTAGCTGCACAACCAGGTAGACAAGGAGGCCCTGGAGGCGGGGAAAAGTGAGGCTTTCAGAGATTTTATTAGGTGAACATGCTAGGAATATATTCCTACACAGCATCAACATGGGAGCGATTCCCTGGCACAACGCATTTGACCACTCGACCCGTATTGTCCACAGAAGGGAGAAGTCCAAAGTGTAGCACCGTTAAAACTGTAATTCCGATGTACTAATTCGGAATTGTAGTACTTTAATGAAGGACCGAGGAACAAGATACGTAGAGACTAAATATATGTTATTGACGCGGATGGGGACTTTTATCTTTCATGGCAAAGCAAATTAGGTAGGCTAGCCCTGTGGAAAAACACAGGTATGTTTACATGAAAAAGGAGCGCGGACAGGATGAACACGGCGGAAGGGACAATATAATTGTGGATATATTTAAACAGATGGGATTTAGAGAATATAAAATGTGCCGCGGCCTATTGATCACCGGGCTGCAGTTGAAAGGGACTTCATATCTGGGAGATTCAATTACAGTCCAATAATCTGCTCAGATTCCCAGGATCCTGAACCAGAGACAACTAGATTGTACTGCAATCAGCCTCAGCCTTAATCTTTATGGTGATACCTCTCTCTCCCTCTCTCTCTATCCCTCTCTCTCTCTACCTCTCTACCCCTCTCTCTACCCCTCTCTCTCTATCCCTCTCTCTCTCTATCCCTCTCTCTCTCTCTCCCTCTCTCTCTCTCTCTCTCTCCCTGTCTCTCTCTATCCCTCTCTCTCTACCTCTCTCTACCTCTCTTTCTATCCCTCTCTCTCTCTACCTCTCTCCATCACCCTATCTTTTTCGATTCTTTGTCCCTCTTCTTTTTATGTCTATTCCCTGCTGTTCTCTCTCCGTCTGCAGCAGTGTGTCATGGCACCCTGTTCTTGTTCCCTCTCGCTATCCGTGTTTTTCATCTGCACAATACTCCACTCCAGATGAGACGCGCGCTTGTCTTTCCATTCATCTCCACCTCTCAACTCCAATAGTCTCACACTTTTTCCTCACTTCCCCTCTCCCCGTGATTTACAGTCACAACTCACTAGACATAATCGTCTCAATGTCGTCCAGTTGATCCGGTTAAGTTGACGACACATTTCGCAACTAAAATGTCGTTGTTCAGCTGAATCTGAAACTCCCAGTAAACAGTGTGGGGTATCAAACTCCATTGCAGTGTGATATATACCCCACCCAGTACAGGGCAGCAATAGACTGTGTTCCTAAGAGCAGTCACGTTTAGAAATCAACATCAGTACCAAACGCACCAGGTCATTAAACACACCAGGTAAGTTACATTGCTTAACCGTGTAGAAGCAATAAACAGAACTGTTTGGCTCCCCAGGGGCAGGTTAGAAAAAACACAGTTTTCCTAGTCTTCTACGGTTGGTTGTTGTACCCAGGGGTAAGAGTCAGTTCTTATTGCTATGGGACCCACCATTCGTTCAAACGTCTTGTATAGATATAATCACATCGATTCCATGCTATAGTATAATCCCTCTTCATTCAGTAGACACATCATTATGTTGGCCTAGGCCTATTTGTCATATCTCATGTATTATTTATTACATCGTGGGGCTTAAAAAAATAAATAAAACATCCTGTCCAAAGTTTTCTTCTAATTTAGTCCCAGAATTCGGTCATCAACCACCAATACATGAGTTGGATTTCAATCTGTGTCTATGCAACTGAATAGCTGAGGCAACAGGGGAAGAAAACTAAGGTTTACAGGAAATGGCCAGGCACCACGCTTCCCAAGCATAAAGGGACTGCTTGTTCCACCACATCCATTTGTTGATTAATGCCCCGCTGTATCACAGTCACTCCCAGCAGACTCGAGAGAGTTGATGTTGAGATATCTGTCCTCCGAAGCACATCCGATTCCACTATGATTCTTATCGCGCTGCTCGCGCGACCGAGTCTAGAACGAAAAAAACATGACGTGTTGAAAAGGAGCAGACGCTCAACCCCTTTACCTTTCGATGACCTCACGAGCACCCAACACACCTCGAGGCATCAATGGAGCGCGAGGGGACATGTCAAATTTATTTCATTACCAACCCGCTAAACACGACGATGCCGGCCAGGTGCACCACACTCTGTAAACCCCCTTAGCCAATCCACAAACAAGATTCAAAAACTGGTCTAGGAATAGAGCAGAGCTTTAAAATGGCTAAACAGGAGCTTGGGATATCTGCTAAAGAAACCACCATTTTAATGTAAATGAAAATGTATAAATAACACACTAAGATCATTTTGATAATATGTTTCTTATAATGATTTTAATGACCTTCATAAATATTTTTTTTCATATAATTAGATTGGGGGCAAACGGTAGAAGATCTCTGCAACATACGGAAATATTTGACTGTTTTAATAACATACATTATGTAAACAGAAATGTACTTACTAAATAAAGCCGATCGGTCTCAATATTTTCTCTCACACTCCAGATAGATCAGAACGCTTGGTCAAAGGACCTACTGGCTGGATGAGTCCCATTGCTATGCTAATCCCTATGCCATTATCCCCTATGCCTTTGTCTCACAGCACCTTGAAATTATTTCGAGATTTCAGTACAATTAATGTACGTTGTTATTGTTACAGTAGCATGACGTAGTTATAATCAAATAGGGGTACCCCCTAAAGGTGATATGTAGTATATTCCATGATCAACTATGTGAAAACCCCAATAGATTTACATTTTGCGCATAGATTAAGTATGAAGACATTTGCCATCTAATGACATATTGGACTCATACTGTATCATCTGAAGAAGGAATCCTAAAGATCGTAACATTCACATTTGACTGGAAGACTACAATTACGCTAATTTTCTATGTTCCTTTATTTTAAATCTAAGACTCAATGCCACTGCACCTTTTTTGATGTGTCTGTTTTTCTCTCTCTTTCTTTCTGACTTTTCATCAAGCTGCAAACCGGGATTCAATTACTTCTATATAATCACATTTCATCCCCAAGGCTTGGCGTGTCTCGTGGTCTGGAAAGAGAAAAATTGTGAATTACTGTCTGACCTTGATTCTTTCATGCTCTCTCTTTCTTTCACGCACATACGCACACACAAATATAACACACACACACACAACAACAAATCGTCATCATTTACTCAAATTTATTTGTACACTATTGATGTGATTTAGTAAAAGTGAAAAGAAGAAAGTTGCTTCTTAGGCTTTATAGGGGAACAATAGTATTTCCTAACAACCATGGTCTTCACTTGTGCTTTTGTGGTTGATAATAAGATAATATGTAGAGCTCGCTTTTCTTTCTGCTCTTTTTCTTATGTTTTATTGTATCAGTAATAATGCTATGACATCACAAACCGACAAGAACAAATAATTTTCCAACAACTTTTGGAGTAGCCAGATTCAAGGCATACTGTATCTATTTCTATATCTATATACACTATATAGCCACACGTATGTGGACAGCCCTACTAATTATTGAGTTCAGTTGTTTCAGCCACACCTGTTAGATTAGATTAAACGTTATTGTCATTGGACAGTACAGTACAACGAAATGCAGTTTGCACCCAACCAGAAGTGCAAAAGATCAGTGCAAAAAGATATGGAGTACAGTGTGAGGATGTGCAATTGACATGGATAAGTTTATGTGCAGGTATTTAGTTCAACAATGTAGCAAATATGCAGAAGGCAACACAAGCAGAGAACATCTGTGCAAGTGCTTAACGGATCGTACAAACGATAAGCATTGTGCAAAAGGCAACGATAATAAATAGGCTAGCAGTGTGCAGGGCAAGAGGAAGCAAGAGGAGTACCACAGGATGTATGTGCAAATGGCAGATCAAGTCAATAATTTAGCAGTGTGCAGGGCAAGAGGAAGCAAGAGGGGTACCACAGGATGTATGTGCAAATGGCAGATCAAGTCAATAATTTAGCAGTGTGTAGGCAAGAGGTAGCAATGGGGGAACAACATTACATTGTGCAATTGGCAGATAAAATTAATAAGTAGCAGTGTGAGTGCAAGGTTACCGAAGGGTTTCAGAGTTTGTACATTTGCTCACAGATGCAAAAATTCAGCACACAGCCATAAATAAAAAAAAATGTGCAGCTTTCATGGGGGCCAGTTTAATTACGCTTTAATAGCATGCGTTGTAAGATTTCTAATCACATGTTTCACCAGCATAGCGCACCCCCGCCTTTTACTTTGCCTTGTAGCCATACTGCCTTGAAGATACCATATTCACCACATTAGCTCTGCTTTCACAGCAAGACAAAGGACAGGGGTTCAACAGGCACAGCCATGTTCACATTATTTCCTACTGAGAATATAGAACGACGGTGTTCAAAGATGGCAAATTGCAAAGATAGCGACGACACGCGTGGAATATCGGTCGGAATCGCGAAAGCAGACTGTATTTAAATGCACGGTGGTGCCTGGCCCGGTTTGAAAATGTATACAAGGCACTGGCAAAAAGTTTGCAAAGGCAAAAGGTGAGCACGCCTAACGTGTGCAGACTGCCACAGCGCCGCCATTCAAGTGGGACTCCAGAGGCTCATAAATAAAGATAGCACGCCACAGACGTGTCTGGGTCAGGGGACGTACAAAACCTCGGGGCCACGCGTGGGCGTCTTTTTAAAACAGAGAAAACATCTGAAATCCTCTTGAAAAACGAGAGAAAAGACCGAGAAGCAAGTCTGGGAGATATCACACACGCCACACCACGCCACACCACGCCACACCACGCCACACCACGCCACACCACGCCACAGTAGGGCCTTCGCCTGTGTAGGCACTCAACTGTGATAGATCCCAGGGATAGGCTGAGGATGAAAGGACAGTTTGTTCTTTGGTCCTCTTTTTCAAAGCTTCCTCCCAGTGGTCATTATCCTAAGAGAGATATTATATAAAAAGTGATGTAGTGTATGGTGCATAAGCTGACATCTTTTTTTATTGATATCCATGCAGCGTATACCAAAGGTCTTAACCGTAGCACTGTCACGTATGTGTGATATATCTGAACATCCTGCGGAGAAGCTCAAAAAACCAAGTGTGTCCATCAACTAGATGCGGTTCTCTCTCTCTTCGCGCGTGTTGCACTTCCGAGCTGCTCTCTGATTTATACTGGAAACCTGACCTTGATCTTCTGATTTCATCTGCCTCGATGTTCCCTCTTATTCTCTCAGAGAGATCCAAAGGATCGAGCCTCCATCTTTTCACAGAGCCATTTTGTCACGGATGACCTATAGGAGCAAACCCATCTCCGACGCTTTCACCTCGTCTCTTTCCGTCTTTACTTTCAAAGCCTGTGCTCTGAACACTCTAGTCAGTACGTGTCCGTGTGGGTGTTTAAGGGAGAGACAGAGACAGAGAGTGAGAGAAAGCATTTGCGTATGACCTTGCTGCCAGGCAGTAACAATTTCAACACCTCATAAGAGGTGAAAAGGGAGCACGAGATGAGAAAGCGATGGAGATACAGTGGCCTCTGATAATATTGGCACCCTTGGTAAATACGAGCAACATGGGCTGTGAACAAAATGTCTTCGCTGTTTATCCTCTTGTTCTTTCATTGCCATAAATACGAGGTGACGCAAAGGCCGAATTCCTGTATTCATCCATCACTATGGGAAAGATCTGAGAATACAGTAATGATGAGCAACCAAAGATTGTTAAGCTGCACAAATCTGAAGAAAATAGCCCAACGATGGAAAATGTCCATTTCCACTATCAGAGCAATAATTAAGAAGTTTAAAGCTACTAGAGATGTACACAATTGGCCTGAAAGAGGACAACAGAAAGATATCTAAACCCCAAAAGACATGCTTGACCCTGACATTCACAATCCTTTCTGGACATAGTCACACACACAATATGACGTGCAAGTCCGGATATGGTATTGTTAATATGCATCTCTAAAAAACAATTTTGTCACATATTGCAGTTATGGATTTTTGACACCATAAAGGCTGTAATTGTTCTTTAAAAATAGCCTAGAACATAGTTTCTACACATGATCCCTAAAATAACAGTAGTCTTATGTACCAGCATATATGGGATGTGAATGATAACAAACAAAATGTCTGTTCCTAATAATATCTCCTATAAATTCAGTATTGTGAAAATGTATTAGGCCACATGAGAATGTTTTTTAAAACTACTTTTACATTGAAATAAAAATAATACTATTGAAATAAGAATACGTTGTTGAAAAAGGTAATTGAAGTGTTGTCCCTACTTAGAGGGGTCAAGGGATTTAAATGCGCACCCGTATCCAACCTGCTTCTATGCCCTTGGTTTAAAGTAAGAACAAAAATAAACTTTGCAAATAAATGAGAATAAATCCTATAAAAATGGCATCATCAAATTGTCAACCACTTTATCTCTCAGCAGAATCACCAATCTAAACATTAAGCAAAGATTATAAAGACATTAAGCTAAAATCGGAAGTTTGAACACAATATTATATTGGTCACAGGGAGAGGGAAAAGAAAGAAAAAAGGTCCTTTATTAAAAAAATTCTAATGTTTGGACGAATTTAGCACAAAACAATTTAGGTATTAAAAAACCGTCAACTTTTTTGTGTAGTCTTCGAGAGAATTTCTACTCTAAATAACCTCAAAATCCAAGTGACTTATGACATATTGTATGCACAGTACGACATTATGGATAACTTAGAAATTTAGTGGCTTTGATATACCACTGACATCCTTATTTTTGTAAAGTGATTCATAATATATGCACTCACTGGTACAATCAATCATCTTAAAAGTTTTTTTTAATAAGTGAAAGCTTTATAAGCTCTGAAAAGAGTGGAACAGATGTAAAAACAACCGAACAAAGGCTGAAGCGAGACTTTAAATATCCAGTGCAATTATCAGTTTGATTTTCTTGACAACATATTTTATTAATATGAACAGATGGAGTGCATGGACTATGTTTTATTTATGTCAGATTGTACAGCATGTACATATTTTAAAACCATGTAAATCCCCATTACTGGTATGGTAACATTAATTTAGCACAGCTAGAACTGTACATCAGAGAAATTTAGAGCACCCTCTGAAAACATTCCAAAATAACAAACTCCTCAATTGTTTGGTTAGGATTCAGTATAGCCACAAAAGCCCTGACAACAGTAAAATTTCCACAAATTAGTGGATCCACTAATATACATTTTGCTGGAATAAACATGTGAAACAAAAATTCAATTCAAGAGAAAATGTTACTTCAGAAAACATACACAAATATTCGTACTTGATACTTTTGTCTGAATATTGCACAGCCTAAATATGTAAGTTACAACAGTAAATGTGAATTATGCAAATATAGGTAATTTGATTTAAATTCTATTAAACAAGTGACTGTTAGTTTGGTCTCTACATTTATATTTGGATTTTAGTGATTTAGCAGATGTTCTTTCTTCCAGATTGACTTAATTGCAAACATTTTAAGAAAACTAGGTGAAAAAGACATTCATTTATTGATTACAAGTCCATTCTAATCAATAAATAGATTTACAGTAACAGTCATTGCTGAAAAAAGACTATAGAAATGGTAAAGATAATTACCAAAGTTAACAAAGTCAAGTGGTGGCATTGGAACTATTTTAGGTACTCAATGCAAGGGTATTTTCTGAACATGGGCAGATGCTGTGGCTGTGCTGTCCTAGGCTGTGCTGTCCTAGGCAGTGCTGTCCTAGGCTGTGCTGTCCTTGGCTGTGCTGTCCTAGGCTGTGCTGTCCTAGGCTGCGCTGTCCTTGGCTGTGCTGTCCTAGGTTGTGCTGTCCTTGGCTCCAGTGAAAGCTAGTACTACCATTGAGGTTCCAGGACAGAGAAGACTGCCTATTGCCGAAGGAGCAAGACGGCTAACTTTCCAGAGGGCAAAAAACAAAGAGCCCAGTCAATGATGTAGAATTTTGTACATTTCTTGAAGGTATGAGGGAGAATCTCCTCCTTTTGTTCCATTGGCAAGCACACTGGAGGTGTAGCAGAAACAATCAGAGCAAAGACATCGGGTGAAATGGGACAGGGGAAGCTGCATTTTAAGTTGCTGGAGATTGGTGGCATACTATGAGTGCCAACCAAAAGCGAATTGCAGTAAAACAGACAGTGAGATGTCAAATGCAAAACATTTTTGCAATGCTCTTTTTGCACTTCTGGTTGGATGCAGACTCCATTTTGTTGTAATGTACTTCTACTGTTCAATGACAATAAACTTGAATCAAATATAATCAAATGACAGAGCCATGGGACTTGTCGTTTTGTGCGAAAAGAGGCCTAGAACCGATCCTTGGGGAACATCATTAGTAAAAGGCTAGGCAACAAACACTGTTCCTTTGCACGCAACCTGCAGGAGGGGCCTGCCAGATATGATTTAATCCCTTGCATGAATGATTCAAGCCATACTGTTTTAGGGTTGATATAACTTAGTTAAGATAATTATGTTCATAAGCATCATTTTTGTCAATAAATAATTTGTTGGTTGGGATAAACTAAACATTTGAAAGATAATTAATTTGGTTTTTATCTTAACAGTTTGATAGTTACTACTTAAAGTAATTTAACAATATTTCAACACACATGTTTGCTAATTAGGCTTAATTAAACAGTCATCATTGGTAACGGTTTAAGCAAGTTTGAGATTGAAACCTGCCAATGACTGCATACATATCTGATAAAGGCCATTATCTGGACCCCAAACATGTTATATATAGTTTAACGATGGTGTTGTGTGTCTTCATGACATCCAGTTCTGGGAATAAGCAGATGTCCTCCAATAGCGACAGTCACAATCTGATTTACAGTGCATCATCAAAGGCAATTCTGTTAACGTCCATATCAATACCACAAGCTATGCTGCTATCAACTTTATGAAGTCACTTTGTGTCAGTGATAAAACATCCAGCTCTAGATCTGTGACCGCCCACCCTGACTGATCCAGGCCCATTGGCCCCTCAGCAGAAACGTAAACCATAAAGCTTTTTTATTTGTATTGATAATTTCAATCTGAATCGAGTAACCCTGTAACTTTTATTATATATTCAAAGTCCACAGTCCAACTGAATTGCTGACTTTCTACTTTCAACTCTCAAGGAGACTCAAAGGATCGTGACATCTGATGACATGGTGTAGAGCTCACTAAAATACCCAAAATAATAATTAATACAAAGATTTTTACCAGATAGCGTAGAAATCTATCCTGGATGAGAGCGATCTCTTCAAGGCTCATATTGTCTTATAAAGGAGGTACGACTTCAGCACATTATGAACTTGACAGTGATGGAGTATGCCTGACCCTGGTCAGGGTGAATGGTGCCTTCCATGAGACCTTGATAAAGTCCGAACCACAGAGTAGGTACAACATGGTTTCTGCATTACAGCAGCCACCAACATGCTTTACCATGCGTCACGATTACCCTGCCTTTGTTTCCCCAGAGTACCTTTACTACACCACACCAGCAATTACTGTCACACACACTAGTCAGGCCCTAGCACCTTGCTAACAGCCAATGTCCTCTAGGTACCAGGGGAACCTGTCACGTGTGTGTGTGTGTGTGTGTGTGTGTACACACGTCAATCATGACTGAACGTTTCTTTCTCCAAGCTGTGGCCCTCAGCAATTGGCCATCTGTTTGAGAAAGATGAATAGGACTGTACTGTACCACATCCCCCCTGCGTTGTACAGCACTCAAACTGTCTATACACTGCTGTGCAATAGTTTAGGGTCACTTAGAATTGTCCTTGTTATCACAACAAAACACACATTTCCGTCCATTAAAATAATGATAACGTTGTAAATGAACATTGCACTGCTGATTTTCTAATGGAATATCTCCGTACAGGCATACAGAGGCCTGAAATCAGCAACCATCACTCATGTGTATTCATTTTAAAAGGGTAGTTGATAATTAGAAACACCTTCTTGCAGTTATGTTATAAAGACGCAAAAAACAAACCTTATTTTGCCTAGATGAGTATCTGGAGCATCAGCTATTGTGGGTTTGAATAGAGGCTGTAAATCAGAGACTTTAAAGACTCTGGGACACAGGCCTTATCGGCAGAGTTGAAAAGAAAAAGCACACATCTCAGAATGCCAATCAAAGGAAACGATTAAGATGGACAAATGTGCAAAGACATTAGACAGAAGAAGTATGAAACAAAGTATTGTGGACAGACTATTCTAAGTTTGATATGGTTAGGTCACGTAAAACATTTGTCAGACATCATCTGTCAAGTATGCTGGAGGCAATGTGATGGTCTGGGTGTGCTTTGGTGATTGTAGTGGGACATGTTTGATGTTGTGCCCACCAAGCCATTCTATCTAGAGGGAGGTGTTTCTAGAAACATGAGGAGACATATTTTCAGATTACAAAAACAAATTGACAACTACAATCTTAAAAAAGCTGCAAGGCTGCGATTGCTGCAAATCGAGAATTCTTTGACGAAGACAAAGTATGTATAGAAACAATTAATGTTTCAATTAAAAATAGACTAGCATAAAGACCACACTTATCTCATTATAAAATGAGCTCACAGCACACCATTTGTACACAATATAACATATACACTTTGAAAATGTTGTGTATTTTGTCTATTCATGTTGTCTACCACTAGAATAACCACCACACCCAGTAGAATTCTGAATAGGAGAAAAACTACTTAGCGGATAAAGGTGATCCTATTTGTGTGTAGTTTATGTAGTGTGTGTATTTGTACATGGTGTATGTGTGTGTAAAGGTTGTTGCCACTTGACTGTGGGGTGTGTTGTTATATGTTCTATACTCTGGGAGGCATAACCATGGTCGAGAAAAAAAAGCAATAATTACATGCAAGACCATAACCTCAATAATGATGGTTCACTTGGAAACAGCCTTGTCAGGTTAGCTTATAATTAATCGTGTTGTACATTATGTTCTCCGGGCTATTTTTGACAGACTAAAGAGTACGGAGAAAAAATGCAATTAACACATTTTTGGTTTCTCATTTCCTCTTCGTTTCTACTTGTACTGCAAGAGGAAACAATTTCAGAGAGGGGATATTGTTTCACTTCATTCTCACGAGCCCCTTTGATTTCACAACCACCCTCAGTTCCTCCCTTTGTTGTGGGATATAATATTTAAGTGGGCCCCTCTGATCCAAGTTATGTTATGAGAATTGGAAAAGAAAAGAACATCATTTTTGTATTAGATCAGAACAGAAAAAAATAAGTAATGTCTTTATCAATAGTAAATGGTTGTCACACCCACAAAACCATTCATTTAAAGCAAATTCATTCATCGATTCATTGTAAAGGGAAATTTCTAAGTTAATGAACTACTTTGGCGTTTAGAAGACTGACATATCTTTTTTCCGGGCTTTTAATCTGAATATTTATACCTAATATTTAAGTAACAGATTACTGTTTCATTTGCAACCATACCACATTTCACAACCAGTACAGTAGGTAATACACAACCAGTACGGTAGGTATATAGTTCAGTGAACTGCAATAACATACTAGAATTGAAGCAAAGATAATTCAAATGTCTAATTTTACATAACATTTAACTTGTACATGCCGATCATCTATTTTATTTCAAGTGTTCATGAAGACTACACTTTCATAAAAATCTCCTTTCCTGGGAAAAATGTACATTATAAGAAACACATCAATTTCATCATGATCAATATAAGCGTCAGATACTGTTGTATGTTCCAGTGTAAACGTATTACCATACATGCATTGTTTATTATTTATTTAAAAATAGCTGAGTCAAAGTATGAGTCATTCTGTATTTTTACTTCAAAGATCAAATATTCATTTTGATTCATGCAATTGTGCTTAAAATCCCTCTAGTCTAGTGGGGTACTTGTGGTTATACCTGAACATGGTAAAATAATTACACATTTACTTAAGAGCCAAATGGTAGAATATCGTATGTACCAGGAGGTGTGACAGGTAGCAGAGAGAAACGATTACTGCCATCCCCTCACCACCAGATACAAATCAGAGGTGTCACTTTCTTGTAGGTGCAAGCCCGGCACAAACCGACATGATCTCAAAAGAGCAATCAAACATAAAAAAGAACAGTATAGGATTAAGATGGAATCCCCCTACACCGCCTCCTCTGACACTTGTCAGATGTGGCAGCGTTTGCAAACTATTAAAGATTAGAAAAAGAACCCAGCAGTGATTTGCCCAGTGATGCCAACACCCAGAAGAGATAAATGCTTTCCATGCTCACTAAACAGTAAACAATACTAAACTAAGAATGAAAGTCCCCTGCTGTCCCAGATGACTGTGTTATCTTGCTCTCTGCGGCCAAATATGGTTGAGATTTTTAGACAGACATTTTCAACCTTCCCTTTCCCAGTCTGGGGCGAACCAGCAACGACTCATGGTAATATGACACAATGCTGCTAGAGCGCTCATATATGTCATTCTGGAATGTCTTGAAAAGAGTCATGTGATGCACTAATGACATAATTGCATAGTGTAATTGGAATAAAGTACTGAACGTACAGAAACAGCCACTATTGTGCTTTACACTTCCTGTTCTCCCATCTGAAGAATTGGATATAAAACTGTCAAGGCTGAATATGCAGCAGATGCAAAGCTCGACGCTCTGCAGCTAAATCCTGGTGTGTCCTCCTGACAAGCCCCACCACAGGTGGTGTGGGTTGGCCAAATCTGCGCCACACTGAGCCATGAAACAGCGCCCCTCAGGGATGCGTTTGTCCCTTTCATTGCTCCCATTGTGCCCACCACTGCCATGCACAACGCCAACACCATTACCAAGTTTACTGATAACATGACACTGGTAGGGCTTATCACTCAATGACAGCCTACAGAGAGATAATCAGTGCGAGGCCAGAACAGCAACCTCTCCTTCATTATCAACACAAAATACCTGATCGTGGACAACTGGAAACGGAGAGTTGGGCATACCCCAGTGAGTCACATCCACACATGGGCATACCCCAGTCACATCCACACATGGAGAGTTGGGCACACCCCAGCCACATCCACACATGGAGAGTTGGGCATACCCCAGTCACATTGACACATGGAGAGTCGGGCATACCCCAGTCACATTGACATATGGAGAGTTGGGCATACCCCAGCCACATCCACACATGGAGAGTTGGGCATACCCCAGTCACATTGACACATGGAGAGTTGGGCATACCCCAGTCACATCCACACATGGAGAGTTGGGCATACCCCAGTCACATTGACACATGGAGAGTTGGGCATACCCCAGTCACATTGACACATGGAGAGTTGGGCATACCCCAGCCACATCCACACATGGAGAGTTGGGCATACCCCAGTCACATTGACACATGGAGAGTTGGGCATACCCCAGTCACATTGACACATGGAGAGTTGGGCATACCCCAGTCACATCCACACATGGAGAGTTGGGCACATTTTTTTTTTAATAATTAAGTTCCGCTGTCTCCACATAACCAAAGACTAGGCATGATCCACACACACTCACAGTGTTTTAACTTCTCATAGTTGGGAAGCGCGTGTATCTAAGCATTTCATGGAAATGTCTACAACAGATTAGTTGATTCTGAAATTTGATTAGGTATATAACAATGTTTATCAGCAGTATTGATTAGAAGGTACAATTATGTAATACCTCTCTTGTATCTAACACTCTTTTATTCATGCACACCCACACTACAATGTATTTAAATTTTTTTACAGATATTTAACCAGGTAGGCCGATTGATAACAAATTCTCATTTGCAACGGCGACCTGGCCAAGATAAGGCGAAAAAAATGTGCAGGACAACATACAGTTACATAATAAATACACAGAACACAGGAGTGCAGATAGCATTGGGACATAACAAGGCAATACAGGATCAAGTGGAGAGTCAATATACAGATAATACAGGATGAGGTTTATGTAGGTCAGTTTATCAGCATTGACATGGCGATAACACCTATATAAAAATACAAAGGAGTGTCTATATACGAGAATCAAACCCTGTAGCACCCCATAGAGACAGCCATGGATCCTGACAACAGGCCCTCTGTTTTAACACGCTGGACCATGTCAGAGAGCTAGTTGGAGAACCAGGCGTGGCAGTTGCGAGAGAAGCCCAGGCTATTGGGTCGGCTGAGAATCAAATGCCTTGGACAGATCCATGTAAACGGCTGCTTAGTACTAGTGCTATTAATCAATGGCGGCTATGATGTCATGCAGCTATGCACGAAAACCAGATAGCAGTTTGGGTTGAGGGTGTCTCCTCTCTGAACAGGGGAATGACTGCGACGGATCTCCAATCTCTCAGGATTTCGAGAGAGATGGGTAAAACATTCTGGTAATGGGGGCAGCAAAAATATTAGCCGATCATTTTGGAGGGGTCCAGATTATCCAGCCCAGCTGTTTTATACGGCTCCAGCTTCTACAACTCTCTCAGTATATCGCCTGTCTGGATATGGTTAAATGGGGAGGGGCGTGGACACTTGGCTATTGGAGTTGTAGAGCAGTTGGCATGGGGGAGAGCATTTGAGTGAAAAGCTGATTAAAGTTCTCTGTTATCATAGTCTTATTGGTAGTGACAGAACCTCAATTAAGGGCCGAAGGAAGCTGGGAGCAGGTGATCTTGTTCTCCAAAGATTTGACAGTGTCCCAGAACTTTTTGGAGTTGGTGTGACAGGATGCAACGCCACAGTGTATTTTTGTGCTGGTTAAGGGTGGTCAGTCCTGTGTTGAACCAAGGACTGCATCTGTCCTTTGTTCTGTACTTTTTAAATGGGTCATGCTTATTTAGGACAGAGAGAAAATCACTTTTGAGGAATAGCCAAGCGTCCTCTACTGACGGGATGAGATTAATGTTCACCCAAGATATAGAGTTCAGGTCGTTTAGAAAGGCCTGTTCGCAGAAGTCTTTTAGACAGCGTTTGACGTAGATAAGGGGTGGTCGTTTGACGCCGATCCCATTACGGAAAAAGACAATAAAGCAGCGATCAAAGAGATCCTGGTTGAAAACAGCAGAGGTGTATTTAAAGGGCAAGTTAGTCCGGGCAACGTTTACGAGGGCCCCCTTGGTTGCTTGGAGGATGTACATGGTAGGTTCATTTATAAATTGTGCGAGGTTGATGCATCAAGCTTAGAAAGTAAAGTGACTGGGGGGTTAAGTATTTCCAAGTCTCCAATCAGTAAAAGACCTGGACGGGATTACAGAGCTCTGTAGTTTATCTCGGCAGTAGATTGCTACGCCACCACCCTTAGTAGCTTTATCTTGGTTAAATATAGTACAGTTGGGGATTGTTATTTCAGAGTTATTGATAGACTTCCTGAGCCAGGATTTAAACACAGCTAGGATGTCAGGGTTGTCTGAGTGTGCAAGACTAGTAAGTAAGTGGAGTTAAGGGAGTAGACTACATAAATAGATCTAATGGCAGCTGGTTAGATAATATAGCAGATCACCATGTCACACTGAATGAAATGACAAATGGGACATTTTTATTTGGGTATTTATTGGTTCTCTAAATAAATACACAAGCGACTTGTAGAGAATTCTATATGTGTCATATTCACTGTGCCTTCACCTGATGTCTGACTGGACAGTACCATCAGCGCCACTTCTAGCTCAGCTGTCAAATGATGCCCTTCTCCTTCTCTTGGCGAGAATGTTGAGAAAGCATGAGCATTTGTTTAGCACGAGACCAGCAGCTCCTTTACATTCAAGCCCAGAAACAACCTGTGTCAAAAAGCTCAACCAAAGGTTAGAAAGAAGCCCAACATCCCAAACAAACTGGAGAATAATGACTCAATTATGCCTGTTTCTGTAGAAGATGCCAGGAGGGATTTTGCTCCTGTTTGATCATTGCCCCAGCTCCAGTTGAGGTTATTCGGCATTCATTAATCACACACTAACACCTGCATAATTGCAGCAATCAGTGACAAGATGTAGAAAGTCATTAAATTGAATACCCATCAGCTTTCAATGGTGACATACATTTTCCATTAATTCCCAACCATACAAATTGATATTTTATATTCACAAGGCCATCTTTTCATAAAAGGATATTGTCAGAAGTTTCTGAACATTCTGAACATCTTATACTTTTGATAATTCACTTTATACACAGGTCAGAACAACACTGATTCATATCATCGAAGTAATAAGTAATATCCACTGAATCGCACAATAAAGATAGATGTCCGGTAAGGACTGTGACAGGGGGTCGTTTAATCTGCAGAGAAACAATTGTTGAGCATTAATTTGAGATTACTAACAACGCTATTGAAAATGAATAACTCAAAAAGATACAATGGAAAACATACCGACACAACCACAATGGAAGACTGAACACTAAAGTGTCCTGTTTGAGTGTGACTAAAATAATAAATACAGAGTACGAAATTAACACAACGAGAAACAATCGATAAGATGGATTCATTAGTCAATGAAGCCCAAACAATACAGTACGGATTAAGTCAGGGGAGAGAATCAATCAGAAAGTGACACATATTCCTAAATATAAATGTTTTATCCGCAGGGACACATTTAATCCGCTAATAAATTATATCCTTGACCTTGACTTGCACGTTTCCCAGGTGAAATCCTGCTTAAAGTAGTTTTTGTCATGAGAGTGTTGTCTAGAACTCTAGAAGTGTGTGACAGGAGACATTAGATACTATAGATACTACCAGGGACAGACATCTGTCCCCTCCGGCTTATCGTTCAAACAACTTCCACAAGCCTCACATCTATTGCAGCAAAACAATTACAAGGCACAAGACACTATGAAATGACCTCCACAAAGTGCATGATTAGTATGTGCTCACTGTTTGTTTTAGGCGAAGATACAAATGGATATACTCAAGCACCCCCGTCTTTTAACCGTGGATGTATGGAGTAGATACATTAGACACATACAAATTAAATCATACCACATCGCTCCAAGGTAGCGGTTATTCTGGTGAAACAAAAATCTGCTCTGTTAATTTTCTATCACTCATACACACAGTTACCTGGCTTGTAATCAGATTACAGGCCTATTTCACCCTGTCTGTCGTTGGTTACAACGCAGCTTGACTACTTCAGGCACAATTTTTCAAGGTATTTTTTTAAGGTTATTGGACATTTCCCAGGATGCATTTTTATGCACTACATTTTTCCTGTTTATTTATAGTAAAAGCACTCAGTCTTGCAAAGTGGCTAAAGAAACTCGATAAACATTTGAGCAAAAGGACTGATCATTTGTATACAGCACATTTGCATGTCATTTACACATCAAACCTGTTGACTTAAAAGCCATTCCTTGATTGGAAAAAAACACAAAAAGATGTTGAATTCCTCACTCTGTCTCGCTCCTTATTTGCTGTCCCACTGAATGTATGATGTGGTATTTGTCATGTCTGACTGATATTAGGGCTGGGAATCGATCCCAAAAAAATTACTAATTAATCGCACAATATGCTGTGATTAATTGCGATTAATCGCATTTTCCCCAAGCTTGTTATCATCATGTAAAACACTGAATTAAATCAATTTAATTCAATTTAAATAAATTTACCTGAAGGTTATCGAAAAATACTGGATCAGCTTATAACTTCAGGCAATAGTCCAAATGAAAGAGATTTTTTTTACACAAAATGACAAGGTGCGAGTTGAAACCATCAATGTCAAAGCTAGATTATTTTAGAAGTTAAGCCTTTAGGCGAAAATAATTGGTTTATATGTAAAATTGCAAGATTAATTTTAAAGAAGTCTATAACAGCTTTTGTAATATGAATATCGGGTTAACTCCTCAGTTACTTGTTTGGTCAATAGCCCGTCACTATTAGGCGCACTGTACTGCAGTAATGTGGATTCCTGAGGCTGTCCTGTATTCCCGCTAGTAACGTCAATAATGACCGGGTGTTTTTGCTTTTATATGATAAACTAAAGACGAATTGATTCTATGGTATTTGAATTGGGCTTTGCAAATTGTAAGCGCGACTTGAGTTTTTTCCAAATTGCCATCCGGATCCTATTTTAATGTAAACTTTCCTCCTAAAACTCCGCGGTTGTCTTTCTCCATTATGCCAGGGTGACTTTCCTCCTCAAACCAGCCAGCCGCCACAACAGGAAGTGGTTAAACCGAAACTCATAAAGTGTTGCGTTAATTGCGTTACATTATTTTAACGTGTTAAACATTTCAAATTAACGGCTCAGATTAACGCGTTAACTATCCCAGCCCATATATATATATATATTATATAAGTGTGCTGCTTGAAGTTATTGCCTAATGTCTTGGTTCAACCCATCACCCCATTTACCGTGGACAGCAGTGTCATTTGCCATTTAATCACTTGAACAATAAAAACGAGTCGTCAGAAAAAGGTTAAACCAGACGAGCATCGGCGTTGCTCTCATAATGGAGAATGTTTCTAAAGGGATTGAGTAGGATTAGAGACGGAGCGCCCGCTCAAGTACGAGTGTTTGCCCCCTCTAAGTGTAGGAGTATGAATGTGTTTATCTGGACTTGGATGTGAGCCTGCATACATATATATCCCGGCTTGTGTTTAGACTTAACAAAGCAATAACCAGCTTTCCGATGAGGTCAGATTAAGAAGGGCATCGTAGGGCGCAGAGTGTTTTTTATGAGCCTGATCATGGATCTCGTCGTTTTAAGGATCTTAGATTTTGAATCGCCTCCGCGGTGAGTGTTAATTGGAAAACCCTTGCTATTTATTAAACCCAAAGTGTTAACACAATCGGACGGTAATCTTGTTAAATCATATTAATTACAAATAGCAATGATGTCAACGCTAATCAAGTGCAACTTCAAGAGATGGTGGAATTGCATCCGGACTGAACTCCAACATGAACCAGGCTTGGATTGCTACGGAGATTTTAGTCTCTAAACAGGTATGATAAACGATCAGCCAAAATGGATTTGTTGGGGAAGGTCCAGATTCATTCTCACCCACACATTCCCTCCGGGTTATTAGTCAAAGTCTCTGTCTGTGGTTTGAATTCAGTGCTCTTGCAAGTATGCACGTAATGAAATGTATGCAGAGTGCGTCTCTTGTGATGACCACATTTGTTACCGGGTTCGCGCAAAGACCCAGGACCACTGACCATCAATTTATCCGACAAAATTTGGAGGATTGTCTCTCCTCCAGACATTTAAGTGCTGGTACAAGTTGTTATGCAAATCAATGCTCAGAATGCTCTCTATACACTGATGAGCTAAGCCCTCATGTCCCCTTGCAGGTCCTGTGAACAATGTCGTCGAGGTCTTGGTAGATTAGATGATAAACGAGCAAATCGTTTTCGTGGTCAATGTGTTAGACGCAGGAGAATCGACAGGAGTAAAGCCCTGAGTGACTTTGAGGGCCCACAAGGGTCATATTGTTGAAGCCGGACAACCGGGTTCGAGCATCTCTGATACGGCAAGGCTTGTGGGGGGTGCCTGGTCAGCCATGGTGAGTACCTACCGATAATGGTTTGTCCCAAACAGGAACCAGGCTCATCGATGGCAACAAAGAGGAAGACAACAGGTTGGTGCTGCTTGATGTTTTTCTGGGAAACCTTGGGTTTGGGCAATTATGTGGACACAAATTCGACACGTGCCATCTATCTAAACGCTGTTGCAGACTAGGTACCCATCATGGGAATGGTATTCCCTAATGGCAGTGGCCACTATCATATTGATGTTAATTCCCTGCCACACTGCACACATTGTTCGAGAATGGTTTGAGGAAATGGTTTGGAGTTGCCCTGGCTTCCAAATTCCAGAAATCTCAATCCAATTGAGCATCGGTGGAATGTGCCGGACCAAAAAGTTGCAATTTACAGGATTAAACGATCTGCTGCTAATGTCTTGGTGCCGATACCACAGGACACCTTGCAGGGTCTTGTGTCCATGGCTCGGTAAGTCAGCGCTGTTCTGGTGGCACGCGGAGGACCAACAGCACATTAGGCAGGTGGTCATAATGTTTCAGCCCTGTGTATGTTTGCTCCCAATTAAACATAATTTTAGCAAGAACCTCTGAATGCAGTCTGTGCTCTTCTTCACAGTTCCAAGGACAAGGGCAGAAAAAAGGTAAACATCTTTCTTCTCTAATCCCCTTTGGCCATGGAACAAACTACAAAGAGACTTAACACTGGAGGAGTGTGTAAAATTGTTAGATTTTAGACGAAAATGTAATTGACCACTGTGCAATAAATTTTTATATACTATATTGTTCGTTGCATCTCCCCCTTAGCAAAAGAGGTTTCTAACCATAGTATTTTTCTGGTTGAAGGAAAAAAATACAAATACCACTTTTCCCTCAGATCACAGAAAGATGATTGAAATTGGCAAGTGAACATCAGGTATTTATTTACCAATAACTGCTATGCTTTAATCAGTGCCTCTGATATACAATATTACGAGCATGTGCTCTGTAAACATGAACACACCTAACACCAAATGCAGAGCTTCTGACCCTCACACCCTCTCCCACCCTCTCCCACCCTCTCCCATCCTATCCCACCCCTCAAACCCTCTCCCACCCTATTCCACTCCTCAAACCCTCTCCCACCCTCTCCCACCCTCTCCCATCCCACCCTCTCCCATCCTATCCCACTCCTCAAACCCTCTCCCACCCTCTCCCATCCTATCCCACCCCTCAAACCCTCTCCCATCCTATCCCACCCCTCAAACCCTCTCCCATCCTATCCCACCCCTCAAACCCTCTCCCACCCTCTCCCACCCTCTCCCATCCCACCCTCTCCCATCCTATCCCACCCCTCAAACCCTCTCCCATCCTATCCCACCCCTCAAACCCTCTCCCATCCTATCCCACCCCTCAAACCCTCTCCCATCCTATCCCACCCCTCAAACCCTCTCCCACCCTCTCCCATCCTATCCCACCCCTCAAACCCTCTCCCATCCTATCCCACTCCTCAAACCCTCTCCCACCCTCTCCCATCCTATCCCACCCTATTCCACTCCTCAAACCCTCTCCCACCCTCTCCCACCCTCTCCCATCCCACCCTCTCCCATCCTATCCCACTCCTCAAACCCTCTCCCACCCTATCCTACACTCTCCCATCCCACCCTATTCCACCCTCTCCCACCCTATCCTACCCTCTCCCACCCCATTCCACCCCCCCACCCTCTCTCTGACTACTCCCACCCTGGACATCTCTCACTTGCATACTGAGTTTACTCGATTATGGTTCGGTTAAAGACACAATATAGTGACTCTTCTTCTTCTAATTTCTCCCATCACTAAAACATGCAACAGCATCAGAGGCAGTCATTACTCACAGAATGGACTCGGCTGAGCTCCCACTGATACACAATCATTTTCACACGCCAATGGCACCAAGAACAGGCAGAAAAAATTGATTTTCATTTTTTTACTCAAACAGATGGGTTTGTCAGAGAGCCAAAATACAAACAGGGAGTGGAATTGATCTTCTGTTTGTTTACTGCACATGGCAAACCCAACCCACACACACACACACACACACACACGCCAACACACACACACACACACACACAGGATGAATCTATACACCACAAACACACCTTTATCCTCCAGGCTTAACCTGTCAAATCTGACTATATGAAATTACAAGCTGTCAAAAACGATATACCACCTAGTGTTATTGTCCCTGTCCATATATCTGACACTTGCTGGCACTTAGGTAGATCGTAGGTCCTCAGGATCTGGTTGGGCACTAATCTCAAGGAAGAGAAATTGTATTATATAATTAGAGCAAGCAGCATCACTTAACATCTGTTACGCCGACGTCAATCTAATGATTGTCTGCATGTGTGAATGCATGTGAGCGTTTCTTGGGACATTTACTTTTCAGGATTATTCCACGGTAATGTACAGTGCTGGAATGTGCAGTGCTGGAATGTGCAGTGCTGGAATGTGCAGTGCTGGAATGTACAGTGCTGGAATGTGCAGTGCTGGAATGTGCAGTGCTGGAATGTGCAGTGCTGGAATGTACAGTGCTGGAATGTGCAGTGCTGGAATGTGCAGTGCTGGAAATGTGTTTGTGAGCTAATCCCACCGCGGGTAATGTAAATCCTGATTGAACCAGTCAACAAACCATTAGGAAAGACAATCTAAACATACAGTATTTTCTTCTCTTCTCTCTTCCTCCCTTCTCTTTTCCTTCTAATCTTTAGTCAGGTTTCAGAAAAACGCTTTACTGACGCAGCATTGAAGTGCAATAATTAGATTTTTATGTCCCATAAATGTAATAGTGAGATGCAGAAGCGAGTGCAGTCACACAAGACTGAAAGGCGCCCGAACCCTTCTGAAATAAAACGAGGTCTGATAAGAAATGCCAGTTTTTTTTTGCCAATGACTGTACAACAGACCATGTCAGCATGTGTCTTTAGGAGGGAAATAGTCATTGTGCTTCCAATTGACTTAAACTAAACTGAATTGCATGATAATGTGTTTTCTAAGTCCTTATGTTACGGAAACTTCTCCACACCTGTGTTTCCAGCTCCTCAAATCAGTCGAACATTAGTGCGACATTAACTGGGTGTGGTAATAGGCTTTGTTGCTTTGTGTAAGCCTTGAATTAAAGTCAAAACTACGGCATCTTTTAATGCAGCTTATCAGTGCATTCAGAATTGCATCATGATTCTATAGAAATGTCAGGCGTCGTTTATGTTTTCTCTGAATTAATCTATTTTATTTTCTTGGTCCATGATCTGTTTGTACTTTCATCAAATTCAGTCAGGCTACAGAGCCCTATGAACAAACAAGAGACGTATTAGTTGATTTTCTTTAACAGATGATTGAGCAAAGTAATAATCAAAGATGCGTTCGATCTGATTCCAACAAATTCCTATGTACGCCAATGTATGTTATCCCTGTACTGCAATTTGTATTGAACAAAGATTGCAAATGCGGTTGTAAATAGCAGTTTGTTTCAGTATCCATTGTTGATAATGCTGATCCAAAAGGAAAAACTTTAACAAACCAGTAGTCCAGCCCAGTGTTAGAATGGTAATCATATTTCCCTTCGTACAAACAGTATATGACGTCAATCCCAGTGAGGTGCTTCTACAATGCTGCAGTTAAGAATGCTACAAAAATACAGTTATGAATGCTTAGTAATTGCAGTTATGAATGCTTAAAAAATGCCTTTGAACGATCTGTCACTAATGTATTGGTGCCAAATACAACAGAAACACGTCAGGGGACTCGTAGAATCCACGTCGCGGGGGATCTGTGAAATGGTCAGTCACGGTCTGTGTCCTGCTCATTGTTCTATTTCTATGTTCTATGTATTTCAGTTCTAGTTCTTATGATTCTATGTTCTATTTGACTGCCTTATGTTTATTGGTTTTACCTGTGTCTTGTTCGGTCCAGTCACCTGTAGCTCGCTCGTCCCGTCAATCACGACAAGTAAATTAGAAAGTAACGAGTAGTAAATTAGAAAGTAACGAGTAGTAAATTAGAAAGTAACGAGTAGTAAATTAGAAAGTAACAAGTAGTAAATTAGAAAGTAACGAGTAGTAAATTAGAAAGTAACTCCCAACCCTCTGTGTGTGTGTATGTGAAACACAAGTCAGAAGCACTCACACACACATATATATACATACATACATACATACATACATACATACATACATACATACATACACACATATATATATATACAGTATATACACAATTCTCTCAATCTCGGTCCTGGCACATCTATCCAAAACGCAAACAACGCCAGCGAAATTGTGTTACGCTGAAACCGATATGCCACTGCAGAGAAACGATGCTGATGGTTGATCGTTCGTTTCAGATAAGACCCTTATTTCACAATGGAGAGCAAACTGGCCCGGGTGCCTGTTGTCTCGGCGTCAGCAGTATTGGCACGGGGCTTTGCAGGGATCTCAGCTCTTGTTTCTAACCTCCGCTGCCGTACAGTGACTTATGGAATTGCCTTGCTCTGTTGCCACGATGGCTAAGAAAGGCTTAACAGCCCCTTGTTACTAACGAGACAGAGGCCCTTACAGTCGGTTCCGGGGGAAATGAAATCGAATTCCCATCTCATAGATAGAATAAATAAACATGCTAGTGTGCTCCAGCCCTGGGTCTCTCCGGGAAAACCAAGCCTGGCCCGGCTGACACAATTACGGCCTGTTTTTTATTCATGTAAGAAAATGGAAACGGATGGGGAGAAATAGGGGAATAGCCTGCGAACGCCCCCACCCCAAAAAAAACAACATTCCATTGAATTGCAGTACAAATTTACAGTTGCTATAGTTCACTCGAATCCAAAAGATAATTTGAAGCCGAATCATAAACTATAATTAGTGTAATCAACAACGACTACCAAACTGCCAAGGTTAAGTGAATGTTCTCCAGTGATTAACCAGTGTGGTTTGGTCTGGTGTATGCTAGACAGACAGACAGTTTGGTCTAGTGTATGCTAGACAGACAGTTTGGTCTAGTGTTTGCTAGACAGACAGTTTGGTCTAGTGTATGCTAGACAGACAGTTTGGTCTAGGGTATGCTAGACAGACAGTTTGGTCTAGTGTATGCTAGACAGACAGTTTGGTCTAGGGTATGCTAGACAGACAGACAGTTTGGTCAGTCTTTCAGACAGTTCAATCAGTCACTCATTCGGCTGGGTATCTGCAGAATCACTTTGTAACTTGCTGATGTGAAAAGGACTTAAACATACATACAATCAATGTATCAATGGTTGCAGTGAAATGTGCCGTTCTTTGTTGATCAGAGCATGTTAATAGAACATTTATTGTCAGACTTTTTCCCTTTGATCCATCACAGACAGCCCCCCCTAATCTGCCGAAGCCTTTTTGCCTGGAGCTCACGGAATGCAAGAATGAACCTGTAATTGTATTATTATTATATCATTTGACTGGTATAATTGGAAACCATGGTGACAGACGTGAATGTTTGAGAGTGCTTTCATTTATAGCAACCAACAATTATCTCGTTTGTTTCAAATCAATCAAATCCACCCTCCACCACACTCAATATCTCAAATCACAGTTCAATACGATACACAACTTGACGCTCTGATGCGGAGGACGCTTTATCAATATTGTGTCGCCAACGGTCGTGTCAAATACTAACATTTTTGACAGACCACCGCTGTAGACATGCATTGTACCCACCTTGTAAGGCCTTTTACGCGTGAGACTGAGCAGAGTTTTTGGCAGCGCACGGAATATTGGATATAATAAGATAAGTGCCGGCTGTAGCGACTGCAGTTCATACATTTTCTTTCAGTACACAGTAATGTCAGCCATGTTATTACCCGTCTGTCCTCTGATAACCACAAAGTTTAGATTACTGCTGAAAAACTTTAGGATCATAAAAATGATAATTTCTACCATGTTGACAAGCTGAGACCTACATGGAGGTAGGGTCATTCAAGACCTAAACATCAGACCAAGGAAGCAGAATGTTCAACAAGTTACCACGGCAACCCAATCTATAGATTTGTGTCTATTCTACCTCATAGCACGTACCAATGCAACAAATCTGTTACTGACAGGACCCACCAAGTCTATCGATAAGACTATAAAACCAAAAGACTATCCACATCTATCTCTAAGTTGCACTATCCCTTCAGTGTTTACACACACACACACGCATGCACACACACACTCGCACGCACACACACAATTAGCCCGTAATCTGGAAATCTTCATATTCCATCTGATTCACAGAATATGCCTTTTCTGTCCTTTTTTTATTTGTTGAATGCAAAGCTGCCATTGCTGCGACCTTAGTCCCCTAATGCAGCCACTGCAGTTCTTTAAGACATTGTTGCCATGGCAACAGGTGACAATGACAAACACCTGATTGGTCTTGAAAATGAACATAGATACAGTCCACCGATCTGTGGAGATCTGGACCAAACCTTAGGTGAGTTGACCACAGTCAAATAAATATACAGAAAAATTCCCCTAAAAATAAAAAATACATCCAGCGCTTTCTGAAATTCTCTCTGATGTTTACTCTTGGCAGCATGCATCCTATGTGTGACATACTTTCACACCATTTCCATGGATGGCACAATACCCAGTCTTCCACAGCATTAAAATATCAGGACTTCAGTGACCTGGTCCCTTCAGAGCAAAAGAAATATGCTTTGAACAGCCAGTCGACTGGAAGTCCTCAGGTTATGGTTTTAAAGGCTTTTGTTCTGGGACTAAATTACCAGGCCTCAGCATCTCAACAGGAAATGCAAGTGCCTTCGAGCAGTCGGCAAATAAGAAGGAGAACTGAAACTGCTTCACCAATTACCAACGTTCAAACGAGGAGATTTTATAATGTTTTCTTGGCTCATCGATATGGAATATTCCACTTTTTCCCATTGGTAACACGGGGCTAGAGAAAGATCCAGTAGAATGAATCACTTAAAATAGCTGCACAATGAGTGATTTTAATCTCTGACTCAAAATAATATAAAAAACTGTAAAACAAACAAACACAGTAAAACGGCCACTTTGAATCTATGAAGTACACTACACAACACAGTAGTTCAGTTTACTCTTCAGCAAACGGATATAACTAGTATTCCCAGAATACTAATTCTTGGAACAAGAATGTTGAATACCAGCCAATCTAATAGAGCCCGTACTTAATACTCCCCTCTCTCGCCTTATTCAGACTCACACACATTTGTCCTACCTGCAATGTTTGTGTGGACCACTCAGCGTCTCAATGACAAAACATTCTCCGTCGTTCAAGCAGTAGGCCAAGTCCTTCTCGTGACATTGCTTAAAATGTTCAGAGCGCAGTGGAGGAATCGTTGGTGCCGCTGCTGAAAAAAAATAGACAGTTGACAGAGAGGGAAACAAAGAAAGAAACAACAAGTTAGAAAAACAACTGATAAGACATATATAAATATGTAATAATATGCATAATATTGTCATTTTATAATCTTGTGGTCAAACTACAAAAGTTCTCAAACATTTCTTACAATTTCTGTAGGTGCCTACTAGTCTGTCAGTAGCCATGCAACAGAGGGCAAGTTGCAGGTCACATTGTAGTAGATAAGACCAAACATTTCTGTCATGTCAAAACATCGATCAAATGTATTATGCAGATAAGAGAGACAGCAATACATAAAATGGCTTGTCTATTACCCACATTTTGCCCTTGCCAATTTGTTGTATGGAGCTTATTAACGTTGTCTTGTATCTCAAATAAATGGCCAAAATGCCATTTAAATTCACCTATTACATGGCCAGATGTGTCTTCCTGTTCTTCTTCTACTCAGGCTTCATTTTAAGTTACATAGGTAATGCTGTAATAAACTATATCAAGCTAATACAACGGTTGTATAGTGGTTGCTTGGTTCCTGGTATATATCATTGAAAAATATAAATGAGCTATGCTAATAATTTGTCATCTTTTGATTAATACTAAAATGTCTGCATTGTTTGGGAACTTGACTTGTCTACATGATTAATACACCACAAGCCTGGTTTACACAGAGCTAACTGTACTCTGTGGGAAAACGGTGCCTAATAGATATAACTCATATGTTGGACCATTAAGCCTTGAACGTCCTTCATTTGTAGGAAAGTAGTCTGAATGAACCAGGGTTGTGTCGTGCTATAGTGTTTATATGAAATCAAAGGATACCTATCACTAAAGATGACAATGTATGAAGCGAAACTAGTTGTTTTATTGTCAACAGCAGATTTGAAGGTAGCCTTCAAACTGATGTGTTCATATCACTTCTTAGGTTTTCAATAACAGTTAGATCTGGATTTCTTAGACGTGTTCACGCTGCATCTTAACCCAGGGCTAAGAGCCTCCTATGCCCTGGGTTAAGGAATATTTTAGACCTGGGCTTATATATTTTGGTGTGGGCTAGCACCACACTTATCCTGTATATAGCTGGCCCTGCTCCGGACTTATGAGGGCTAGCCCCAGAAACACTGTGGCAAATAACCAGTGTGAAATGCAGTCAAGTCCAAAATGATAGAATGATTACTTCCCAATGACAGAAGCTGCAGTTTCACTTAATTTTAGGGGTGTGGCGATACACATATCTCATGAGATGATACCCGAAATTGGGTTCACAAGATCGAGATTTTCCTGTATGATTTCACATGATTCTGTTCAGACATGAGCATGTGACCCGCTAACTGAACTCCACAAATTGAACATAAAAATAAAGACATTATAAATTACATAATAATACATTTGTATTATTTTATTTTTCTTATTTAAGTGCAAAAAAAAGTGTAACCATAATGAAATTACTACTCCCTCAATACTAAAACTGCAAACTTTGTGATGGCAGTTGTAGCAGCTTGATGCAAAACAATCTAATACTGCAAACTTTGTATGATGGCAGTTGTAGCAGCTTGATGCAAAAAATACTAATAATAATAATAATATTAATTGTAAGCTGAAAATAACATATATTTTTTACTAAGTGAAAAACTATTAAAGTTTATAAAAACTATAGCGATCTAAAAGTTTGCATAATGAAACCGAATAATAATCACACTCTTTATTTTCATAAACAACGATTATGGCATAAATTTAGGTCAAGCAAAATATTTTCTGATGTGTTTTAATTTACACCATATAAAACGCTAGCCGCAATGCTCATTTTAGCCATGTAAAACGATATTGATTTGTGCTAAATACATTTTTAATTTCAGGGATTTCAGAATTTTCTCTTTGGATTTTTCATTGACACTTTTTGTATGTTAAAGAGGATACCTTAGTATAGTAAGTAAACCAAGTAAAGTAGTTTTTGTTGACATTTGTGGGGTCAAGTTATATTATTACTGGACTACTTCTATGTAATTTCACCATCACACTTTCTCATGCTAATATCGCGAGACAGCTTTTCAGATGGACGACAAATCTTGTCATGTTCAATATCGCGAGATCTTGTGCCACGAGATTTTGTCACACTTCTAATTCATTTACATACTCTTTTGGAGGACATAATTTCCACAGCAACACTTTTTTTCTGTTTCGGCCCATTCCCTCTGCCCGCTTTTATCGTTTCAGTATACCGGAATCTTAAAAGCCTAGTTACTGGTTGCCTAAAGTAAATGTACCCACCCCTCAAATTATTCTTATGCAAGACCCTCTGCTTGTATGAAAGCAGTACGTAATTGGTAAAATGCAATATTGGTGCACAATCTATAATTAAATATCCAAAAGAAGCACCATTTTCCTGGCTTGAGTATCTGAGGGGTCATAAGTAAAATAATTTTCAGTTTGTGTCCTATAGGAAAACTTCAAGTGAACATTGTATACTTTTCAATGGCTCTTATCTTATGGCTAATGTGAACAGATATCATACTCTGTTGCACTTAGCTACTCTATAGTGTCATTTCACAGGCAATGCTTTGGATCAAACTTCATGCTAGTACCACTGTAATATGTCCCTTGGGTCTGAGAGTTTCTCCCATTGGCTCTGGTCGTGTTACACTTTGATTCTATGGTATAAAAAGCAATTTCAGTAGGAGTGTGAGCACTTCCCTTCCTGTGCCAGCCATAGAACGGCACTTTCACTGGAGGTATATTTTCTCTGAGAAAAAACACCCATAAAATTAGCTCTGGATTTCATTATATTTTGCATGGAGAGAGACGAAAACCAGAGATTCGTATTATTAAGTAGCCAACACCAATTAAGCACATTGAAAAGCCACAATTGTCTTAACTGACAGATTAAATAAATCCCATTTGGGTATTCAGCATCACGAACCAGCAAGCAAATCTTTGTATTTATTTCTAATGAATTATGGAGATATTCCAACTCTTGCTAATAAAGTTGCACA
Source organism: Dallia pectoralis (assembly GCA_029465975.1). NCBI lineage: Eukaryota > Metazoa > Chordata > Actinopteri > Esociformes > Umbridae > Dallia > Dallia pectoralis. The sequence goes on along the minus strand of CM055730.1, from coordinate 13,151,475 downwards.
TCCAAGGGCATATGATTCCATAAGAACACGGTCGCCTGTCAATCTCAAAAGAAACCAGTTTACCAGCGTGACAAATGTGAAAAAGTCCCTCCCAACAGATCAATACAGAACTATTAAGTCATGGATAACAGATTTCCACTCTTGCCTCTCATTTGTTTCCTTGCTAGTTAAAGGCCATTTCTTTTTGCTCTGAAGTTACTCTACCGTGTGGCACTGTGCTAATGATTGAAGCAAAGTCGCCCAGCTGGAAAGCCATATAGAGCTTCACTTCAGGGAGTTTCTTGGGGCACTCTGGCAAAGATTGCTAATGTTGTGCTGTTTTGTCGGTGTGTCAGCTCAGAGTTTGAGTGTTTGGTAGCTCAGAGTTTGATTTGAGATGAGTGTTGCGTTACACAGCTCACATAGAGAAGAGATGTTGTGATGGTGAAATGGGATGAGGTGGGAAGGACGCGTTGGAACATTGGGTTTTCCGAGGTGAGAAACAGATCTAATGCTTTTAGTTGAATCCTTTAGTCTCAGTTTTTCTTCATGTGGGACTTTGTTTTTGTTGTGCCGGGACGTGCTGGGGGAGGTTAAGGGGATGGGATTCCCGTGTGCACCGCGGTAATAGCGTCCTTCAAAACTGACATTCCCCCAGAGCGCAGTGCCTGGCAGGCTGACTGATGGTAAAGATCGCTAAGTATCGATCGCCCTGAGGAACACAGAGTGGAATAACAACACAGAACCAACTTCAGGAAGAAAAACCAACTGCAGTGAAATGTTTTTGATCGCACTTTACATTTCACCAGAGTAACTATCGGGGAGTAATTGATGTTTTACCAGGTATTAATTTCTTGATTACGATTAGTTATTCTTGTAGAGAGGAGTGGAGCTCCTGGTTCTTAAAACAACTGGATTCAAAACTGAGAAGAGCCCTGCCTGGGGAACACAGAGGCATTATCTGCTGGCCCCTTCCTGAATTTATCAAACTACAGTGAATGCCCTGGATGGATTGGAAAGCACCAAGAAAACTAACTGACATTGTAAGGCAACTGAGCATGTCCTCACATGCACTCACTTATGTGACGTCCTGATTGAAAGAGACAAGTTGGGGAGTTGACAATTGACAAATATAACAATATAACACTAATGATGATAATATGATGAAAAATATAAGGTCAAACATGATGTACAGATAGAAGTATTTCACGAGAAAAGGTAATGAGACAAGTTCGAAACAGTTACTGATAATGTTAGATATATTTTTTGCATAGACTGTGTTATTACATATACAGTACCATTCACTTTCATCTGGTAACAAACATGAAACCAGATGACACACTGGTTTGGAGGCTAGGAAAAGATTTGTGAAAACCACTTTGTAACAACTGTTGGTATTTAATGGGAATTACTAGCATATTACCTAGTAAATACATGTGATTAAAATGTCATTACCTAGTTGTTACTAGGCTGGACGTTGAATTGGGAGCAAATGTTTTACAGGAGGAATGCCTTGTGCTGTGTTAATAAAAATGTTATTACTGTTTTGTGAGACCCAAGTCAGATATCTTCAGTATATGGGGATTATGTCTAACATTGCTTCTATCGATTACTGTACATCGAGATAGTGTCCCAGACATATCAGGTTTTATATTTTTCAAGCCAGTTTTCATAATAAAATTAATGGTTAAATTGATATTCCCTCATGCTACAGGAACACTCTTTATTGCTTCTGTTTCCTGTTTAAATTTCGACACAATAGTTTTTTATAGTGATGGATATAGGGTACATTCCGTTCCATGGTGATCTATACTACTCAGTCTAGGAAATATTTGGTTGATCTCAAGACACCAATAGCTGAATACTATTTTGAAATGGATTCAAGTGAACAAAGGAATAATGAGCTTTTCTGAGTTGTGTTCAGCTTTGTGCTGTAAGACTCAGTCATCCTGATATTTAATTGAATTCAGTTTCTTAAAATAATGACCGGCAATTTCAACTGTAATTCCAATGGAAGTTCTTCATAAAAATATCCACGGTGAGACTGTGCATCGCAAATGTGCACCCTACGAATAAGGACTTTTACAGCAATCACTTCTTTCGTGCTCACTTTAATTAAAACACATGTTGTAAAAGGGAATAGAGACATCACGACATCGTAAAGTTCACACGGTAGCCTCGGATCTACGGTTGACACTGCCTTTGCCAAATCAGATGTCATGCCAGTAGCAGATGTCACACAGAAGCAATCACTCAGGAAGTCAGAACATTCCCGGCACTCGGGGGGAAGTTGTCTGCTTGTTATGTGTTCGCTGGTCTTTTTTTTCCACACTCAATCCTCCTGCCATCATCCCTTTTCTACCAATCATGCGGTCCCGTTCACCTCCCCTCCAGGTCACTGGCAATTTCCTGACACAAAAGAAAGGGCATCTCTCATCCCGTGTCTCCTCAGGCCACACACAGCCGACTCTCTATAGATTTGCTCCGGTCTGTTTATGCAGCCAATGATGGACAAAAGAACAGCAATCTCTCCAGGACAATGGTTGTATGGCTACAGGTACCCAGAGGTAAGTAGGTATGTAAGGTGTGCGTGTGTGTTCGTGCTCCGAACGCCTGGAAGAATAGTTATTTTTGCAAATTTACGCTGAATTAGTTTGTCAAGTAAAAGGAATTAAAATGGGTATAGTATACAAGCCACATTTTACAACTAGTACAAGCAGGTAAGGAAAACATATTGTGAAGTAAGGATTAGTCTAAAGCAAAAAAGAGAAGAAAACTCTCCAACGTCACTATGTCTAATCCATACATTCTTACACAGATTTGGTCGATTGCAGTATCTCTGTCTGTCTATTGTTAACCAAACATTGTGTAGGCAGGATTCTTAGGGTCCAAACCTCTAGTTTATGGTGTTAAAGCAAGCTCTCCGCAAACAATGTGATTTGTTTGGCATACAAGGCGGTAATACATTATCCGATATCATTGGGCTGTTTATTAAGCCATCAATGCAGCACAGTACACAGAGAAAACAAATGTGGTCAATAGGTAAGCAAAATAATAAAAGGTATATTGTGTGTTTGCTTTTCTGATTTATGTAAACGTCAGCTGCCTATTGTTAGACCATACAGTTGAAATTACAGTGAGGTTGGTGTTAACGTTCATTTTGCATTATGAAACTAGATAGCTGTACACAGAGAATTTATCTAAAAGCTATCTTAACTTTTGTTCACATTTCCCAGTGGATAAATTATCTATATCATATTAAGAAACAAACAAACACAAATACTTCCAAAGGTGTTCAGACGCCTGCCTTATCATCTTATTACTGAATGACAAAATTAAAATGTATTACTTGAAAATTCATAACACATATATATATATATATAAAAAATATATATATATAACATCAATTATTTAAGGTTACTTGATATTGCAAAATAATTAAAAATTACTACTCAATGCCATTCCACTATGATGTTTTTCTCCATTTCTAAGGGAGGAGTCTCCATATTTAAGGGCATTTCCAGATAACTATACAGAGTTTCAAATGTGTTTTATAGGTTTGTTAATGTCATTATGCTAATGAGACTTTCAACAAATTGGTATGAGGCTCCAGCAGGGAACATCTTAGACTGAGAAAACGGCATGTGGAGCAATTAATTTCACATTATAATAAAACTGTTGCAGACACAAATGTTATAGCAATAATGTTTTAGTCGTAACCTTGTGGGCACTAAGGTCATGCTGTAATCCAGTATCTAGAGTTTGAACTGGGATTAGGCAATCATTTGTCTGATGAACCAATTGCTAACAACCCGATCAAATCAAATCTGCGTGTGTGATTCTCAGTAATGACCATATGGGTCATGACAAGTGGTGTTTGTTGATCATTTCCAATCATGTTGATTTGTACATTGGTGTTATAACACCGTTTGGCGGTGAGATTATGAGCACTGACAGATTAATTAAGTAAGACTGATAACGTCGTTATCATTGCACCTGTCAGTGGGAGGGGCAAATTAGGCAGCGAGTGAACATATTGTCCTCATAGTGGATGTGTTTGAAAATGGGCAAGCTTAAAGATCTGAGCGACTTTGACGAGGGCCAAATTGTTCTGGCTAGAGGACTGGGTCAGAGCATCTTTAAAACGAAAGCTTTTGTGTGGTGTTCCCGGTCGTGCTGTTGTCAGCACCAATCAAAAGTCCAAGGAAAGAAAAGCGCTGAACGGGCGACAGGGTCACGGCTGGCCAAGGCTTAATGATGCACGTGAGGAGTGAAGGCTGGCCCATGTGATCTGATCCAACAGACAAGTGAAGGCTGGCCCATGTGATCTGATCCAACAGACAAGTGAAGGCTGGCCCATGTGATCTGATCCAACAGACAAGTGAAGGCTGGCCCATGTGGTTCGATCCAACAGACAAGTGAAGGCTGGCCCGTGTGATCTGATCCAACAGACGAGTGAAGGCTGGCCCATGTGATCTGATCCAACAGACGAGTGAAGGCTGGCCCATGTGGTCCGATCCAACAGACGAGTAAAGGCTGGCCCATGTGGTTCGATCCAACAGACAAGTGAAGGCTGGCCCATGTGGTTCGATCCAACAGACAAGTGAAGGCTGGCCCATGTGGTCCGATCCAACAGACAAGTGAAGGCTGGCCCATGTGATCTGATCCAACAGACAAGTGAAGGCTGGCCCATGTGATCTGATCCAACAGACAAGTGAAGGCTGGCCCATGTGGTTCGATCCAACAGACAAGTGAAGGCTGGCCCATGTGGTCCGATCCAACAGACAAGTGAAGGCTGGCCCGTGTGATCTGATCCAACAGACAAGTGAAGGCTGGCTCATGTGATCTGATCCAACAGACGAGTAAAGGCTGGCCCATGTGATCTGATCCAACAGACAAGTGAAGGCTGGCCCATGTGGTCCGATCCAACAGACAAGTGAAGGCTGGCCCGTGTGATCTGATCCAACAGACAAGTGAAGGCTGGCCCATGTGGTCCGATCCAACAGACGAGTGAAGGCTGGCCCGTGTGATCTGATCCAACAGACGAGTGAAGGCTGGCCCATGTGATCTGATCCAACAGACGAGTAAAGGCTGGCCCATGTGGTCCGATCCAACAGACAAGTGAAGGCTGGCCCGTGTGATCTGATCCAACAGACGAGTGAAGGCTGGCCCATGTGATCTGATCCAACAGACAAGTAAAGGCTGGCCCATGTGATCTGATCCAACAGACGAGTGAAGGCTGGCCCATGTGATCTGATTCAACAGACAAGTAAAGGCTGGCCCATGTGATCTGATCCAACAGACGAGTGAAGGCTGGCCCATGTGATCTGATCCAACAGACGAGTAAAGGCTGGCCCATGTGATCTGATCCAACAGACAAGTGAAGGCTGGCCCATGTGATCTGATCCAACAGACAAGTAAAGGCTGGCCCATGTGATCTGATCCAACAGACGAGTGAAGGCTGGCCCATGTGATCTGATCCAACAGACGAGTAAAGGCTGGCCCATGTGATCTGATCCAACAGACAAGTGAAGCCTGGCTCATGTGGTCCGATCCAACAGACAAGTGAAGGCTGGCTCATGTGGTCCGATCCAACAGACGAGTAAAGGCTGGCCCGTGTGATCTGATCCAACAGACAAGTGAAGGCTGGCCCGTGTGTTCCGATCCAACAGACGAGTAAAGGCTGGCCCGTGTGGTCTGATCCAAGAGACAAGTGAAGGCTGGCCCGTGTGATCTGATCCAACAGACAAGTGAAGGCTGGCTCATGTGGTCCGATCCAACAGACGAGTGAAGGCTGGCTCATGTGGTCCGATCCAACAGACGAGGTACTGTAGCTCAAATTGCTGGAAAAGTTCATGCTGGTTCTGATAGAAAGGTGTCAGAACACACAGTGCATCGCGGTTGGTTTCGTATGGGCAGCAAATGGGAGACCTACTCAATACGAGGCAGGTGGTCATAATGTTATGGCTGATCGGTGTGTGTGATAGTGGTTAAAATTGGGATTCCACCAATGACTAATAATATTGAATGCATGCATTTGACTAATGCATTCTACAGAGTTAAAGACCGCAGGGGCAACTTAAATAAAGACATTAGTGCATTGGTGAGGGGGTTCAGTGTAACATTATTACTGCTCGGCATGATACTATAAAGATAGCACTGCGCCAGCCTAGACTCTGGCTTACAACTTATATATATGGCTGATACATTTCCGCTGATTCAACTTCAGAGATATTGTGTCTGCTTATCTGCTCGGGACTACGTCTCTTTCTACATTATGAAATCTAGTATGCTCTGAAAATCTAGCCTTTCCCCCTGCAGGCACACAGAGGAGCTTACTCCTCAAGTCCACTTTCTATTCAAATCAATGCGAGCCAGGCAGCGTGGTAAAGCAGGTCGATAGCAGGGAGTGAGAGAAAGAAGAGAGGAAAGTTGGGTCTGGAGAAATAGGCTGAGAGGTAAACGTCTGCAGAGTCACAGGGAAAACAGATGAAAAAAGAGGACAGAGATGGAATCTGGCTCCATGCTGACCCAGAGTGCTGAATACTTTCTAGAGGCTGTGAGTGTGTGTGTGTGTGTGTGTGTGCGTGTACACGTGTGTGTGAGTGTGTGTGTGTGTGTGTGTGTGCATGTACACGTGTGAGTGTGATACTGCTCAGTAGAGTCAGGGAATTACATTACAGAGCAGCAGTGTAAAGCCATGGCTGCTACTGCATTGCAGATGTTTGGCCGATTGCATAAAGTGTGTGCAAAAACCAGACTGGTCCATACTGTCCAGTGGCCGCCTGACAACACAAGACGAGCAATAGCGTATGCAAAACCTAACATGGGTAAGACGCAGGGAGACAAAGCCCATTTTTATTTTACAAAAGCCCAAAACAATGACAGGCGAGGTACCCAAGTAAAAGGAAGAACTTAAATAGAACTGTGACAAGGCGAGGACGACAACAACAACAAACAGGTATCTGTGCTCCAAATGAGCTAGAAGGCGTTGGATCTTACTGGCATGGCAGTCCTACCCCACCGAGACATATGCACTCATGTTCAGACACTCTGTTCCAAGCTCGCTTATAGAACAGTTGGCAGGTAGTGAACGGCTGACAAACGGCTTCATCTGTCTCTGCACGGCTGCCCAGTCTCCATCCGCTTCCTCTCTACTATAGTCTACTGGCTTAACGTCCACCTGCACGGCCACGGCTATGTTTAATCTACCAGCAGCATAGAAGCCTAGTGTGGGGTTGGGGGGTCCTGTAGGGGGCGCTCATCTCTCTGGTTTAAAGATGCAAACCACAGGAGAAGCAAAAGGACGACATAGCCCAGAGTAGGGAGACTTCATTAGGACATTGGACAACCCCAGAGTAGGGAGACTTCATTAGGACATTGAACAACTCCAGAGTAGGGAGACTTCGTTAGGACCTTGAACAATTCCAGAGTAGGGAGACTTCGTTAGGACATTGAACAACTCCAGAGTAGGGAGACTTCATTAGGACATTGAACAACTCCAGAGTAGGGAGACTTCGTTAGGACCTTGAACAATTCCAGAGTAGGGAGACTTCATTAGGACATTGGACAACCCCAGAGTAGGGAGACTTCATTAGGACATTGAACAACTCCAGAGTAGGGAGACTTCGTTAGGACCTTGAACAATTCCAGAGTAGGGAGACTTCGTTAGGACATTGAACAATTCCAGAGTAGGGAGACTTCATTAGGACATTGAACAACTCCAGAGTAGGGAGACTTCATTAGGACATTGAACAACTCCAGAGTAGGGAGACTTCGTTAGGACATTGAACAATTCCAGAGTAGGGAGACTTCATTAGGACATTGAACAACTCCAGAGTAGGGAGACTTCATTAGGACATTGAACAATTCCAGAGTAGGGAGACTTCGTTAGGACATTGAACAACTCCAGAGTAGGGAGACTTCGTTAGGACATTGAACAATTCCAGAGTAGGGAGACTTCGTTAGGACACTGAACAATTCCAGAGTAGGGAGACTTCGTTAGGACATTGAACAACTCCAGAGTAGGGAGACTTCATTAGGACATTGAACAATTCCAGAGTAGGGAGACTTCGTTAGGACATTGAACAATTCCAGAGTAGGGAGACTTCGTTGGGACATTGAACAACTCCAGAGTAGGGAGACTTCATTAGGACATTGAACAATTCCAGAGTAGGGAGACTTCATTAGGACATTGAACAATTCCAGAGTAGGTAGACTTCGTTAGGACATTGAACAACTCCAGAGTAGGGAGACTTTGTTAGAACATTGAACAATTCCAGAGTAGGGAGACTTCGTTAGGACATTGAACAATTCCAGAGTAGGGAGACTTCGTTAGGACATTGAACAATTCCAGAGTAGGGAGACTTCGTTAGGACATTGAACAATTCCAGAGTAGGGAGACTTCTTTAGGACTTTAAACAACTCACTTGAATCACTGTGGTCACTAAAGATCCCATGACACTTATCATTAGTGTAGTGGTTTTAATCCTGGTATGTCATGCAACATATTTAATCTGTCACTCATACCAACATTGACACCTACTCATCCCCAGCTTCCAGTTGGCCTATTCAACCTATTCCCCATGTAACTATTCCCCATCATGTAACTATTCCCCATGTTGTAACTATTTGGCTTTGGCAGGTATAGGTAGAGGACACAGGCGCAGAGTTTCTTAATAAGCACGTCTTTTATTCGGGATAAGGCAAAGAGGAACTATAACCAAACACCTCGGATACACAAAAATAACAAAGGTCTAAACGATCAAATCGTACCTTTGACAGGAAGAGCCATGTTAACTCAAACACAAGATTCGTACAACCGTACATTCAATTAAACACGCAAGCATTACGTATACTCCAATAATGACCCGACCATGGCAGACTGAAAGGAACAGAACTAAATACATGAACTAATGAGAAAACAGAAAACAGGTGCGGAAGAAACGCAGGTGATACAAATGTTCTTGATTATCTCCCCTTCTCTGCTGGCAGGGGGAGTGCCAACACGAACATAGAGAGGGACAGAGGTCTGTTCATAACACATGTAACTATTCCCCATGTAACTATTCCCCATGTAACTATTCCACATTGTTCTTAAGAAGTAAGTGTACTCCGTCAACATAACTAGACTCACTTTACCATATCACATGTCAACACTGCATTAGGCACAGCACTTGTTAATATGCCAAGCGCTCTATAATTCCACTGTCTATATGCTGGCACCATCCACCTCTGTTCTCCTTTAACGTTCAGTTTACTCACATGGTTCATGGCATCAGGCCAAGGATTAGAGAAAATAGGGATAACCTCAGGGCTGTCTTTGGTCAACAACTGATGCCTGTCTCGATAATACTGGCCTTCAGCCTCAGCACCAGTGTTAGGTTGCTAGGGAATAATTGTCAGTCTGAAGATTGGATTTACGTAATGGCCTCAATTTGTAGTCATGTTCAAGATCTTGTTTAGGTAGAGTGAAAAAAGCCTTAAAGGCATTGTAAAGTAAACACTATTTGGTTAGTAATTATGTCCTTGTTTCTTTTCATTTTTTTAAAAAACATTTTAGCTTACAAATTTTGGTTTACCAAAAGATTTGTCATAACAGGCAAGTCATAGGAAGTTCTGCTGCATATTTACTGTAACAACTCGCATTAAGTCACCCACCTCCAAGTTTAAAGTAATGCTAATGAAACAATTTTGAATTGACTTGGTGATGTTGACCTGGCACTGGGGATATTGTTTATTAAAGACACATTACATGGAGAATATATAGTGTTGTTGTCTTTATTAACATAATAATTGCTAAGGGAAGTTGAGTCAGCATTCTGTCAGTCTAGCGCCTCAGTAGCTTAAAATTGTTGCCCAGGGATTTAGAATACATTCTGAAAGCTTAATTTACTAGGCAAAGAGCTTAACAAAAGCCTTGCACAAGTATATACTACGTCATTGTTTTAATTTATGTTATTTTCCTATAATAAATATAATAATACTAAGTATTTACATATATATTATCCCATCACACAATAACCCTTTATGATAAAAAGTGATTTTTTTTTACAACTGTGTGCCAATTTTTCATTGTGTAAAAACACTGAACTACCCTAATGTATTCAGACCATATATTTAGTACTTTGTAGAAGTGCTTTTGGCAGCAATCACATCTTTCAGACCTTTGGGTAAGTTTTGGTGTCATTTATTTTGGCTATACTAAGAAATACCTTTATAAATCTGTGTCTGATAATCTACTGTACAATGTATAGCCTACTACATATGGGTAGTTGCTTTCCTTATAACAGCAAATCTTGAATATCCTTTGGAGCCTCCTCAAGAAGGTTATTATTAGGAATGTGTAAGGCGCTACCAAATCCTCGCCAATAGCAGGCCGTCCCTCCAAACTAAATTAGAAACTCATCAGAGGCAACCAAGAGGCAAATTAAAACTTTTTACGGCCCAGACTTGACACATCCCAAGCACAAATCTGACCTGTTTGGTAGGTTGGCAGGAGAGAAGGCAATAACCCCTGTTGAATCCCATGTGAAATGTGCCATAAAACACTTACTGCTGTACGCTCCGACGCTCACGCTTTTGTGAACTGGCTAAACTAAAATAGAACTTGTTGGGGTAAGAATTACAATTGACCCAAACCCAACATGGCACATAGCCCTAAGAGCACCATTCCTGTCAAGTATGGTAGTTGCAGCAGCATGTCATTGTATGGGGCTGTTTCCCATTGTGACTAGGACACCTGACAGTATAGAAGGATGAGCAATTTACAGAAAAGCTCTTGAGGAAAACCTGCAGCATTCTGTGTGGAAGCTGAAACTGTGATGGAATGTGATATTTCAGAATGATAAGCACCTTAAGCACACAGCCACAGACACAATGGTGCTAAGGAATAAAAAGGCAAATGTCCTTGAGGCTCAGACAGAACCTCAACATAAAACCAATCGAAAATTGTGGCATGAATTGAATATGGCACCGCAAAGAACTTGACAGAGAGACAGAGATTGAAGAGTGCTATAACGAAGAATTGTCAAATATTTCTAAACGTAGCTGTGCAAATTTGGTTGAGGCCTATTTCAACAGATTCACACTGGTAAATATTGGCAAATGTGCTGGTTCCATGTATTTTGAAAAGAGAAATACGTGAAAGTCTGTGACACTGGCGCAAAACATTTTTGTCGTTGGAAAAGATGAGTGACCATTAAGGGCCAGTAGTATAACATCAAAATAATTAGGAAAAACGTGTGTTTAAAGTTCATAGAAATCAATGTAAGGACAAAACGCTACAGCTCCATCAATATTGCCATATAGTTTACTTAGTTCTTACACCCCAATCCGTGCACTTTGTCATGCCACGTCTAGTCTCTTGGCTCGCCAACTGTCAGTCAATGCTCATTTCTGACCTGCCATCTCAGCCATCAAATTTTATAAAATCATATGAAAAAGGTAACGGTTAATACTGACAAAAGATGTACAAGAACAATCGGAAAAACATGAACTAGCTTTTGCAACAATTGAATAGTAAGGGTTTTGTGTGTGCAGGTCCTTGACATGTCCTGTGCCATATTTTACATTCTATATCAAATGATCAACCACTGCCTGACCCCACACTTAACAGACTCCACCTGCATCTGAATTTCCTCATCAGGTTGTCAGCAGTTTCCTCTTTATCACAATACAAACTGCAGATTTCTTCATTAAGCTCAAGAGGAAGTTATTACTTCCGAGACCTAGACCTGTCACGATTATTAAATCGTGTGTGTGGGTAGCGGGTGTGTGTCGCGGAGCGAAAAGCAAGCTGGGTCGAGGCGAGCGAGAGTGCTGTAGATTGCTAACAACATGGTCTCTAGATAGCCTGTTAGGCTGGAACGCATGCGCGTGCCCATAGCAAATGTATTGAAAAGAACCGTCGCTAGCTGCTTCGAACCTAACATTAAGCTAAACGTCCCACTTCCGCATAATGGCACCAAAACAGGTCGGCTTTTTTATGTTGCTACTATAACTTAATATCATGAAGAAATCGAAAAATAACAACTGTTCTATGTAGTAAACATCTGGTCGTTTACGGTATCAAGTGTGCTTACATGCGCTTGCGTACGGTGGAAGTATTTCAAAAAATTATATTTCGGACTATTTCTTATATAACGTTTGATGACATGGAAGCCCGCTAAACCTATTGAAAAGCTGAGGTTCTGCTGAATAGAATGATGCCCGACTTGATAAGATCTGAAAATATACATTTTGAGTAATTTGCCTCTGAAGCTCACCATGCCCCACCATAGGAAATGAATGGGCAGAGCTCAGAGTTCTAAACAGACCCACGTTTTCTTGTGTAGTGTGTGATGACATGGAAGCCCTCTAAACTGCTATATCTTATTGAAAAGCTGAAGTTCTGCTGGATAAAATGATGCCCGACATGAAAAGATCTGGAAATATACATTTTGAGTAATTTGCCTCTAAAGACCGCCATCCCTCTCCTCGCCATAGGAAACCAATGGGCAGAGCTCAAAGTTCCAAAGGGTGCCTAGAGTTTTATGGCAGAAAAGGTCACTGGCCTGTCATATCTTATTTCAAAGAGCAGGTTCTCCTGATTAAAGTAGTGCCCAATTTTTACCAATCAGAAAATATACATTTGAGAGATCTGAAGCAGCGCCGTTTCTTATGTGTACTGTTTTTCCATAGTGACACAGAGGTAGAATCCGATGCTGTCTTAAGCCAGAAAAGGTCAACATGCTAGTGTTTCTTTCCCGGAATCTTTCAAGCCATTAAGGAGCATGATTGTTTTTATTTAAGAATTTGACTTTTATGGCCTGTTCTGTTATGGTCATAGTTAATATTTGTGATTCATTGTTTATGTTATTTACAGAATTTACAGTAAATATATTTATTTTACTTTAGTTTGGAATACTGAATCCTTTTTGTGTTATGGTAACTTAAATATACTTTTTTTTCATTGAATAAATAACTTTATTATTTCAAGGCTTTAAGTGTATTAATGTGTTATTGCAAGTGACAACTTACAAGGGATTAAATTACATAATCACAACAATTTGTATGACAATTAATCGACAAAGCCCTAAAACAGGCAATTAATCGTCACAGTTATAAAACAGACAATTAATCGCCGTAATCGCAATTATTTGTTGGACAGTTAATCGTCAGCCAAATTTCATAATCGTGACAGCCGTACCGAGACCTGAGTATTGTAGAATCAGTGGCTCTGGGATTATAATCCCGATAAGGAGAGAGAATGAGAAGTGAGAGCAGACAAGAGAAGAAGAGAACAGATTGCTTGCATGAACATGCGTTGTATAAGGACTTCATTGTAAACGATGCTATTTTAAAATACTTGTAAAATGCTTTAAAAATTGGCTTTTGACAGTACAAAAAAACCTCAATATTAGATAATCCAATCGCCTATAATCAATGCACCTTGACAGTATGTATTCTTGTATTATACATTATTTATTTTTATTAAAGAACCATCTTACACAGGTCCCATTTTACAATGTGTAATACATTGACATGGTGAAAAAAGGAATGAGTTATGGTTCAGATGGTTATAATTAAATTTAAATTGTTCTAAACTTTAAAATTAAACAATTAGGCACTAGGGGCAGTGGTGGGTCATTAATACAGTTACAGGTTAATTGTGTTGTTCAGTCACCTCAGTTACCTGTGACTGTACTGTATTTACAATACAAGCAGTAAAACCTCAATACCTAAGTGATTTAATAAAATATTACCAACATACAGTCCAGTATAAAATAAGATTGAGTACAGTGCTACTTGAAACAATGCGAACCCTTTTTGCAATTACACCGTTTTAGTGTCCTCCATGAGATCCTGTCGGAGCCAGTATTTTGTATCTGAAAACTGGTTTACAAATTACAAATGTTGTTATAGAAGAAATCATGCAACTGGTAGAACGAAAAAATATGAATAAATTAGTGCATGTGCAAACATAAGTGGACCTCCCATTGCTCCCATTGGTTAAGTAGAATCAAACCAAACGCATGGGCAAAACACATCATCCAATCCTTGTACAGGTCAAATACACATACCATTGAGATCTGTCTGGGTGCAATTTCTCTGTTTGCTTCTCAAATATAGAACCACAGTGGACATGTGTCATATTAACCTCTGTGTGAAGAGAAGTCCGCGCTACTGTGCTCACCAGAATTATTGGCACCACTGGGAGAAAAAGAAAGAAAAGTATGGCTTGATCCTGTTTGAACATTAAATATGTGATGCAAAATGTGATGACAAAAATGTAACCAATATTCAAGGTTAAATTGTTCAGAGAGTAAACACTTTTTCAAGGTGTGTCCGGATAATTGCCACCCCGAGGATGTTTTGTTTACCAAGTCTAACAGAAATATATTCCTATCAATCCTATCAAAAAATGTTTTAATTTCTGGCACATGGCAAAATGTTAAATGTGGTGCATGACTTTCCTTTTCAGGCGTGAATAATTAAGGTAAGTTGACACATAATCTCCTGTCAACATTGGGAAAGGCATAAAACAAACAAACAAAAAAGACAAATGGGGATTTAAAACTCCAATTTTCTGTAACCTACATCAGTGGTTCCAATGAAAGTACCGATGATGTTTAGCAAACGCTTGGCGGTAACAATAATTAAGGTTCTTTCTTCTGGCAGGACATGCAAAGACAAATGCTAAAGGCCCATATGCAGTGGACTGTTCCCTCTTTAATTACATTTCATTGAATATCATTCCAACAGAGGTTTTTTTTCTGCCTAGCCATTTCTGCTTACTCTACGCGCACTACTCTACGCGCACTACTCTACGCGCACTACTCTACGCGCACTACTCTACGCGCACTACTCTACGCGCACTACTCTACGCGCACTACTCTACGCGCACTACTCTACGCGCACTACTCTAAAGCTAGAGGACATTCAAGCCAAAAAACAAAGTCGCCTCTGCCAGGAGACCGCAACATGACCCAAATCTTCGGGTACAACATTCACAAGAAAACATCAAATCCACAAAGCTATGGTTATTTGACAACAAAATCTAAACCTTTGTCCGAGTCGCTCAAATTGAATCCCATCAGCACCTTGGGCAGAGCGCACCAGGAGAAGGCTGGAAAGCTTCAGGGAGAAAAGTGTCCACAACAGGTGGTCATGGCAACACTTTGGAACTGTAGGCCTCTATAAGAGCCAGCCCCATCACTCCGTTTCATTTCAGGCTCCAAGTCAACAATATGAGCTGATGATTTTCTACACCCACTGTATGTGCTTTCTCTCAAAGCAGCCGCGTTCAGAGACAATCAGTTAAGACTAAGCAGTCGTACTGTCTATCGAATCGAACCTCTAGTCATCAATCTGTCAAGCTACTGAAGTTTGCTGATGACACCACCCTCATTGGCCTCATCTCTGGTGGGGAGACCGCCTACAGCGGGGAGATTGACCATCTGGTGTGTTGGAGCAGCCATAACGCTCTGGAGCTTATCGCTCTGAAGACTGCGGAGATGGTTGTGGATCCCAGCCCAAACCACCCCCATCGTCCTGTGGGACTCTGCGGTCACCATTGCAGGGTCGAGTCCTTTCGCTTCCTGGACATCATCATCACCCAGGACCTGAAGTGGGAGCAAAACACCTGCTACATCACCAACAAAGCACAGCAGAGGATGTACTTCCTGCGGCAGCTGAAGAAGTTCAATTTGCCTAAGACAATGATGGTCCACTTCTACACAGCCATCATTGATTCCATCCTCTCCTCTTCCATCACCATCTGGTTCACCGCAGCCTCCGCCAAGGACAAGGGCAGGCTGCTGTGTGTCATTAGGATCTGCTGAAAAGGTGATTGGCTGCGAGCAGGAAAGATTGTGGCTGACCCCTCCCATTCTGGACACAAACTGTTCCAATAATTCCCTTCCGGCAGGAGGCTACGGTCCATCAGGACCAAAATCTTACGCCACAGGAAAAAAAAAAAAACTTCGGCAGCTGGCCTCATCAAGAAGGCCAAGGGACCCCCCCCACACACACACACACACACACAAAGACTGATTCTCAACTCTGGACTACTGATTTGCAGATTGCACATTACTTGGCTCTGTTGCACATTCCTGGCAAACACTTTCATTCCATTTCACTGCTACTTGTATGTTTTTTATGTTTTATTTTATATTAATTTATATAATTTATTTTTACTTCTGCACTGTTAAGCACCAACATCTCAAAAAGCAAATCCCCCATATGTGTGTAAACCTCCGAGGCAATAAAAGATTATTCTGATTCTCTTTCAATGTTTTTTTATTTATTTAATTTTTAAGATCAAAACCCTTCCTGGGCCCCGCGCATCGATGAGGCTTAGAGGCCCAACACCCTGCCGTCGGTTTGTGCTAGGTCCATCCTCAGATCATGGTCGGTAGGTTCTCACCACTGCCAACCGGGAGACCAATGCTGTTTCAGCGGCTCTGGTCTTTAGTGCTGCATGCAACAGGTTGGCTACAAGAACTGATTGTTCGCTTCCCATCTAATCTACCCATGTGCCCCTTTAGGAGATGATAAACATTATTCACATTGCCTGTGGTCATGATGTTTTTGTTTTTCGTGTTTTCCGAATAAACCATCTGTGTGTAATGCAAATTATTCATAGCTCATAGACAGATGTCTAATATGTGTATTTATCCAACTCTATTATCTGTCATTGCATGGGGAGAGCATTGCGGCCGACTCCATGTTGAAGTCAGTAGTTGGCGTTGGATAATCTCTTTATGAGCTGGTTGGAGTCCTGATGAAATTACCCGGTGAGTCAAGTATTTAAATGTCTTTCTCAGCCAATGTCAGGTATCTTTCCTGACAACTCATTCTAAATTTCTCTGGCTAGCAAATTTACCATGTTACTTAATTATTCGTGACAGCTGGCTACCTGAGAGCTACTCCGTGTGCATACATGTGGTAGCTAGACAATTGTGCTGTGGCAGGACACTTCCGCTGTTGAACTGCCAGAGGGGGCAACCCCTTGATAACTATTGCACTGAATAACGAGGCATTAATGCTGAGTAGGTAGCACATAAGATGCCTACCTATCCATAAGTGGGATCTCAATCAATAAAGCATACAATCTACACATGCAAAAATCATACATAGACATTACATTAACAGGATATTTTAACTTTAATTTCATTATCAAATTAAATTAAATTTCTTTGAAATCGTATTATAATTATTACCAAATTAGGCACAACCAAGGCCTTCTGCAGAAATATGATACAAAAAAGCCTGCTTGGCAATGTTGGCAACAAAAAAGACTACAGTTCCATCTGCAACCAGATCAGGAATTCATCCATGTTGGACACACTATGTTAGCTATCTAGCTATCTTTTGCCTGAACATATTGGTGGGACAGTATTAATGTATATCTGTCTTGGTGGTTAGTAGCATGCCTATGCCCTTAAGTTTTAAAATAAGTTTCACTGCCTTGTTCAGCGATGTTAGCTAGTTTAGTTGACTGTAGCCTAGATATGACTAACTTTGGCCCTGCCTGATCAGATTTGTGTCACGAATGGTGAGTGTTTGTGGGGTGCACTTCCTGTGTTTTGGTGGTTGTTTTGATGTGAGCACGGCTGGTGATACTTAGCAATTAACACGGATATTTAAGTCACTGTGCAATGTTACCTGTTTGCTTAGTATTATTTATTTCAAGTTACGTCCATATAGTAGGTGAGCGTGTTTCCATGTAGCTGTGTGTTTGTTTGATTAAATTCCTAAGAAGCTTGTTATGCACACTTTAATTTCAAGTACAAGATATATTTTTCCCGTTCGGTGTTTGTTTTAGGTAAAAAAAATATTTAATGAGAACAAGGCTACACCAAACCACAATCAGGGCTATTTCTGAAAAATGCTTGACAACCAATGTGTTTAGAGTAGAGCACTTCTCCTTGTATTTACAACATAGGCCACGTCAA
The DNA here is from genome assembly GCA_029465975.1 of Dallia pectoralis. Taxonomy (NCBI): domain Eukaryota; kingdom Metazoa; phylum Chordata; class Actinopteri; order Esociformes; family Umbridae; genus Dallia; species Dallia pectoralis. Next base: position 13,133,557 of record CM055730.1, on the reverse strand, counting down.
CGTACCTCCTATTATTGCAATCTCTTTCTGCTACTGGTAAGGCACATGTCGGTTATTGTTTCAGAACTTGATAAAATATTTTTTGTTACGTTACCTTTTCCTTACTTATTATGTTAATTCTATGCTATGTAAAGCTGAGCTGAAATGATGAAAAGTCTGAACAATTTTAAAGTATGCAGGCTATGTTTAGCAAAACTTCTACCACAAGGTGGCCAATGGTTCGTTTACAAAACGTTATGGCATAGAAAAATTACATTTAAAAAAGCTTTAAGACGGTAGTGTCACTCTGGAGCTCACAGCTAGACGAATATTATTTGATTTTTAATTTGTATAATGAAACGTGATCATACTCAGACAGTGTTATGCTTCACTATTTAAAACATTAACTTTTAATGTGTTTTCCCATATAAACACTAGACAGTCATAGAATGACATTACAGCATTACACATAATTACCATTAACTTCATTATCAATTGATTACATTTTAGCCACCATATTGTCTTCACAAATCATGAGATACTTTTCAAGCCCGGTGTCATCTATCACTCTCCGGGTGCTTTTCAGACAGGCAAATGTAATCTATCTGTCTTTCACGCCAACCCACACACACCTTCCATCCTCCTGTCCATCAGAAATACCGAGAAGGACTGAGTCGCTTGACCTTCTCAACAACCTCTACTCGCCGTCTCACACTGTTGCAAGAATGCGAAAACATACCAGGCAGTTTCTTTTCATCACATAGACAGGGCATTATAAATGAACAAGTCGTTATGGCCATCTTTGTGGCCACAGTTTAGACCTACAAAAAACCCACAGGATGTGTCTGAATGTAGCATGTTTTTGTGTGCAATACAAACAGACAAAGAAGGAATAAGGTGGGAAAGATTTTCTTCCATTCCTTCCATAATGGCTGTTCTCATCCTGTCCTCTTGGCAGAATCTCACATCAAAGTCTGTCTCCCCTCGGGAGCACTGGCTTCGCTTCCCATAATGCATCAGTCAGAGAACACACGGCACAGTTTGTTTTACAGTCTTGCTGTTTCAGAACGAATACAACACCACAGTAAATATAGGAACATAGCATTGACATAGCAATACAATTGACATTTGTATAGAACAAGCACCCTTAAAATGCAATCTACAGTAGGTCCAGGAATATCATCTGACATATATCACAAAGGAGTGTCAACAGTCCATATTTCACCCCGTACGTAAGACGTTAGAGATTTTTGTCTTTCCTGCATGATTTTAGCTTTTCAATTATCCCTCGAAATGTACAGTATCCATGTTTTTATTCAGAGCATAGAACAATGCCAGCTTCACCCAGAAAATCTATCACTTTTATGTCAACACAGGGTTAACCACGACAGACAAGAGATTCTGATTGATTAAGTTAGAGTCCAGGACCCGGTTCTCTGTTTATATTAGTCATAGGCACAGGACACATGTTCCACAAAGCAAACCATACAAACATGTGTTTTTTGATATTGCTGGAACAATTTGATAGAAATGCTAAAAAGTATAGAATATAAGTATTAATGAATACTACTGATAGTAAACAACAAACGAGCCGCATCACACAAAAAACAGATCCCCAGATGAAACAGTGTGCCAGCAATATTCCAAAGTGCTGTAACGGTGCCAACTTCTTAAAAGTGCATCCACTTCACTTATTAGTACTAAACCAGTCGCCAGTAGTACAATGTACAATTTTGAAGATGAATATGAACGTTACGGTTCTGAAATTAAATTGTACCTCAATGTGTCTTCTCACAGCAGCCAAAACGGTGTGGGCCAAACATGTCTTCATTGGAGCATGTTAGTCAGAAACAGAAGTAATTATACGTGACAATTGTTCAAGGGCACGTTTCACCTCGGAGATTTTAAAAATAATACTTGGTAGATTGGTTTAGTTGGCAGACATCTGATTCCCTGAGCTTGGTTCCTGGTCCAGGCCTGAGGCACAAGGGCCACATTAACTCAAAATAGCAGGAATGTTTTCTATCAATTTCCTCTAGCTTATCATTAAATGGTTTTCTGTCACTTTTTCTTTTTTAGTTGAAATATATTAAGGTACACTACGTGTCCATTTTAGACCCTGGTTATGGTGGCTGGCCTAGAGCTGTCTCCTGAAATGTTACAGGCGAATCCCGGAAAACTTAAAAGGAAAGTCGGTTAAATCATTTTGACCTGCCCATTGTGCTTATTTCGCTCACCATTCGCATTAATGACTCTCTCTTAGCAGATCTTTCTAATGTTGTAAAGACGGTAGATACAATTAAATAACGCAGGCGGAATTCCATTGTGGATAGCTCTCAAATAGAGAGAATTGTGATAAGATCTCTGTATTTAGTCAGTTGGTGGACAGTCAGTGGAAGATTGTGAAAAAGCAACTAATATTTCACTGAAGTAGCAGGTAAGTGCAACAGGGACAGTGTCAGTCAGTGATAACGAAATGTAAATAAAAGGAAAAAGAGATTTATTCAATGAGTACGTGTATTTGTGAAAATAGATGAATATTAATTCAGCTAGCCTTTTTAATGGAGAAAATTACAGAAAGAATATGATAGGAAGCAGCGTAAATTAGACTAAAATGTGTTAATGATCCCTCCGCTAGCTAGCTTTTATCAATAGCCGTGCTCAGTAGCTAATGTTTTTACTAATAAACATTAGCTACAGAGCAAGGCTAGTTACATAGCTAGACTAGCTAGCTAAATCCACATTACACAAAAAATTGTTTTTTTTGGTCTTTTATTCAGTATAATGTTCGAATCATGGCCCTGAACTAGGAGCAATGTTTGATTGGAAGTCAGTCTCTAACGGCAAATAGTTGTGATGCGACTGGCAATAAGGAAGTGCACAGAAAAAGCTGACACAGAGGTTTAACGTTTCTGCAGATCAGGTGTTACGTCAGGAGCAAGCAGACAGATTAAATCTCGTAATATCAGGCCATTTAATTTGTATTTATTTTCAAATCATTGCAGTCTAAATTACCTCTACTGCTCTACTAGAAAAACGCAATTGTGATCACTATAACATCAATCTACTAATGACATAAATCATCGTAGCCTCTGACTTCGTCAACACTTTCCAGATAATACATTATAGACTTACAGTACAACTTCTCCAGCGTATTCCTGTTGAACATGTATCCCAACCTATTTAACTGTTAAGTACTTTGTTTTGTTTTACTGTATTATGTCAAAGTATTGTGATGTTTATGCAACATTATAAACTTATTTTCATGTCTCATTCAGAGTACAGCTATGCAATGCAGATGAAAGCTTCTGAAAGCAAGTGTTTTGTCATACATTATATTTTTTTATGACAGAATATATTTAATCTGTTTATTTGATCAATGTGGAACGTAACATCTGTGAAGAACTACTTAAAGTAAACATACAAACTAGGGCTGTCAATTTATTTTAAAAAATTAACTAATTAATCGCACAATCCTGTGATTAATCGCGATTAATCGCATTTTCCCCAAGTTGTCTGAAACAATGAAATAAATCAATTAACACAATGAAGTATATTTTAAATACATTATTTTATGATAGTCTCTCCTGTGAACAATACAGAATAGTCATTCTTATCAAATATAGCAACTTTATAAACAAAGTGTTGAAGTGCAAGTTATATATTTAAACCCTGAAGGTTATCAAAAATACTGGATCATCTTGGCAATAGTCCAAATGAAATAAAATAAAATGACAAAGTGTAAGGTGAAACCATCAATGTCAAAGATAGATTATTTTAGAACGTAAGCCTATAGGCCAAAATAATTGCACTATATGTAAAGTTGCCAGATTAATTTTAAAGAAGTCTATAACAGCCTTTGTAATATGAATGACAAACAGAATGAAGTGAAATTAAGTTTGGTTATGTCGGGTTGGTTAGGGTCTCCATGAGAGTGACGTTCTCTGCTTTCTCCAGCAGGTTATGTCTCAAAACAATTGTTTTAGAGGGTAGATTGTATTGTAGTGACCCGGGGTCTGTTTATGTGTTTACGTCTACGTTCACGTTACGTTTCCAAATGTTCAAGTGCCGTTGATTAGTTCTTTGCATGTAATCTCGCGGGGTTTGGGGGGGTATAAGTGAAGGTGATAGGAGTCGTTCGCCCCTTTTGCCTGTGTGACATGTCGCTTGTCTTACTGCCATGTATCGTTGCTCTGTTTGATGAAAGTATAGGATTAGTGGCGTAGGCTGGGGCCAGAACAACAGCCTAGTAAGTTAATAAATTGTGGTTGCGCACATTGTGTCGGAGTGCACTCATTTGTTCCGGTCGGAACATTACAGTATGATGGGGATCCCAATGCAATTGGAATGATTTATTTCAGTCCCTCGTCTTCTACTGTGTTTATCGGGCGGCAGTTTCTATCTATTTATCTAAAACATCGGTTAACGATTACTTGTTTGGTCAAAAGCCCGATTTGGCGCACATTACTGCAGTAACGCGGATTGGCGGATTGCAACATCAATAATGATCGGGTGTTTCTGTCCTATATACTCTCTAGTAACGTAAATAATGACCATGTGTTTGCTTTTATATGATAAACTAAAGACGAGCTGCTTCTATGGTATTTGAATTCGGTTTAGCAAACCGAAACTTAATAAAGTGGTGCGTTAATTGCGTTAAATTATTTTAACGTGTTAAACATTTGAAATTAACGCATCAGATTAACGCGTTAAATATCCCAGCCCTAATACAAACCCAAGTACAACTCTATGTATAATGTTACTTAGCAATTAAATGTGATTCAAATTCCAACACAGACTCCAAAATATGAAGGAGCACCTCCTAAACGATAGTCTCGAATGCCAATAACGTGTTCTGGTTCACGGATAAAAATGATGTACTCGAACAGTCGATGACAACGACTAGCAAATACGTAGGGAAGCGGAGCACTACAAACAGTTGTTAATGGTTAAGGTTTGAAAATGCTCTCAGTGTGGTTATGGTTAGGATTACGATTGTGTGTAAGGTTAGACACCAACAAGTGTTAACGTTAGATAATGCTTCAGTGTGGTTATGGTTAGGATTACGATTATGTGTAAGGTTAGACACCAACAAGTGTTAACGTTAGATAATGCTCTCAGTGTGGTTATGGTTAGGATTACGATTATGTGTAAGGTTAGACACCAACAAGTGTTAACGTTAGATAATGCTCTCAGTGTGGTTATGGTTAGGATTACGATTATGTGAAAGGTTAGACACCAACAAGTGTTAACGTTAGATAATGCTTCAGTGTGGTTATGGTTAGGATTACGATTATGTGTAAGGTTAGACACCAACAAGTGTTAACGTTAGATAATGCTCTCAGTGTGGTTATGGTTAGGATTATGTGAAAGGCTAGACACCAACAAGTGTTAACGTTAGATAATGCTTCAGTGTGGTTATGGTTAGGATTACGATTATGTGTAAGGTTAGACACCAACAAGTGTTAACGTTAGATAATGCTTCAGTGTGGTTATGGTTAGGATTACGATTATGTGTAAGGTTAGACACCAACAAGTGTTAACGTTAGATAATGCTTCAGTGTGGTTATGGTTAGGATTACGATTATGTGTAAGGTTAGACACCAACAAGTCTTAACGTTAGATAATGCTTCAGTGTGGTTATGGTTAGGTTTACGATTATGTGTAAGGTTAGACACCAACAAGTGTTAACGTTAGATAATGCTCTCAGTGTGGTTATGGTTAGGTTTACGATTATGTGTAAGGTTAGACACCAACAAGTGTTAACGTTAGAAAATGCTTCAGTGTAACAAATTGAACGCATCCTCATTTAACTGCATTAATTGGAGTCCATGCTCGGCCACCGTCCCCAACAGTGACTCCCGAACAAAACGTGTCTTGAATTACAGCTACATGCGTGGACTACTGCATCCAGCCATGGCACTTAATGCCAAAGCGAACACATATGCACACAAAACAAGGATTTTATCCAAAACACATCTGGCCTGTCTATTTCTGAATCAGTGTTTATATATTAAAGCCATGGTTTGTCTGACATTTATATCGAGAGATTAACAGTGTTCAGATTAACAGTGTTCAGATTAACAGTGTTCAGATTAACAGTGTTCAGTCTGAATAAAAAGGGTGAAGGATCTATCGATTTGCAAAGCGATTATGGGGTTGTTTAGCACCGTTGCATGCAAGTCCGACAGAAGGTGACACAAGAACCTTTACATCATATTCATGCAATTAGATCAGGGAATATAATTATTATGTGTTAGTATGACAGAATACCCAGAGCTTCTTGAGAACGTACAAACACCTATAACACACGGCAGATTGGAATGAATTAAACGGGAATGTGAAAAGCCAAATGATAGATAGCGGGGCGGTGTTCATAATCCTAGCAGCAACATTTCACTAAGATGCCTAACATATATTTTAATTCTATTGCAATTATTTTGCAGCAGACTGGTAAATGATTAAGGAACTAATTTAGAGCTCTTTTATACGGAGGCTATGATAGATAAACATTCATTCCATAATCACATAATCACAATCATACTGCTTTTATTGAAATACATGGTCTGATATGGATTTAAATAGCAAGCTGTTGATCATATTTATTTTCCAGTTCGCTCTAATTTTGTAAACGTATAAAGCTCTGTTTTTCCTGCACCACTACAAAAGGAGACGTACAAAAGCAGTATGTTTCTTTAGAGTTATGTTCCTGCAGATGCTAGAGGCAAGAAATCTGCCAATTTCTTTTTTTTCACTATCACGTTAGACCCAGGCTTATCATGTATGTTGCTGAGATAGTTGGCTGTAGATGAATGCATCTTTCCCACGTGAGCCCACATCCACCTTCAGTCTTCTACTGCTGGCATGTAGGAGGAAAATGGGATTTGTACATTGAATTAAACCAAACATGTTGTTGTCAACTAAAGTAAGGGGATTCTCAGTAGAAAATCTTCTGGTTAAATATCGAGCTACTGAGAGAATAGAAGTTTGTTGACTGATGAGGAGTGTTAATTGGTGTTAGAAGGGCCTAGACAGGGATTGTCTTGTCACTATTATATGTAGGTTGAGATAAATATATGTAGACAAACACAATTATTAAACAAAAGTCTTAATCCAAAAACCAGCTTCATTTGGATTTTAAATTCTAAAAGGATATGAACGAGAGCGTAGTGCAGACTGTCAGTTTTAATGTGCGGGCATTGTTTGTATATTTTGAGCGAACAACCAGTTCTGTACACTTCAGAATTTCCTGTGCTATTTCCATCAATTAAGAACATTTTTGGTTTTGGCCAAATGTCCAAATCCCAGATTGGAGTTGGACTGGCTGCAAGGCTAAACTGTTGAAGGCCATGCTGTTTTCACAACATACTGATGCATGTTCAGCTCAAGTCTTACGTGAAATGCTAGTGGCTGATACTTCCATGTCGACTTGTTGAGCCGTCTGACATGTTGTTGTTGTTTCACTCTTCTTCTTCGGTCATCTATGGTAAAGATCATCCTGGGTCTGCAATTTGCTGAGGTAAGTAGTGTTGACTTTCTTCTTAAATTTTAAAAAGCTAATCTTGACATAATGATGTGTCACTTTAATTTATTGTCATTAGTCTACGTCTTGATGGCCGGCTTTGTAACGTGTGGTGATTGTTGGGTACTGCACCGTCTGGTTTCGTGTGTTCCACTTCCTGGTTCTTAGTTCACAGCTGGGTGTAATGTTGTAATTAGTTCGGGCTGTAAAGGTTGTCTTGGAAGTCACCTCGGTGCTTATCATTGTTTGTTCTACGTCACGTTGGGTTATAGGTGAGTGTAAGGTTACACGGTTATACTGTTTTAGTTGTGATTGAGAGGGTTTTGTTTAAAGTCGCTATAGGCGCACCTTTCTTTTATACAGTATTGTGTTTTCGCCGTTACGGTTTGTTTTGTGTTTGGATTGCGCAATAAACCTTATTTGAACGGTTGTGCTTTGGTCATCGTGTTGTCACCAGGAACCAAAACCAAATGCAAAGCCTATAATCAAAACCAGACATTCAAATGTCTCTTGTGCATTAACTGATGATGCAAACAAAGACAGCTGCTAAATATGAGACAGCTGTGAAGTCAATATTCCAACCACTTTTGGATGCCTTTAAATGAAATGTCTCGGTACACAACATGCTGCGATTTATAAATTGTTCATATGGATGAGCATATCATTATATTATTTATAAATTGTTCATGGTTGAGCATATCCTTATATTATTTATAAATTGCTAATATGGATGAGCATATCATTATATTATTTATGGATTGTTCATATGGATGAGCATATCCTTATATTATTTATAAATTGTTCATATGGATGAGCATATCCTTATATTATTTATGAATTGTTCATATGGATGAGCATATCCTTATATTATTTATAAATTGCTCATATGGATGAGCATATCCTTATATTATTTATAAATTGTTCATATGGATGAGCATATCCTTATATTATTTATAAATTGTTCTATCATAGACAGAATACCATCTGACTCTGCTGACCACACTATTGTAGACAGAATACCATCTGACTGCTGACCACACTATTGTAGAAAGAATACCATCTGACTGCTTCTTCCCTAAATAGCTGTTGCATAGTTTGGAGTTGTGAGTCATTGAGTTGAGTCATTGTCCTGTTCTAGGAAGAAATCGGATCCAATCAAGTTCCATTCTCAGGGCATAGCATGGTGTGCAAAACGGATGGATATCCTTCCTTTTTCTAAATCTTTTCTACCCAGTACAAACCTCCTACTTTTCCACCACCAAAGCACCCCAAGACCATCACATTGCCTCCACCGTATTTGACAGATGGAGTCTGCATCTTTTAATTTGGTCTGCAGCAAAAGCAAAAAAAGCTGAATACACTACGCTTCTATGGAACCGGTTTGATACCTCTGCTCTAGATACTCCACATGTGTAAAGAAGGTTGGTTTTAATCAGCGCAAGAGTCTTCATCTGTTCTAAGGAAACTGCAAAAAGGTTTTCTATGTGATCAATTAGCCTTTTCAAATTAAAAACTTAGAATATCAAAACCAACGTGCCATTGGAACACATGAGTGGTTACTGATAATTGGCTTCTATACTCTACTGTAGATATTACATTAATTTGGATAACCATATATATTTGAACCCGACTTGTGGAGGTTTCTAAATCTTTTTCTGAGGTCTTGGCTGATATCTTTTGATTTTCCCATGATATCAAGCAAAGAGGCATTGGGTTTGAAGGTAGGCTTTGAAATACATCGACAAACACACCTCCAAGTTGTACAATATTCTTTTCCAAAACTGTTCATGCTGTTTAACAGCACAGTCAACTTAGTATAAACCCCCAACCCACTGCAATTGTGATAGAGTGAGTTATAGGTGAAATACTCTGTAAACAGTTACATTAGTCACGCTTAAAGATCTTCTAACCAACTTGCCAAAACTATAGTTTTTGACATTAATTCTCAGTTGTGGTTGATTTTTAACGATGTGCACTTATACATTTGTTCGACTAGAAACATTGAATACATAAGAAATACACACCTCATTTAATACGATGCAAATATATATCTTTTGGACTGTATGTGTGTTCAATAAAAAAAAATTATCGGTCACTAATGTAGCTAACGATTTATGTTAAAATGGTCTTCACTCTCTTGATAACCATTTTTTTTGAATGATGACTCAAACATGGACTTTTATTTGACTCCCCATCCTTTGCGATTTCCCCCACGCACAGTCACAATGGCGGACAACTTATCACATCACATTCTCATTGTTATTTTCATACCCAACAGAACTACTTTTCATGGCGGATGCTTAGTATCACAATTTGAGTGCTATGCCTTACAAAACAGATTGGTTCATGAACAAGTGTTGCGGAGGAGTGATACCATCTGATGTAAGACATGGATTGGCTGTGTCTGTGAATGAGTCCAGAGCAACACACATAGCAACACACATAGCAACACACATAGCAACACACATAGCAGCATACATTAGAGGGCTGAGTGTTTCCAATCAGCTGCTGTCACATTTAAACGGAAGAAGATATGGCAGTTTGAAATAATTCATCGTCGTCGTCGTCGTCATAACAATAATGATACAAAGAAGAACAAGAATAAGTACTATACATCCAAGGTTAAAACTGGGGACTTGCCAATAACTATATTCAAATATTTACAGTGTGGCTGCTTTCACACGTCCCACTAAAAAGTGGGCCATAGAAAAACACAGAGGCAGATAGATGGGAGGGAAATAGCAGTTGGAGAAAAGAGCGAGTGAAATTGAAATCAGTAGCTGGAGTCAAATAAATGTTGTATTGCTGAATGTCAGGCTCACTTCTAATTATTCCATGTACTGCTGGTGGGAATACAGAGGGTATGCATTTGGATAACTGTCCTCCATACACTCATTTAATGGAGTTTTTTTACTGACAGATGCAATACATGCTGGCATACCGCAGCCACAACCATCTGTGGTGGTGCTTATACACATCGGTGAGTCAAATGGCCACAAAAGTGAGAAATACAGATTGTTTTACCACTTTGAATCAACCTAGGGCAGTCTTTAGAGTAATGAATGATATTTGCCCTCTCCTCATTTATATCATTGTGTGCCCTGCCCTCCAGGTGAAGGCTTCCTTTGGCATACACCTGGAGTCAATGAAATTAACGATGGTTTCAAGTTATAGGAGGCCGAATAAATATAGGCAACCACCTTGACACTAAACAATCTCAAGTCTATTTGCTATACTCCGTAATCCTCCATCTATTGCAAAAAAACACTTTGGAGTTTTTGTGGACTTAAACACACGCTCTCAGTTAACTGTTGGTCCATATATTTCCTCTGTTACTTCCCTAAAGAGGAACAAACTCTTCGAACTAGCAAGTTGGAAAATGTTGTAATGTGCTCTCCTAATCGTTAACATAGCCAGTTCCGCCTGAATACCAGAGTGGTAATATTCCACTCATACTTGTCTATTCTATTGCCAGGTCACTCAGTATGGTATACGGATGGTTGTAAGAGCAGAGTGGTTTTCCTCAGAGGAGCAGAATCTAATGCTGTGCATAGTTCTCCCATCAATGTTTTAGATACATCTTTGCATTTTCTCTCCTAACCATAATACATAGTTTGTATTACTGTTATTGGAACTGGGTTATACTAGGAGCAAGTTGCACAAAATGGTTTACAAAAGTGCCGATTAAGTTTTCAATTAACCAATTTCATTGAGTATCCTCAATTTTGCAGTTAAAAACTACATAGGTAACTTTAAATCTACCTTTAAATATATCATGATGTTTATATAGATTATATCTAAACACTAAAATTAATCTTTACGGGGTGAAATCCACACCAAATCGTGAGCGCAACATCAATTTCTTTGTGTATGCATGTACCTGATACATGTTTATCAGATTCACCCAGAACTCCGGACAAGCAACATAAACATGGTAAGGTTTAAGGTTCAACCTCTGTATACAGCTTAAACATGCTTTAAGCCACATTTATCAACTTCCAAATATTCGACATTTAACAAGAGAACAGAGGTAAAATGCCGGATGACAAGTAAACAAAATATTAAGAAACTATAGATGTGGAAAAAGAAAGACAGTCTTGGGTGGTCGTAAGATGGTTTTGTTTGATAAGTTTTATGTTGGATTGCGATTTTTATATTCATGATACCCACATTTTTTTTGAGAAAAAAAACATTGAACTGACAACCAGAAAAAATGTGAAGGTAAGATATTACAATGGCAGTCCTACTGTATGTACCTCATACTGAGAAAATAGAACAATGCAATAATTGTATTTGAGAATGACAGCATTATCTTTTCCCTATGTGCTCTCGCAAAGCTCAAATAAATGAAACAAGCTCTGTTATTGAAACAAAGACAAAGAGATGACATTGAACAAAACCAGCGGGATGAAAGGAAACATCTCCAGTAAAAATCAACACTGACACATGGCTAGACTGTGTTTCCTTTGAGGGTTAAAAATAATAATTTCTATGAGACCATTGTGAACCAGTGCAAATAGCAAACATTGACCTTGACACATCCAAAGAAAATACTTTTGTTGGCAGCAATCTTTAAGGTCACGTCCAGTGATCTTGTCACTGATCTTTTAAGACTTCAATCGAGAGTCCCCTGGCCGTCAAGCCCATCTATTCTGTTTAGCCTGCTGTGACCCGGACAGCGTCACATATCAAAGGCTGCTGTCACTGTTAAACCCTGACAGGGGCTGGGGGTCACAGAACCCGATCTAGCCATAGGTCACTCACACATCCAAACAGACCATTCACAATCGCAGATACATACAAATGGATATATTGAAACAGTGAAAGCACGGGAGACATAACATAAAAAACTACAAACTTTAAATAGTTTAACGCTCATACACTTATTTGTAACGAAAAAAGTGAGAAGGGCCAAAATATTATGTTTCTGAAAACATTGCATACCCGCTAGCATGCCCACAATATGCCCACTAGCATGCCCAGAATATACCCACTAGCATGCCCACAATATACCCACTAGCATGCCACAATATGCCCACTAGCATGCCCACTAGCATGCCCACAATATACCCACTAGCATGCCCACAATATGCCCACTAGCATGCCCACAATATGCCCACTAGCATGCCCACAATATGCCCACTAGTATACCCACTAGTATTCCCACTAGCATGCCCAAACTATGCCCACTAGTATGCCCACTAGCAATTCCACTATCATGCCCACTAGCATGCCCACTAGTATACCCACTAGTATGCCCACTAGCAATCCCACTAGTATGCCCACTAGCAATCCCACTAGTATGCCCACTAGCAATCCCACTAGTATGCCCACTAGCATGCCCACTAGTATGCCCACTAGTATGCCCACTAGCAATCCCACTAGTATGCCCACTAGCAAGCCCACTAGCATGCCCACTAGTATGCCCACTAGCAATCCCACTAGCATGCCCACTAGTATGCCCACTAGTATGCCCACTAGCAATCCCACTAGTATGCCCACTAGTATGCCCTTTCAGGTGAAATAAAACCCTTGTATTTTGCATGTATTGAATTGGATGGCACTACAGTAAACAGCCTGAAATCTGTGTGCAGAAAGTGCATTCATTTGTTATATTCCTAGCAATGATCCGGTTGACTGGTCTCATGAAAACCAGATTTGTCATTTAATGATGGATATTCAGTGTAAACACATGAAGGCAGGTTTTAGACAGCCAAAACGGAATCTGAAATATTATGACGATAATTGCCCACATAAATAAGGGACGTCTGCTTGCTGTTGATCTTTAAATAAAGCTTTGTTGTTAATGTTTACTTCCAAATAGATTCACAAGCCAAACCCTTTCAACAGTCAAGACAATTACATTGGGCTGAACAAAAAAACTGCCCTTTTGTTTTTAATTAAAACAAAAACGGGAAAGAATTATTTATTTATTTATTTTTAAGAGTTGGCAAACACCAGTGTGTTTATAAGCTATGGGCGTCACACTCAAATAAACATTTTACAACGGGCATTTTAAGGAGATACCTCAAAAATGTCCTCCCCTCCTATTTAAGTCCAATCAAGCAGATGATACACAGGTAATCCATGCACAGCATTTTCAAATTAGGGGAGCACCACCGTTTTGACAAGTCAATGAACCAACAAACCCATTTTAGACACTAGTGATGCCTTAGCACCCAATTAAAAAAAAGACAAGTGAGTCAGTCAATGGTTGTGTAAACCGACTGTTAACTATTTATGTTATGCACATACTGTACACAAGCAACACACACATCTATCATAGAAATACTGTATATCCCACCATGACTATATTGTTTTTTGCAATATTAGGTATTATTAGGTAATCTTGGGAGATGAAAACATTTTATTGTGGCAGGTCAGATTCGGATTGGGGGGATGAGTGTACCTGGAACTGGGCCGCAGCCCACTGGTTTAGAACACTTCCTGACTGCTCAATTAACCTGTTGAGTCTTCACAGCAACATAAGAAAGAATGGCCCCTGTTTCCTGTGCACTGGACCACAACATCAGGGGTCTGAAATGAGTGTCTTATCGCTTTTCTTTCATTCTTTTTATTTTCTCTATCAACTCTCTCTCTCTCTCTCTGCTAGTGATGTCATGTTACCATTATTTTTACTTTAATTCTGATACCAGTATAAATACGACAATTTTCAATATCCAAACAGTGGTTAATGCAAAACACTGACATTGCTGGTGTCATGCTCTATCAACTGACCCATCGTTTTGTTTGCACAATTCATTATGTACAGTACTGCACACATGTGATGGAGTTTGAATAACCCATGTTTGCTTCTATACTTCTGTAATAAGTCACAGGAATTTTGAATCGATTCCGATTTTTTTTTCATGACATTACCGTAAAAAACCTCATAGCAACCGTTCAATACCTTTATGTGACTTCCAGACTTCAGAAACAACAGCCTTCCTGTAGCAGACACTTATGGATGTAATTGTTTTGGAAACGGACAGACATGTTGGTCTAGTGTGCATGCATCACCACACACTGCAGTGCTACCTCTTTCTCTCCTCTTTCACTCGTTTCCTCACTATCCTCGTTCTTCCTCTCAGCCTTTTACTGTTCTGTGGAAAGAACCAATATCTCTCTGTTATGTAGACAGCAGACCAGACCAGAGGAATACAGATGAGGTGAGACGGGAGGTCACGGTGCAGATTCTGGCCCCGGGACCTTTTATCGCGCCAAGATGGGAATTAGGGAATTAACAACAGAGCTTAACTTGACTGTTAGTGCACAGGTAAATCCCTGTTACAGTTTCTACCAGGTGTTATGGCCGATTAAGGGACATAAAGACTGTAAGTATAATACAACAAAAAGTACTTCAAATCTTTCTAGAATGTGCAAAACAACTGTATTGTAGAATGTGCATTAGAATGCATTCGTCATTCTCCTGCTACACCTTGTTGCATAATGCTGTATGTGGGTCTGAAAAGCAAACAATAGGAATGGAGAGGCAAGAACGAAGCCGTCTATCACCTTTAGCCTTTTCTAATGCATTTATAAAGTTCCGAACTAGTCTCCTCGAGAGGAGAGGCTTTGTTGAGAAAGTACTTCATATGGGAACATATAGGGAATGTAGTCGACTGTCAAGCAAACAGTGTATCAAAGTCACTGTGCCACGATCCTTTATGTAGAGGGGACAGCAGGAGTAGCAATATGTTCAAACGCTAACTCTTTAATGTTCAATAATTAGTGGTCACGCGTTTGACATTTGTCATGTCTTTATAGTTGATTGGTGTAACAACATGTCATGGGCCCTGTTTTTTGTGACAAAATTGAGATGCCTTAATGGAGGAACAATGGCCCCTAACAACAATGGCCCCTATCAACAATGGCCCCTAACAACAATGGCCCCTAACAACAATGGCCCCTATCAACAATGGCCCCTATCAACAATGGCCCCTAACAACAATGGCCCCTAACAACGATGGCCCCTAACAACGATGGCCCCTAACAACGATGGCCCCTAACAGCGATGGCCCCTAACAACGATGGCCCCTAACAACGATGGCCCCTAACAACGATGGCCCCTAACAACGATGGCCCCTAACAACAATGGCCCCTAACAACAATGGCCCCTAACAACGATGGCCCCTAACAACAATGGCCCCTAACAACAATGGCCCCTAACAACAATGGCCCCTAACAACAATGGCCCCTAACAACAATGGCCCCTAACAACAATGGCCCCTAACTGAGATTGATGGGCCTTTGCAGAAAAGAGGAACACGCTACAGAAATATCCTGGAATTATGTGTGTTCGAGCATCACTTTTAGCATTATCAGCCCTTATTGCTAATGGAGTGTGATAACCATAGCTGTTTAAATTCCCCTCTGACACAGACTCCGCACGCGATGAGATCTTGGTCCGGTTGTCTGTCAGAAAGACGCTCATAACTTTGTCCGATGAGCGTGTGTCTCTGGTGTGTCCCATATTCATTCAACTGTTCAGAACCCACTGCACAAAACAACAACTTCCCGCGGCCAGAGTGACATCACGAGTGTAAAACATGTTATGTGTTATTATAAAACAATGATTTTGTGGTAGACGAGTTATGTATATAACAGTGGGCATGAAATTATATAATCTACATTCCAAGGAATCGCGCTGTCTGTTAATATTTCCTCTTTTTCTTGCCACTCTTAATCCCTGTGGAAAAGCCTTCTTGCTCCATTCTCTGGTTTTATTTTTGCATGCAGGACCTTCCATCATATTCACTATATTCCTTTTAGACACATTATGTACCCGTTCAGATTGCCAGGCCTATAAGCTTCCTGTAAAAATGTCATGCTAGGCCAAGAATATATATATTTTTTATCGGCTGGCCAATCAGGAACCTCTGTAAACATACAAGGCAGCCATGACCAAAACCGACCATGACCAAAACCGACTTTTCTACCCTTCCATTTGCCTTAAAATACCCACCACTATATCGCTGTACTTGTGGTCGGCAGCTCGGTTTGCCCTCTGACAATTTTTCTCAGACCTACCTAATTCTCCACGAGCCATAATATCAATGACCCCGTTATAAAAGGTTATATTAATTTTTGGGTAATCACAACTCAATAAACAATTCAAGATTGATGACAATCTTGAATTGTCATCAAAGTTGAATGTGTCCGCCGGATTATCAGGGTGTTTCCCCCCTAATAAAGGGACCTGATTATCAGGGTGTTTCCCCCCTAATAAAGGGACCTGATTAGCAGGGTGTTTCCCCCTAATAAAGGGACCTGATTAGCAGGGTGTTCCCCCTAATAAAGGGACCTGATTATCAGGGTGTTTCCCCCCTAATAAAGGGACCTGATTAGCAGGGTGTTTCCCCCTAATAAAGGGACCTGATTAGCAGGGTGTTTCCCCCTAATAAAGGGACCTGATTAGCAGGGTGTTTCCCCCTAATAAAGGGACCTGATTAGCAGGGTGTTTCCCCCTAATAAAGGGACCTGATTAGCAGGGTGTTTCCCCCTAATAAAGGGACCTGATTAGCAGGGTGTTTCCCCCCTAATAAAGGGACCTGATTAGCAGGGTGTTTCCCCCCTAATAAAGGGACCTGATTATCAGGGTGTTTCCCCCCTAATAAAGGGACCTGAGGCATGTGGTTAGCATTCTTAGCCAGCGCAAAATATACTCACTTATTGAAACAATTTGTATTGATCACGTTTTATTTTTGCCTGTGCTTGGTTTGTGAGCAAAACCTTGTCCTATCTGGTTACTACCTTCAATGAGGATTGTAGCATTTTTTAAATAGGCATGACATAATAACGCGTTTATAATTACAAAACTGTAGCTCACGGTTGAAAACTATCTATTCCAACTTAAATCAAGCAGTGATTGTGAATTTGTAATAAAGCCGTCATAACTCAGCTAATAGAAAAAACGTGCCAACACGTTTATTTATTTATCGCATCAGTTCCATTCTGAAGTTTAATAGACAGTAGTTCCTTCATAAATGTAAGTGTGAGATCGCCACGTTCTTTGCGGAGAACGCAAAGCTACAGTGACTATTACTAGATTTCATAGCATGCTTCGGGTATTCTTCATATAGAAGTCATACTGATTAGTATTGTTTTCTTGTAACTGCTAAATAAACATGTATTTTACATGTCAGTGGAGAGCAGTGACCAGAGTATGTGAGCCGAGATGAGAGTCAGAATATCCCACTCGCCCACTGAGCATTTATTTGGCTCATGAGCAGTGCTTAGGGCGCTTAATGTCCTTTATCCCACTCATAAAAAAAAGAGCTCCATTCTCACTGAAAAAAAACATCATATTGTTTTTTTAAAAGCAGAATTTTACAAATAGCTAGGAGCTTTTGTGATTATACAGTACAGGCTACCATTAGTTTTCAATTAGACTATCAAAACAGCACGTCACATTAAACAATTAGGCAGCATAGCAAATGCATGGATTTAAAAGAGGGTGACTGCACACATAGTCGGGCAGTAAAGAATCGCTCTACCTGTCAATGTGCCGTACTGTGTGTTCATCTAACCCTTTTAA
This sequence comes from Dallia pectoralis, assembly GCA_029465975.1. NCBI lineage: Eukaryota > Metazoa > Chordata > Actinopteri > Esociformes > Umbridae > Dallia > Dallia pectoralis. The sequence continues at coordinate 13,115,519 of CM055730.1, read as the reverse complement.
TAATTACATTCTCTGTTAGATACAAAGTGGTCAACCTGAAAGGGTCAATCTGTTCAGTAGTTGGGCCAGTGACCACCCAGACCCGAACATGCTTAGACACCTGGTGAAGAAACTGGCTATATTTAGCAAGTATTACATTGTTCTGTGTGATCATTTTGAAATCAAACTAATAATATAGAACTAGAGTATATATTAATATGTACAACCTATTTTGGACAGGGTTGCTATAATATTGACAGGTTCAGAGTGATGGCTAAATGTAATATAATAATAATATTATCTTTATTATATTAATCTGATTAACGTCATACAAATCACCAACTGTGTACCAATATACTGTCTACTATAACAACAATATGTTTTTAATATGGATTTGGCACTGCTGAATATTGATGCCCTCCTCTCCATTCTCTCATCCTCTCTTCACATGTTGTTGTTTGTTATATTTAGTTCATCATACATGTGGTTATGTAACGTGCACCACTCCACGATGGTGTAATCTTTGTGCACCTTAGTTTAGTATTTGGGTACCCAGCAAACATTGTTGACACTTCACCTGGCCGACCTTTTGCTCAGCCCAGTACCTCCTCTCTCCATTACTGTTAGGTGAGTAATTACCTGAGGAAATACCATCCCTGGAAAGACACAGATACCAACTGACGTAGGTGCATCATTTCGGAGTACAAAAGGAGAGAATGAGGGTTGACCTTTTTCATGTAAAAAGGCTACTATTGAGCAGAGCCGTGGATGTACGGGACATTTAAAGATTTCCAAGAAGATTTTCTCTCGCAGAGGTTTTAATAGTTTTCTGTAAATTCCTATTAGGATTTCCCACAGACTTTTATTTTATTAGTCCTTAGGACATTCTGCGATGGTTGCTAGCCAATGTTCTCAATGGTACCTTTCCACCAATATATTGTAAACAATATTATATTTACACACCTAATACCCTTTTTGTATAAAAAAAATTAAGCATTTCAAATATTGACTAGGTTTTGTATTGTTGTTTCAAAAACACGATTTAATGTATTTTATGGTTCCTTTATCAGTAATAAACATATTTTATGTAAATAAAAGTGATTAGGATGTTGCTAGAATAAAAGTGTCCCCTAAACGTTTATATATTTCCTGGTTAGATTAAGAGACTATTCAAATTAATTATAGTTCCTTGTTGGTCAATGAACTTTGTATACTTTTGTTTAGTTCTCTGCTAACATTCTTAAAGAAATGTGTCCACCCAAAAATAAAACGATCAAAAACAAGGCTCACATCACACAACATCCTAAGAATGTCCTCTGGAATGTACTCTACATGACAAATCTTCCAAAAGACCATAAAACAACGGTCCAACAAGATCTTGATGAACTTGAGAAATTCCACATGGCCAACTGAGACCTAGATAACAATGTATTCATGTACTAATGAGCTTATTTCACAATCACCGATTGATCCATTCAGGTTGGCTAAACTCTACCACTTGGTAATGACTCTGTCTCGTAGAGATGACATCACTGTAAGGGAAAGCTTTGTTTTCCTATTATCATCCATATCATTATGATTGTTATCACCATGGTAACCTTTGTATGGTGGTTTGTGTGTTTAATTGCATCCGCTGGGACTTTGGTGCTGGCAAATTCTCTTCATAATTATACGGCCGAAAGCACCACTTGCTTGGACCTCAGGGCTCACAAACCAGCACACATACCAGCTCACACACCAGCACACACACACACCAGCACACACAACAGCACACACACACACCGGCAAACACACCAGCACCCGGCACACACACTGGCACCAACCCCAGCACACACACCGGCACACACACCAGCACACACACCAGCACACACACACACACCCACAACAGCACACACACCCACACCACACACCAGCACACACATCAACACACACACCCACAACAGCACACAAACACCAGCACACACACCCACACCAGCACACACACCAGCACGGACACACCAGCGAACACACACCAGCACACACACCGGCACACAAACACCGGCACACACACACCAGCACACACACCAGCACACACACTCCAACACCAGCACACACACACCGGCACCAACACCAGCACACACATCAGCACATACACCGGCACCAACACCAGCACACACACCAGCACACACACACCGGCACCAACACAAGCACACACACACACCAGCACACACACACCGGCACACACACACTGGCACCAACACCAGCACACACACACACCAGCACACACACCGGCACACACACACCAGCACACACCAGCACACACACACCAGCACACACACCGGCACCAACACCAGCACACACACCGGCACCAACACCAGCACACACAGACAAATACAAACACCCACTTTTCCCATATTGGACAGGAGTGTTCTTCTTTTACCCCACAACGTCTAAAGCCTGCTGGTTTTCTATTGTACCTCATCCTTAATTGCACCAACTGGTGTCACGGGTCTAAATAGGTCTCTGGTGTGGAGTGGAGCGGGGTTTCAGGAGATGAATATCCCTGGGATAGATTATACTGATTTCAACTGTATAGCCTTCTGATTTTACTGACAGAAGAAAAAAATGTCTTACGTGAGCATTACAAATCAGAATCGAAAATCCTGAAGAAATATTTGTCTTTTTGGCCCAAGTGAATTGGATGTGACACAGGGAAATGTACTGCACCTTATTTCAGACATGCAGGCAATCAAAATACTTGGGACCCATCTAAAAGTGATGTTGAGGTAGCCCCGTGATACATACTGATAAGGCGCTTAGCAGGTGCAGGCATCAGATTGCAAGTAAGGAACAACGACAATGTCAGCTTGAGAGTCTTTTAAAGTTCCACCCAGTCATTGGTGACGGAGGACCGAAAATAATTGAGTGCCAAGAGAAGCGTTGTATTAGGGTTGGCAGAGTGTGAGGTATATGCCAGCGCTCAGGGATCTATTGGGTTGGCAGAGTGTGAGGTATATGCCAGCGCTCAGGGATCTATTTGGTTGGCAGAGTGTGAGGTATATGCCAGCGCTCAGGGATCTATTGGGTTGGCAGAGTGTGAGGTATATGCCAGCGCTCAGGGATCTATTGGGTTGGCAGAGTGTGAGGTATATGCCAGCGCTCAAGGATCTATTGGGTTGGCAGAGTGTGAGGTCACGTTGAGGTGGAGTGAGATGTGAGTCCTATAAGGGGACTTATCAATAAGCTGGTACCAGTGACTGCACGTCTGGAACCAGTGTGATCCGGTTAATTAAATATGTTATGTACCGTCTACACTATACTATATATCAGGTTGGCTTGAGGCTTAGGTGACCTATTTTATACTGCATCATTTGATTTAAGTGATTTGAGGATTTTAGTGTTCATTTATGAGTTGAGGAAAACAGCATGTCATCACAGCTGCATGATGTCAAATGACTTTCTATTGTATGCATAATAGCCGTAGTCATTTGGGATGTCCAGTCGACGAGCATTATGGGTAGTGACCTAAACATTCTCTAAACAATTGTCTGCTTACATTAAATGATTCATGACACCATCATAACTCTTGTTGGGTGACGGTGCTGTTCCGAACACAAGAACATGGAAGAAGGGAAGAAAAATAGAAACAGTTCAAGTTAGGTGATACAAATCAATTAGGAATACTTTGCCCATCTTTACAGCCATAAGGGCAATTTCTGCAATCATACCAAGGTATTATACCATATGAAGTTTTGGGTTATTGAAACTAATTTGTATTCCACTGTCTATTCTCTTTTTGAAACAATCTTTGATCTGTTCATTGACTCAAAATAAAAAAACTCCAAGAGGTAGGCTGTGAACATGATCCTACTAGACACCAATCAGCCATAACACAATGCTGAAAAGGTTAATGCTGGTTCTGATAGAAAGGTGTTGTAATGTTATGGCTAATTGCAGTGTATCACTGAGATGGGCATATAGTTATGCTGTTGAAAATATCGATCAATCAATCAAATGTATTTTATAAGCCCTTTTTACACCATAGTTGTCCAAAGTGCTTTTACAAACACCCGGCCTGAACCCGACAGAGCACGCATCAACATAAGATGTGCTCATATGAAAATATGCTTTTGATGTACATCTGTATTGTTTTTTTGTCTAGGACAGATAAAATATTTCAACACTTAATTTTTTTTTATTGTCAATTAATTGATTGACCATTGATTGCTATTGCCTTTTTGGTGGATCTAACTTAAACAAAACTTTTACCAGGTCCAAAATTGTACACATTTTTTAAGCCTTTTATATAGTCAGACCTGAACCATGGCTGAGCTGAATGCTCTAAGACAATTCCCCTAAATGTTGTTGAACACTAGATTGTTAGCTAAAACATTTCTGAACTACATTAACTATAGAAGTATAGACCAATGATGTCTTCAGCTGACAGTTGGCATTGTATGTACGCCTCAATGTCTAAAGCTGAACCACAGTCACCACATTCATGCTTTAATTGGTCATGGAGTTCAACGTGGTGTTGAACATGGTTCAGAGAGTTACACACATTGTGTCAGCCCCTTTCACAGCAGTGTTTTTCTGGGTCCTGACCCAAAGGTGCATTGTAGGGAAATTAAATTGGGTTGCCAAACCAAATGTTTCAATGAACGCTATCCAAGTTCCTACTGGTGAAGCCAGGACACGGATTAAAAACATTATTATCTAGTTTGATCAGCATCACTGGAATATCCATTGCTAAGGAAAGCCAGCACGTTATTGCTTTTACCTTTGGCAATTACTTATACATGTGAAAGATAAATACAAAACACAAATATAGAGACAAAGCACAAAAAACACTATAGGCATAATAATTGTGAAGTCCTACTGTTTAAATTAAGAAATATCTGAATCTGGCATTAATAATGGTAAACTATTAAAAAACAAAATTGTTATGCAAGAACAAATGGTAAACATACAAATTCATCTTTTTTTCTTGCCTCTGTTGCATTTATTGTTTATGCATTTTATGTAATATTTGGTTTATATTTGAAAAATATAAAATTACAATCAATATTATAGCTTACCTAGCCATGAAATTCCATCTGTGAAAGTTTGTGGTTTGGATTAAATTGGCAATAAATTGGAACATACTGCATGTGATATAGTATAAACTAGGACCTAACCCTCCCCCTTGACTCAACAGTGGTACTTTCGAAATCAGTGGCCAAAACCACTAAAATGCATCTTTAATATTAAATTGTTGGTTGCTTTATTATAACTTTACTTTTACTCATTTGTGTCTGTCATGACAATTCCTTTCTCAATGAGACATTGGTGCGTTGGTGAATATTGACGTTTGGCACGTCCCTATCCCCAAACAATACATTTTAGTTTTCAAGGACAAGAAGTTCAGATACGTTTAACTTTAACCTAGTTTGTGATACACTACGTTAGCCAACTTGAACTATCCAGGGCACCTGATCGAGACCCAAAACATTTCCATTCTAATTTAAATTCTGCGCCTAATGTGCCAGTATGACAATGCCTGTGGGTACTGCTGACTGGAACATGCATAAGAGTACACACTTTACAGGCCGGAAACACATTTAGATCCATTTCCCCCCCTGTCACAGATTATTAAGTGTAAGATAAAACCTCTGTGGAACTACCTACGATTCTACAAGCAAAAGACAACAGGCATTGTCCATTAACACAGAGGAAGAGAGGAATGAAGAAAGAGTGAAAGAAAACAATTTAAAAGCAAGGCGAGACAAGGCATCAACATCTTATTACAGATGTCAAAGAGCTAAGGCCTAAAAATGTGTAAGTATACAGTCCACAAAATGAACTACTTGGACAGAACCGCCGTAGTAAAACACAACCCTGGGACCACCTGTGATTATATGTCCATCACTCTATGGTCCAGTGTCAGTAACACCAGCCTGAAGCCTACTGAAGTGAGAAGAAAGAAGAGCAGAGAGGATTAGCTGAGCAACGGCGGAGCTGTGTCACGAAAAATTGTGTCACTCACAACGAACTGGAGTTAAATCAGAAGTAGATGCTTGATGTCAGCCTCATAGGACAGACAAGAGCTAGAGCTGCAAAGTGTGTGAAGAGGATGAGACTTTTTCTCAGACGCGTGTTGGGAATCTTCGGAGACAGCGAGCGCACATTAGGTTAATGCTACATTAAGCACTGGTTGTATATTCTTGTGTAATCATGTGAGCTCTGTTAGATACCGGTAATCTGAGTGTGGGCAAATGTTTGTGTGACCATAGACGTATGTCCTGAAAAGGATGATGATCTGAAAGAGCTCTTTAGGACTTCCAATACGTTTAACAAATTCATTTGAAATCCTCAAAAAAGTCAAATCAACTTACAAAAAGACAAAAGCAGTGAACGGAAAGATTGGGCACTGTTGTTTTGCCACTGGTTATACCACAAATATATAACTCATATAGAATTGAGTGGTGAGCCTTCAGACACGACTGGCATGATATATGTTATTAGTAAACACTTAACACTAGAAGCGCCGGAGGTGGGTCATTTGACCCAGAGGCACGTAAAAAAATCTTTTTGCGGCACTCTATTAACCTACAGAAAAATCCTTTTAGATATGCTCCTAGATATGCATGCTTTATCCCCCTGTTTTTTTCCTGTTAAAATAATCACTGGAAATACGAATTTAAAGCTATTTTGCCAAAGTTACGTGCTAAGTGGCTATCCGCCATCTAGCTTGTATTTTTTTTCACCAGTATATCTTGTTTTCTGTCACCAGGTGGCGCTTAAAACACAGAAACCAAGTCGCATTTTCTGCAAGTGAATATCATGCAACGTGATATTATACAAACACAATGATTATTTTAAATTAAACCAAATAAATGTTTACTTATTGTAGACAATTTTGAGTTAACATGAATGACATGAATATAATCCTGTTGCTTTTGTATAACGAAGCGGCATCAGGGAAGTTCTGAACAACAAACTTATAGGCTATGTTTCACAGCCAACCATATTTCACTTTCAAAGATGATTTTCAAATAATAATGGCCTACTGAAACAATAGGCAATTAATAATAGTTCATACATAAACAATATTAGGCTATGTAATATATATGTATATATACAATGTACGTGTGAAAAGAGCTGCAACTTACATAGACTAATATAAACTGCAAATTAATATTGTTCACCAATATTATCACACTGATTATTTTAAATTAAACTAAATTAATTTAGATGTATTGCAGACTATAATATTGAGGTAAATGCGGTACATTTTCTGACATGAATATCGTCCTGTTGCTTCGCCATTGAAGCATCAAGGTAAATCAATAATAATAACTTTTTATATGAAGTTGAAACGCTCTATGCGTTTATTCAAGTTATATTCTGTTATAATGCATAATTGCATTCCATTGATAACATTAAACTAATTTGATATCGATGTAGCCGAAGCAACATCCTACTGTTGAAATACGGAAACCTATCTTGGACACCGGCCGTAACTTTTCAAGAAATTAAAATAATAATTGACCGCGTCCTCTACCACATTGTCAAAGTTGGTATATTGTCTTATCTTCAGCTATGTTTGTGTCATTATATTCATGATTTGCTAAAATAAAGTTATATCGGAGTTACAACAAGGCATTTAGTATTGAATGCGAGTTGTACCTCATCATTGACTTGAACGGGCATTACATTCTTATTACCAACTTTTAGTTGACATATTTTAAGTATATAGTAGCTGTATGGTATATAATCTCATTTTATACACTAGTCAAATGTAAAACGTGAACTGAATATTTAGGAAAGCTTTATTTATTCAGAAAAGTTTTTGTTCGGCATGAATGTGTGTATCAGACACGGAATTTACATTGGCAGGAAGGTGCATAAATAAAACATGAATAGAACAATATACATTATACTAAGGGGTAGATAGTAATATACAAAATGTTGTAAGCATATTGATGTTTATATTCTTTTCATTTCGATGCACAACAATACTTTGTTGAAGACTTTTGTAGGCTATATCAACACTGATGTTTATTCGTTAGACTCTGCTAGCCACCGAGTCGTACCTGGTACCATTGGATAGAGGAGGTCCCACAGAATCACCCATGCTTTGAATGGAGTAAATCAGTTAATGTGTGCCGGAGATATGGCTTATTGAACGTGGGCAGTACAAGCGAGCCCACAATGACTGGCTGCGCTGGGAACAGAGACCATATAGTCGGAGTTCCAGCGGATAAACCACGCCTCTCACAGCCGAATGGTTGGAAGGATAGAGGGGAATCCCACAGAACCACGCCTCTCACAGAAGGATAGGGGGATTCCCACAGAATTACGCATACTTTGAATGGAGTGAATCGGATATAACGTGTCATTGGAATTCACATAGGAATACAGGCATATTTTTGTATTAGATAATTTAATTTAAAAGTAACCTTATATTTGTGGGCTGACATTGACAAAACTGCTGATGCGGATTTACTTCCTTCCCCAGCCGACGTGAAAAAACGGAATTATAGTCATGGAAAGTCAAGGCTGAACATTGTACATTGATTTTAATTGCTAAACGCAACGCCAGCGGGCGCAGGCTGTTTGTTGGCTAGAAATTTCTAAATATAAATGAGTTCAGCAAGTTTAGAGACGTCGGTCTTTAGGCTTCATTCACATGCAAATCCCGACCATTTACAATGCAATCCGTTTGCCCCACACCCCCAACAACAGACTCCTCTATATCTTACAATGCAATCCGCTCAGCCCCAATAAGACTTCCATATCTTAGAACTGAGTTCGCGAAATCATCCAACCATAAGAAAAACTAGACCGATTTGCACAAAACGAAATAGTTATTTTCTCAAATGTTTTCCAAACTCATCCGTCAGTTCCTAAGTCTCACATTACAATATGATAATAGCTGCCGGGTACTAACTTCAGGCTATTTTATGTGGGGGCAGTGTCTTTATGATTTACATGTGAATGCGCGATAGAGGGAAACAATGGAACTGGCCAGCCAGTGACCTGAATTTTCTTCAAGAAAGGGAGATGATAAATACTTAGACCGTGTCTTTGTGTGGGTATATGTTAGAACGCTGTATAGAATTATTACAAAACTGCGTTGTACTGTTTTCTGTTCTATTTCCACGTTGGTTGTTGGTTAAAAGCAAACGTATTTACATATGTATAACATACATTTCTCACAGACTTGATTACGTGGGATAATTGCTTCATATAGTTAGTGTTATCTGGGCCAAAATAAGTGAGTTGCATGAATGCGCCTCTTCAAATAGGATTATTGTCCCCAACCAAAGCATGTTGTATTCAGTGAGCTTCCTGTCAAATGCCGACAATTCGCGAGTCCATATTATATTATTACAACAAGGTATTTGGTATTGAATGCGAGATGTACGTTTTGCTCATTATTGATTTGAACGGACATTACAGATTGTGATAAGTACTTTTAGGTTGTGTGTGTGGGTAAACCATAAATTTCTCATGTGCGTCACATGAATTAAATACTTCATATCATATTAACTCAATCATGTCTAACAAGTTAACAAGTTAATTTTCGTTAATTTAAAATTATTTTTGTGGTATTATGGCACCATAAAGACCTAAATATACGTGCTTGTCGTTTTGTGGCTGTTTGCCTGTGATGGGACTAAAAATAATTTAGTGTGGTTACTCTAATTTCCAATGTGGCCAACTTTTCTGAACAGCTAATTTTCAAAAAATGAGTGCGTCGCACTACGGCGTGGTTGGTATCATTGGAATGGTGAGTTTACACAGAATTAGGGAAAATTGGAAAGAAAATTTTGAAACTGCCGGCGGGAGAAACGGGTCCCAGAGTGTTATAGCAATGTTTTAAATTATGCTGCACAAAGACTCCGTGCCCACGGAGTCATGTTTGGTACGGTTGGAATCATCCATGCTTTGAATGGAGGAAAATCGGATAATGTGTGTGTATTGGAGAAATGGCTTTTGGAACGCAATAAATAGCGTTTGGCTCATAATGAATTGCTGCCCTGAAAACATGAACATGTCTGAGTTCCAGCGGATGAACCACGCCTCTCACAGCCGGGTGGGGGATCCCACAGAACTATGCATACTTTGAATTGATAAAGTGTCATCGAAATTTACATATGGATATAGGCATAGTTTTGTAATATAGGAATTTAATAAATAAACATACATTTTTAAGTAACCTTAAATTTGTGTGCTGACACTGACAAACTGCAGGTGAATACTTTCCTTCCCCATGCGACAGGAACAAACTACTGAATGCTCAAACAGCTAATTCGATTCTGTAAGGCCATTGAAAATTGTTTCCCTCAAACGCACACTAATTACTTTTTTGGTTACAATTATTTTTACAGTTTATTATAGAATCCATTACTTCAGTGTTTTTATAATGTATAAGTGTTATTTCTGTCAATATTTTAGATTTTTTTCGAGATTCATTTGGTTTAATTTAAAATAACTAGAGTGGTAATGCGGTACCATAAAAGCCTAAATCTATGTGCACTTATTAAATAATTGTGGACACTTTTAGGTAATCTATATTCATTGTAAATTTTGGTTTCACTTCATTCGCCACGGTGATTTTACAACAGCCAGTCCGGTCCTTCTGACGCAAAGATGAACAAGATGCGCCATCTGCTGGTCATTGTGTGTCAGCCACATTCTCCCATTCAAACCAACGCAATGGGTCTTTTGACCCAAATCGCGAAAGGGGTGGGTATCTGAGCCTCCGCGCTTCTAGTGTTAAGAATATCGTAACACTTATTATTCTAACTGAATGCTTCTTCAGACTGAAATTATTTATGCAGCAGAGGGTTTACAGTAGGTAGGTCATAATACCAATAACAAACACAACCACAACTAGACTTCCTGTTTAAATGCAGCAATAGATACAGAATACAGACATGCTTTAACCAAAGCAGTAAGACAGTAACTAGGTTGTTCATGTTTCTAGATGAGGAAATCAACTGGTAGCAAGTCGCATTAACTGGACATTAACTCAAAGTATTCCTTATGCATGCCTTAAAAAAAGAATAGCAAGCTAGCTGAACTAATACCAGACTTTGTCATAGCTAGCAAATGCATAGGAATAATACAGAAATTCCTATTTTACAGAGATATGCTAAGTATATTCAAACAAAAGCATACAGTCTGATACATCATGGCTATCAGCCAATCAGCATTCAGGATTTAAACCATCTGGTTTACAATACATAGTTGATGACAGCAATTGTCAATTTCAAAATACATGTGCTGGTCGTAGATGGAAAGTGGTTGAGCGTATGGTAGAGACATTAAAATAAGGTTCAATGGTCATGTCATTGCCCATTTGAATCCACCCCCATTCAGCCAATCTCTATTCAGATTCAGTTAGATAGGCTTGTGCTCCAACGCAGCCTGGGAAACTGGGTAGCTCAATACCAACCAATTAAAACAGGCTTCTAAATGATTTCCCATCTGGTTAATTTTGAAACAGTATGAGAAGACTAGCTTGACCATGCAAACGGGCTCAGATTGGATGTTTTCCAGTAGGGAACATGATGAAGAGTGCAACTTTTGCAGACCGCAGAGATTCTAGGATGCTAGGCAGGCTATCCCTGTTTGTTTTTTTTAACCCTAATGCTGTGCCAGGGCATGTCAGAGGAATTCCCGCATGTGTTTTAATGAAGCTACCGCAGCGGTTTACATACTTTTGCCAGTCACTTCCTATTTATACCTCTGATTGGGGAGATAAACAGGTTCGCATGAGCTTATATTGCCGGAAGTTTAAAGAAACATCCATTTCGCAGTTATGTAATCCTTGAAAAACTGTCTTTTACAGGCTAATATGCTCTTATATCATGCATATTAATTATCTATGATGTGTTTGTTTAACATCACAAAGGGAGTCACTTTTGTTGCATTTTGCGGGACTGGAAAACAATTAGCAGAATGTAAAGTACAGTTTTAACCCATTTGAGTTGACAAAAATGCAAAAAGTATCTATCCATGGGACCAATGTTGTGTAAACAACATTTCTTTAATTTTTTACTACTCTGAAACTCTATGTATGAGCTGTCGGTCGTTTGAGACAGAGATATGATGGCAGTGGTTTGCATAAACACTGTTTGTATAGCGAATGCAGGTAGTTGGTTACAATATGTCTTCTGGAAATCCTTATTAATTCACTTTAATCACAACGATTTACTAGTCTATTCTTAATGGATCTCGTGGAAAAACAAATACACACGGGCTGATGAAATACACGGGGGAAGAGATTTAACCGATTTGCGAGCGTTTAGAATAACAACTCCTATCCAGTTGTCCGTGATCTCTTTTGGTGTACATTTACTTGTTCTGTTTCCTGAATGCTTTCTAAACTGGATAGCTCAGACTACTACTATATGGGCAGAGAATATTATATTGTAATAATAATCATAATATAGCGATATGAAGCTGAGGATTCTATCTATTGAGTCATTAGCAACCACTGTTGTTGTTGTCTGTTGTATCTCGTGATAATGCGAATATTTCCCCATTGGAAGGATGAATATGGTGTTTTCTCTTGAGAACAAATAACAAAATAGAGTGGTTATAGAGATACAATACAGTGTTTATTGATTGCGGTGCAACGCACAACTCCAAATAAAAGTCTCTCATAACCGCCAGCAATACAATTATATCCCAATCCTAACATTGCTTATAAAAGTGTTTCAATAAAACCTGACATTGGGGAGATTTTTATGAATCAATCGATTTTAAGACACATCACAGAAACCAGGCAGGAGCAAACAAGATGATCAAAGGAATCTGTCCCGTGGAACGTGGATGAGATGAATATGGTGAACTAAATTAGATGTCATAATCAAGGAGACTTTGGATGGGGGCCACATTATCCCCTGGCCCCGTCTGCCTCAGTCCCAAGAATATATGCTTCAATAATCTTAGCGACAGAGGGCTAGAGGCGGTGTCCTGTCCGATTTAATTTCTCCAGTCCAATCTGGTGTTCTGTTGGATCCTACGCTCTCTCTCTCTCTCTTATACTCCTGAGTCTGTCTATCTTTTGTTCTCTGCCTGACTGTCTGAATCAGTGACAGGCCCGTTACTCACTCCAGGAGAACTTGGACCATTGAATCATGCCTGAGGTCGACCTGGCCTGGCGACTGCTTGCTTGGCCTGACCCTCCAGCATGGTGACGGTTCCTGCCACCATAAACACTGTCCACTGCTGCTAACTAGACTAGAATCACTTCTGACTAACTTAACCATGCGGCCTTAGAAGGTGTAAAGGGCAATCTTCTACTGGCACATCCATGAAAGAAACGCACCAGCGAGTCTGAACCTTCTCTAGGTTTCTTACTTCTATTCTAGAGACTTTTGTTAGCCACTGTGTCTTAACGTAATATTGCTCTTCTGGGGTTTTTTGGCCTGGAGTGTCTATCTATTGTGACATCTGCTGATGTAAAAAGTACTTTAATACATTTAATTGATTGAGTGGGCAGTTGTTAGCAAAATGACTCAAATAATGTAAATTTGGGGTAATATTGCTAGCTTTCTCACTCGCTCGCTGTCCCTCTTTCTTCAACTACAATGGTTAGTAGAGAAGGTGCTACATTAGGTAGCACTCAGACACAAGGGAATACACTTCGTACCTTACAAAAGCAGGGTCACACCGGGACACCAAGGTGTTGGCAATAAGACTGACTTATCTCTACTGATGTGTGTTCTGCACGCGTGTGTTCTGCACGCGTGTGTTCTGCACGCGTGTGTTCTGCACGCGTGTGTTCTGCACGCGTGTGTTCTGCACGCGTGTGTTCTGCACGCGTGTGTTCTGCACGCGTGTGTTCTGCACGCGTGTGTTCTGCACGCGTGTGTTCTGCACGCGTGTGTTCTGCACTCGTGTGTTCTGCACGCGTGTGTTCTGCACGCGTGTGTTCTGCACGCTTGTGTTCTGCACGCTTGTGTTCTGCACGCTTGTGTTCTGCACGCGTGTACTTACATTATTATTATTTAAGTGGACCCCCAATGTGTTTATATTTTCTGTATTTTCTATATGTATATGTCTGTGCTCAACACTGCAACAATGTAAACACACGTTTGCTACTTGAATAATGCTTTTCGCTCCTCTCTATTTCTGCCACCACCAAGAGTTCACCTGCAGATATTGCAATCAAAGAGCCCTGGGTAACTTTCAGCTGGAGTGAGAGTTGGTAGTGGAAATAGAGATATAGTGGCAAAGGAAAGAGACAGAGTAAAAGAGAAGGGCGACTTTCATTTGAAGGAGTTAAGATTAATGTTGCCGTCAGAGTGGGTTGGGACTGGGAGTCCCAATGTTTCAATCCATATTTGGTGGTGACTGGACCCAGCCTGCTCTACTCAAAGGGACACAGGGAATGGGAAACTCGAGGCTGCCAGGAGAAGCAGCTCAAAGGGAACATAATCACGCACACCTGATCAACCTGTCTCTGCTGAGGGAGACTTGGCTCCTATCGCTTTTTCTGGCCCCCACCGGCCCCCACCGCCCGGACCGGCCCCCACCGGCCCCCTCTGGCCCCCACCGCCCCCTCTGGCCCCCACCGCCCGGACCGGCCCCCTCTGGCCCCCACCGCCCCCGACCGGCCCCCTCTAGCTCCCACCGCCTCTGACCGGCCCCCACCGCCCCCGACCGGCCCCCTCTGGCTCCCACCACCTCTGACCGGCCCCTACAGGCCCTCACCGGCCCCCACAGACCCTCACCGGCTACCAGCGCCCCCCTCTGGACCCCAGCGCCCCCTCTGGACCCCAGCGGCACCCTCTGGACCCCAGCGGCCCCCTCTGGACCCCAGCGGCCCCCTCTGGACCCCAGCGGCCCCCTCTGGACCCCAGCGGCCCCCTCTGGACCCCAGCGGCCCCCTCTGGACCCCTCTGACCTTACCAAACAGAGGAAGTTATACTGTAGTGTTGCTTTTTTCACTCCTAGCTTCTTACCTTTCTCTGTTTTCTCTATTGATTCTCTGCTTTTCACATTTCCTTTCCCAGTCATGTGAACATTTTCGGCCTCACACTTGCCTGCTTCTCTCCCCCTAAATTCATCTCTCTTATCTCTGTTGAATATTCATAGGGTTTAGTGTGTGGTCACAATGGGTTAGTATGTCACAATGTATATTTGCATATCAAACTATGGCCTTGTGGGAGACCAAGACAGTGCTCTCACTATTTCATTCCTATTCTGAGGATGAAACCAGACACCAGAACAACAAAACAACAAAATGAGGCTAGAATAATATAAACACCCTGTATTGGTCAAAGTTAGGTTTATAGTGTTGATAGATCCACCCACAATGTCACGTTACCCTGTCAAATGTCAAAGACAATTTGCTGCACGTGATCCATTATAAATGCAATCTCTGCAATAGGAGAACCTGCAGGCACATACAAAAGACTCCCTGCCTCATCCTGCCTCATCCTGCCTTATCCTGCATTATCCTGCCTAAACTTGCATTATCCTGCCTTATCCTGCATTATCCTGCCTAAACTTGCATTATCCTGCCTTATCCTGCATTATCCTGCCTTATCCTGCATTATCCTGCCTTATCCTGCATTATCCTGCCTAAAATTGCATTATCCTGCCTTATCCTGCATTATCCTGCCTTATCCTGCATTATCCGGCCTTATCCTGCATTATGCGGCCTTATCCTGCATTATCCGGCCTTATCCTGCATTATCCGGCCTTATCCTGCATTATCCGGCCTTATCCTGCCTTATCCTGCCACGAGCTCCTGTTTCCGGTTGGCCTGTTAGTACCAGAAGTTGTGTCACGGCTGGCCTTAGTCTAAATGACAATACCAGTGTTATGATCCCTACTTATACAGCGATTATTGGTCAGCAAGCAGCGCATGGCTTTACATTAACGTTGTCTAAGCTCGTTAACCTTTGTCTGCCTTATTTATATTTCCAGGCCATGTGCACACGGCTCACTAAACCAGCATCGTGGCAGATTAATTAGAAAGCCACTGATGATTCCCCCAAGGAGGAAACAAGGAAGGGGGTCTCCAAATGAGTTTTATAATAATGGGAACCCAAGTTCAAATGGCTGTTGAGAGAGAGAAATTGAGTTGTGGCGATGAGTTACTATCGCATTGTTCATGGGGTAAAATAATCTGTTACTGAAATGAGTACAATAGAATATGGTGTTTTGGTCGGATTGTCACTCTTTTAAAATGTGTGTATGCAGTATATGGACATATTAAAGGAAATAAAAAAGAGCATCATTCTTTATTACTTTACATATTAATTTATTCTTTGTTATTTTCTGTAGCCGCTGAAATGTTTAATATATGTACTAGTCCTGTGTCTAGTCATGTGTCTTGTCCTGTGTACTAGTCCTGTGTACTATAAGTAAAAACTTCCCCATACGGAAATGTGTCGTTGACCTCAGTAGGCGATCATTGTCCACACTTCTCCAACAGACCCATATAGCAACAAAGAAAACAGCACATCACTAATTGGTGTCCACATAGCCACTTATTTTGGCTTTTTCAACAAACATTTCAGTCCCACCTTGAATTCATTTAAGACAATAATAAATGATCAGGCCAAATCCACACTGAGAATTAATGGTTACCTGAGGAACTCCGAATATCTGTATATCGTATCCAGTCCGCCAAGACACCATTGAGCCACTGGTACATATGTTCTGTTAAGTTGCAGTTAGTCTTCCTTCCCTTACTTCTCTTCGACTGAATTATACCATGTTTCCATCTCAGATTACACACAAACTGTACTCTATAAAAGTAAAGAGAACCAATGGGACCACCTACAGTATGTCTGTAGTCATATGCAGTCCAGTGTATTCCAATAATGCAGACTAATGTCAATCCATGTTAGTGTATTTAGTACATAAGCTTTCACCACATACAAATAGTTTTGCAGCCTAGAAATAAGGTGGGGTTATTTCCGTCTAGCCTACAGCAAACACACTTCGTAAGAACGCATCCTTATGGAGGATGAAGCATATTCCTGTGTTATATTCCTGTGTGCTATTCCTGTGTACTAATCCTGTGTACTAGTCCTGTGTGCTATTCCTGTGTTATATTCCTGTGTGCTATTCCTGTGTTATATTCCTGTGTTCTATTCCTGTGTACTAATCCTGTGTACTATTCCTGTGTACTAGTCCTTTGTACTAGTCCTGTGTACTATTCCTGTGTACTAGTCCTTTGTACTAGTCCTGTGTTGTAGTCCTGTGTTGTAGTCCTGTGTTGTAGTCCTGTGTTGTAGTCCTGTGTTATATTCCTGTGTTATACTCTTGTGTTATACTCTTGTGTTATACTCCTGTGTACTAGTCCTGTGTACTAGTCCTGTGTACTATTCCTGTGTCTGGTCATACCGTATATCAGTAGAATGCTAATTTGTATCAAATATCTCTCTCTCTTTGTGTCTCTCTCTCTCGTATGGATGCGTGACATGCTGTAATTACCCATGCATATCTCATGAATTAGACCCCTCTAATTTATAATATGGCGCCAGGAAGAGATTGAACCGTGTCCCTGGGCGATAGGAGGAACAATACTTCAGGACTGGTCCTGTGATCCTCCTGTAGACTAGCCAACACCCATGACTTTAGATAGGAGGGACTATACTTCAGTACTAGTCCTGTGATCCATCTGTAGGCTAGCCAACACCCATGACTTTAGATAGGAGGGACTATACATCAGTACTGGTCCTGTGATCCATCTGTAGACTAGCCAACACCCATGACTTTAGATAGGAGGGACTATACATCAGTACTGGTCCTGTGATCCATCTGTAGACTAGCCAACACCCATGACTTTAGATAGGAGGTGCAATACTTCAGTACTAGTCCTGTGATCCATCTGTAGACTAGCCAACACCCATGACTTTAGATAGGAGGGACTATACATCAGTACTAGTCCTGTGATCCATCTGTAGGCTAGCCAACACCCATGACTTTAGATAGGAGGTGCAATACTTCAGTACTGGTCCTGTGATCCATCTGTAGGCTAGCCAACACCCATGACTTTAGTTTTGAAGACTTAACCCCCAGCGAGTTGAGTCTCTCTTGCTTTTTCCTTGCATCTCAAATCTACAGAGAACTGTTATCTTTGATACTTGTAATGCACTTGTGTACCCTCTTCACTTAACAAATTAATCGTTTACACTCATTCCTAGACACCCTGGAATCATCTATAAAATGGGTCAAATCCCAGTTCCACCAGTGTAAATGGGAACATAGTTTAATAAAAAATGAGCACATTTGATATGTCTTAATTTCTATGGATGCCAATAATCAACGCACATGGTTTTAAGGTGTGTTTTTACCTCAGATAAAGGTGATATTACTCTAATTTTTAAAGTTTACGATTAAGCTGATGATGTTAGTGAAGTTATTGAAATATTTTTATTCTTATTCGGGTGGTATTGTATCAGTCACTATCACATTATTATTCTTTAGTGTGTTTCTCTATTCCTCAAGCACTTCTGTAAAAAATACATATTTTATTTTTGAACAGGAGAGTTTAGGTTTGAATAAATCTAATCTATATTCCTTGCGCCAGACGAGGCAGTAAAAGTCCATTACATTGAATAGCCTTTGTGACATTCCACCACGGTGCATTTTTGTTTATCTCAATTGATAACAAAAAAGCATGAAAAACAAACATAAAACACACACCACTAACACATATATACATACATACAAACGCATAGACACATACATACTGTAAAAACACACACCACTAACACATATATACATACATACATACAAACACATAGACACATACATACTGTAAAAACACACACAGATGCACTCAAACACAGACAGCAATACTTTCAATCTATGTGAATTGGGAATGCTTATAAAGTAGAGACTCTAAGAGGGCTTCGGAGACGTTTAAAGGAAATGTGTGAAGTTATCAAAATGAATCACTACTAAAAAGTTTTAAAAACTACAAGCTCAAGAACTTAAAATAGAGAAAAGGGAATGCCCATATATTCAGCAATAACAGATTAGCTGAATGCTAAATGGTGTTTAAAACCCAGGGCATCCTTTCCACAGACAGTGCTTTGTTTGAGCAGGTTAACCTCCTACCTTATCATACACCTGCAGTTGTCACGCACCATGAGCTAGACACCTGGCTTGTCTATTATTTCATTTCATCATTCTTTCCGGTTTACTGCACCCTTGGCATTCAAACCGCACAACAAGCTCTCATGACAGTTTTGTTGCTATTATCTGACTTTTGTTTTACCACTCGCGAATGCAGTCGAGGAACAATAACAATAGAAATGGTTCAACCGTGTTCAGTCGAAGTCTTGCAAGTGTGGCGCCTGCTATATGGTGTTTGTTAACCAGGCTCATTTCCCTAAGCATGTGTGCAAAATGTCATCACTCAGTAAAAGCGCTAAAGAGATCTGAATAGGTGGCCATTTTATTGCACCAGATTTGGTCAATAAGAAGGTTGAGTCAGAATGACTCATTTGTACAGAATGACTGATTTGCCTTTATGTGCCAGACTTCAGCCACAATCAAATGGCGTTGACCTTGCCAAACAGCACTGTGTGTGTGCCGTGACATAATGGCACCAGTAAATGTGAAATTCTATTTGACAAAATTAATCAACATAATCTGCCCGCGCGAGGTCGTTAGGTTAGAAACAGCTAAAACCAATGAGCGCGCTCTTATATGCATGACTGAATAACAACACACACGGACGACCTATTTTAAATTAGTCTATAATGAATGAGTCTATAATTGCGAGTGCAATGTGCATAAACTGACCTAAAGAATGCCAGTAAAGGTTGGGCTCACACCACAATGTAAGGCACAGCCGGAGAGAAGGTCACCAGAAAACAAAAGAGAAAAAAGTAAGACAAAAGGGCGGTTATGCAAAATTAACACCGGAGTATGAATAATTTAACGGTTCTACCTAAAACTCACAAAATTGTTTTAAAAAATGCATTTTAGGAGATAGTGGAGAGGAACACATCCGGATGAATAATTAAGAGAGCTGCTGTTGTATAACGGCGAGGTGGGTTAGAGCAATGTGTGCCATGACAGTCTAGACCGCTTTGATTGATGGGGTTCAGACCGTTGTGTATGCACGATTCAAAAGCTATTTTGTGACTGCACAAGCAAATATGCTTTAAAATATCCCAGACACGACCCCAGGTGAAAGGAGGATTCTAGAATGCTAAACACTTCCTACTTGCAACCAACCAAAATGTATTCAACTTCCTGCTACTGAAGAAAAACGGTTTTGGAAAAGTGTCTTTGGCAGGATTTTTTTTCTATTTAAAAAAATTAAGAAAGTCAAATCAAATCAATAGTAGGGCCGTCAATTTATTTAAAAAAATTAACTAATTAATCGCACAATCCTGTGATTAATCGCGATTAATCGCATTTTCCCCAAGTTGTTTGAAACAATGAAATAAATCAATTAACACAATGAAGTATATTTTAAATACATTATTTTATGATAGTCTCTCCTGTGAACAATACAGAATAGTCATTCTTAACAAATATAGCAACTTTATAAACAAAGTGTTGAAGTGCAAGTTATATATTTAAACCCTGAAGGTTATCAAAAATACTGGATCATCTTGGCAATAGTCCAAATGAAATAAAACATTTTCAAAAACAAAATGACAAAGTGTAAGGTGAAACCATCAATGTCAAAGATAGATTATTTTAGAACGTAAGCCTATAGGCCAAAATAATTGCACTATATGTAAAGTTGCCAGATTAATTTTAAAGAAGTCTATAACAGCCTTTGTAATATGAATGACAAACAGAATGAAGTGAAATTAAGTTAGGTTATGTCGGGTTGGTTAGGGTCTCCATGAGAGTGACGTTCTCTGCTTTCTCCAGCAGGTTGTTTCAAAACAATTGTTTTAGAGGGTAGATTGTATGATGGGGATCCCAATGCAATTGGAATGATTTATTTCAGTCCCTCGTCTTCTACTGTGTTTATCGGGCGGCAGTTTCTATCTATTTATCTAAAACATCGGTTAACGATTACTTGTTTGGTCAAAAGCCCGATTTGGCGCACATTACTGCAGTAACGCGGATTGGCGGATTGCAACATCAATAATGATCGGGTGTTTCTGTCCTATATACTCTCTAGTAACGTAAATAATGACCATGTGTTTGCTTTTATATGATAAACTAAAGACGAGCTGCTTCTATGGTATTTGAATTCGGTTTAGCAAACCGAAACCGAAACTTAATAAAGTGGTGCGTTAATTGCGTTAAATTATTTTAACGCGTTAAACATTTGAAATTAACGCATCAGATTAACGCGTTAAATATCCCAGCCCTAATCAATAGACAAATGTAAATAATCGGACATAGTTACAATACGTTCAAATAAAAAAAGAAGGCTTTAATCTCAAATGTAGGCCTACACTAATCTCAGAATTAGTGTATAACACATGACACAAATAGTGGTGTCTGATCATAAAAACCGATCCTAAAACTGGAGGTAAGTCTTCCCAGCTCGGCCCACTTTAGGATTGGAAGCCTGTGTCTGCTGAATTTAAGCAGGCACATTCTGGGCAACCATCCAGGGTCCTGATCAATAAATAAGTAGGCCCAGTCTGGCTGCTACAGGGGAATACAGACTAATTGAGAAGTTGGAGCGTAACCAGACTCAGAATTGTGCACAGTGATGAGATATTCTCTGCCACCATTTATAAATCGCTGTAGGCAGCTGAGCAGCAACATTTAATGATATCGAGTAATGAACACGGCACGCTTTTGCCTATTGTGCGGTCTTCCTTAATTTTTTTGTTCTACTATTCCGATATTTTAAATATTGCACAGACCAATTGATTAATCCTGTGACTAAAGGTAGTTAATTCAATGCATTTTTTTTTCCCATTTATGGGTGAATGTCACAGAGAGACAGTGAATGTAAGAATGAAAGTGAGAGCAAGGGGGTGAGAGCTGTGTAGATGTAATCATTGGCTGGATGATGGCCAATAAACAGCTTACAAAATAAACAGATTGTATCACCGATGACAAAGGCAACACATATATATATATATATATATATATATATATCTACACGCCAGCAAATGTTTATCCTAGTCAGGTACAATGCTTTGAAAGCCCGCTGGGAATATGATGCGCTACTTTACATCTATTATATCTATTTCGTTACATATATTCCTTTACATCTATTCCTTTACATCCATCTATATTCAAACATGTTTTTTTACAGGTGGCACACAGGTGCATAGAGGTCTTTAGATGAAAACAGATAGGGGGACAGAAGTAGGGAGGTTACCTCTCATTTTCTGTCTTTGCTTATAATCCTACCACAGTAATTGCATACAAAACATTCATTAAATTATTTCAGCTATATGGCTGTGAGCAACCTATCTGAGGGGGGTAAAATAAACAGCAGGGCAGATATCTTTGCAGCTCCAATCCACATACCAGGATGCACACATGCAAATACACTCAATGAAGCAGATATACACAAGCATCTGTAAGAACGCACACACACACACACACACACACACACACACACACACACACACACACACACACACACACACACACACACACACACACACACACACACACACACACACACACACACACACACACACACACACACACACACACACACACACACACACACACACAGAATTTACAAAAACAATAACTCAGTTAAAACGTTTAATGTGACCTTGATTGAACCAGGAAAAGGACAAACGGAGATTGAAGATCTCTTTTACAGGTGTGTCCTGGCCAAGAGGGGCAAACAAAAACTAATTTAAAGAACACAAGAGAACATAGGGCAATCAAAATACAGCGGCCATACCATCCCGCGCCAATAAATAACCAAATAAACACAGCAGCCATGTCCCTACCTCAAGATTAGCTGTGTCATCGCGAGGTCAGAGCTCGTAAACATGCCCAGGCATTCCGTTGAGTACTGTGCATCTGGACAGCAATGTCTGGGGGTAAGTCAATGTGCCTCTCTATAGCGACTGCTTCAGGAGTCTGGGTTTCTGAAAGTGGTGGCCTGGAGAGATTATTGCAATCTGCATGCATCCAATCCGGTGAAAACTTCACGGTAGTACAAGTAGCCACATAAGAACCATAGATATGATGTAAAAGACGCGGACTACTGGGAGTAGCTGCAATGAAGGTACGGCTTTATCGTGAACTGGATATAGCAAATTTAGCGAGAACTATGAGGTGAAAGTATGATGTTTTTACTTCACTCCATTGGGTCCTATAGCTCAGTTGGTAGAGCATTGCACTTGCAGTACCAGCAGTGTGGCTACGATCCAAAGTCTTCTGAAATTTGCCATCCATTCAGTCTCACTGAGTTGTTGTTTTGCGAATAATTGTGCATTTTGAAGGTGGAGCCCGGCGTCCAAATTGTGTTAATGTTTCAATTAGCACTGGTCAGATAAGCCCTTTGCTCTTCAGCGCTAAGGAATTACACACTTGGATAAAAACTTCCCCATACGGAAATGTGTCGTTGAGCTCAGTAGGCGATCATTGTCCACACTTCTCCAACAGACCCATATAGCAACAAAAAAACAGCACATCAGGTATTGGTGTCCACATAGCCACATATTTTGTCTTTTTCAACAAACATTTCAGTCCCACCTTGAACTGACCTGAGGAACTCTGGATATCCGTATATTGTATCCAGTCAGCCAAGACACCATTGAGCCACTGGTACATATGTTCAACTATATTCAGTGAGGTGCAATGCAAATGGTCAAGTGCACTCTGCTGACTCCTTCAGGGGCCCTGGGCATCTGTAAAGTTAACTGAGATATTTGTGTGGTGAGCGTGGCCTCAAACACATTGACCACAACAGAGCTGCTTGGGTCCAAATGCCTATGAGGAAGACGTGCTGCAATGTTCCTGGCTCGAGAATCCGTCAGGGACTTTTGCGATCCGACAGCGTCATAAGCCCTGGATATAATGTTCACCGGGAGAAATTAGTTGTAAACCAGTTAGATTTGTTTTCTACTCGCATTACAGAGTTGTGCTTTCACCACATACAGTTTTGCAGCCTAGAGATAAGGTGGGGTTATTTCCGTCTAGCCTACTGCAAACACACTTCGCAAGAACCCATCCTTATGGAGGATGAAGCATTGCTTTCAGGTCAGATGAAAGACTCTAAACAACCCCGGCCCAAAGTGTGACGCTATTATTACAACACCTTTCAGCATGGGTTCCTTGGAGACTTAAAGGACTTCCATCAGAGCGATCTTTCTGAAGTACACAGGTTATGTTGGCGTGGCAATCCAAAAAGTTTTTCTTCAAAAAGCGTAGATAACTTGGTCTACAGACTGTCCGCAATCTCATGTCGACAGAGGCCGCTTTAACTTGGATGAATCTTGGAAACCTGCTGCACTTATCTGTTTTAATCCATGTGTTAAGACACGTGTTAAGATGTGTTTTCAGCTATGTGTCAACCTATGTGTTAAGAGACGTGTTAAGCTATGTGTTAAACAATGTGTGAAGCTGTGTGTTAAGCTGTGTGTTAAACAATGTGTTAAGCTACATGTTAAGCTACGTGTTAAGCTATGTGTTAAACAATGCGTTAAGCTATGCGATAAGCTATGTGTTAAGCTATGTGTTAAACAATGTGTTAAGCTATGCGTTAAACAATGTGTTAAGCTATGTGTTAAGCTATGTGTTAAACAATGTGTTAAGCTATGCGTTAAACAATGTGTTAAGCTACGTGTTAAGCTATGTGTTAAACAATGCGTTAAGCTATGCGATAAGCTATGTGTTAAGCTAAGTGTTAAACAATGTGTTAAGCTAAGTGTTAAACAATGTGTTAAGCTATGCGTTAAACAATGTGTTAAGCTATGTGTTAAGCTATGCGTTAAACAATGTGTTAAGCTATGCGTTAAACAATGTGTTAAGCTATCTGTTAAACAATGTGTTAAGCTATGCGTTAGGCTATGTGTTAAGCTATGCGTTAGGCCATGTGTTAAGCTATGCGTTAAACAATGTGTTAATCTGTGTTGAACAATGTGTTAAGCTATGTGTTGAACAATGTGTTAAGCTATGTGTTGAACAATGTGTTAAGCTATGTGTTAAGCTATGTGTTAAGCTATGTGTTAAGCTATGTGTTAAACAATGTGTTAATCTATGTGTTAAGCTATGTGTTGAACAATGTGTTAAGCTATGTGTTAAGCTATGTGTTGAACAATGTGTTAAGCTATGTGTTAAGCCATCAAGCCAGCAGAGGACATTAGATCAACATGGGATGGGCACTGGGCAACATTCGGTGCATCCAGCCAATACAGATCGGAGATTAGCATTAGATGTCTGGTGTTTAGCTCCTCTTACCCAGCGGGACCCCTGCACTGCGCAAGACTAATTAGATCTCACATAGCTTGTGTGAGAAATGTTCACTCAGTGCACAGACTCAAAATGCTCTGCAGACGATCATGCTCTTGTGATCATCTGCACTGAGACATGTGAGAGCCCCATACTCCCCCCTACTCCAGCGTCTCTTCTACTGCACATACAGTTGCCACAAATCAATGCATTCAGTTTTTTGCCTTTTTCTGCAACCCAAGGAATATTGGCGGTTCAAATGATGGCGCTGGTCGGAGCAGTATTTCATTCGATGGTTAATGGTGCACACCATTTCACATGTACTAGAATCACTCCATCATCACCAGCGAATTATCAGATCAAATGCACCTGGCTACCAACCCAGCTTCCTCTGCTAGTGGGGGAGATATAGATCATCAAAAGAGCTCAAATAAATGTTGTTAACTATACTGTGATTATATATAAATATATAAACCAATGAGCCGTAACATCATGATCCCCTGGCTAATATCCTGTAGGACGTCAGTTCCAACTAGACGGGACAGTCTTTGTTGCCCTTAAACATCGATAAACATGGAAGGTCCAATGACCTGCCGCCGGTTTGTGGTATGTTCACCCTTGCATCATGGTCGTTAGGTACCACAACTAACCGGGAGCCTCCCACACGCCTGGCTGTTCCAGAGGTCCGAGGTCTTTACTCCTGCCTCCAAAAGGTTAACTACAGGAACTGATTGTTTGTGTACCTTCTAATCTACCCAGACCATGACATGTGTCCACGTCACGAGACGATCTACGTTATTTGTTACATACTACATGTTACTGCTGCGACGACGTTTTCTCTTATCATTACATCAAACAATATCAACAGAGTGATTATATGCGCGTTTTGGGAGCTTAATACAGACGCGAAGACCGATCAGAATCATTAGTCTGTAGATAAGATGGAGGAGATGTGAGTTCAGACGAATCAGAGTAGACAGACGCAGATGGACAAGTTGATGAAGTCAAATTTGGCAAAACAGCAACAAGTAGAACTATATTTACAGTGGGATCTTATTATTCCCATCATGTAGGTCCTATTATTCCTGTCATGTAGGTCATATTATTCCTGTCATGTGGGTCCTATTATTCCTGTCATGTGGGTCCTATTATTCCTGTCATGTGGGTCATATTATTCCTGTCATGTGGATCCTATTATTCCTGTCATGTGGGTCCTATTATTCCTGTCATGTGGGTCATATTATTCCTGTCATGTGGATCCTATTATTCCTGTCATGTGGGTCCTATTATTCCTGTCATGTGGGTCCTATTATTCCTGTCATGTGGGTCCTATTATTCCTGTCTTATGGATCCTATTATTCCTGTCATGTAGGTCCTAATATTCCTGTCATGTAGGTCATATTATTCCTGTCATGTGGGTCCTATTATTCCCATCATGTGGGTCCTATTATTCCTGTCATGTAGGTCATATTATTCCTGTCATGTGGGTCATATTATTCCTGTCATGTGGATCCTATTATTCCTGTCATGTGGGTCCTATTATTCCTGTCATGTAGGTCATATTATTCCTGTCATGTGGGTCCTATTATTCCTGTCATGTGGGTCATATTATTCCTGTCATATGGGTCCTATTATTCCTGTCATGTGGGTCCTATTATTCCTGTCATGTAGGTCATATTATTCCTGTCATGTGGGTCCTATTATTCCTGTCATGTAGGTCCTATTATTCCTGTCATGTAGGTCCTATTATTCCTGTCATGTAGGTCATATTATTCCTGTCATGTGGATCCTATTATTCCTGTCATGTGGGTCCTATTATTCCTGTCATGTAGGTCCTATTATTCCTGTCATGTAGGTCCTATTATTCCTGTCATGTAGGTCATATTATTCCTGTCATGTGGGTCCTATTATTCCTGTCATGTAGGTCCTATTATTCCTGTCATGTAGGTCCTATTATTCCTGTCATGTAGGTTATATTATTCCTGTCATGTGGGTCCTATTATTCCTGTCATGTGGGTCCTATTATTCCTGTCATGTAGGTCATATTATTCCTGTCATGTGGGTCCTATTATTCCTGTCATGTGGGTCCTATTATTCCTGTCATGTAGGTCATATTATTCCTGTCATGTGGATCCTATTATTCCTGTCATGTGGATCCTATTATTCTCGTCATGTAGGTCATATTATTCCTGTCATGTGGATCCTATTATTCCTGTCATGTGGGTCCTATTATTCCTGTCATGTAGGTCCTATTATTCCTGTCATGTAGGTCCTATTATTCCTGTCATGTGGGTCCTATTATTCCTGTCATGTAGGTCCTAATATTCCTGTCATGTGGATCCTATTATTCCTGTCATGTAGGTCATATTATTCCTGTCATGTGGATCCTATTATTCCTGTCATGTGGATCCTATTATTCCTGTCATGTAGGTCCTAATATTCCTGTCATGTAGGTCATATTATTCCTGTCATGTGGATCCTATTATTCCTGTCATGTAGGTCATATTATTCCTGTCATGTGGATCCTATTATTCCTGTCATGTAGGTCATATTATTCCTGTCATGTGGATCCTATTATTCCTGTCATGTGGGTCCTATTATTCCTGTCATGTAGGTCATATTATTCCTGTCATGTGGATCCTATTATTCCTGTCATGTGGGTCCTATTATTCCCATCATGTGGGTCCTATTATTCCTGTCATATGGGTCATATTATTCCTGTCATGTGGATCCTATTATTCCTGTCATGTGGGTCATATTATTCCTGTCATATGGGTCCTATTATTCCTGTCATGTGGGTCCTATTATTCCTGTCATGTAGGTCATATTATTCCTGTCATGTGGGTCCTATTATTCCTGTCATGTAGGTCCTATTATTCCTGTCATGTAGGTCCTATTATTCCTGTCATGTAGGTCATATTATTCCTGTCATGTGGATCCTATTATTCCTGTCATGTGGGTCCTATTATTCCTGTCATGTAGGTCCTATTATTCCTGTCATGTAGGTCCTATTATTCCTGTCATGTAGGTCATATTATTCCTGTCATGTGGGTCCTATTATTCCTGTCATGTAGGTCCTATTATTCCTGTCATGTAGGTCATATTATTCCTGTCATGTGGGTCCTATTATTCCTGTCATGTGGGTCCTATTATTCCTGTCATGTGGGTCATATTATTCCTGTCATGTGGATCCTATTATTCCTGTCATGTGGATCCTATTATTCCTGTCATGTAGGTCATATTATTCCTGTCATGTGGATCCTATTATTCCTGTCATGTGGGTCCTATTATTCCTGTCATGTAGGTCCTATTATTCCTGTCATGTAGGTCCTATTATTCCTGTCATGTGGGTCCTATTATTCCTGTCATGTAGGTCATATTATTCCTGTCATGTGGATCCTATTATTCCTGTCATGTGGATCCTATTATTCCTGTCATGTAGGTCATATTATTCCTGTCATGTGGGTCCTATTATTCCTGTCATGTGGGTCTGTCACGAATGGTGTGGGGGCGTGGCTACACAGACCTTTCGGTGATTCACTTCCTTGTTTATGTTTTGTCACTCAGCTGTTTCTGCTTGTAATCAATGGGATATAAGAGGGTCGCGAGCAGTGCACTCATTGCTTCGCATTGTTACATGTCACACGTTATTTTAGAGGTGAGTGTTTGTGTATTTTGAGTGCTATTGTGGTTTGTGGAATGTTTTGTATGTAAGTCGCGATATGCGCACTGTTTATTTCAGTTAAACCAGTTAGCCTTTTTTCCGCCGTTATCGGTTTGTTTTACGTTGGTGTATTAATAAACCTGTTCAAAACGGATACATTGGCTCTGCACATGGCTTCACGCACTACACCTACAGCGGTCGTGACAGAATGCGAAGCCACCCAAAAAGCCCGCAGAGCCGGACGGTGAGTGGATTCCTCGGAGGGGCAAGCTATAGCGCTCCGAGGTATGAAGCTCACCGTCAACCCACGGAGCAGCAGGAGCGGCGCTACACCTGGCAGGGTGATTGGGGGTCCGACTCCCTCTCCTCGGATGATGAGGAGGCGGTCTACGAGCGAGTGGAGGAGGACTCCCTGGAAGACGCCCTGCTATGGGATCCCGTCCTCAGTCGACTAGTCCCCGCAACATCGGACGTCGGCTGGGGCGGGCAGAAGACACCGCCCACTGTTCCGGGGCTGCAGACAGGAGGAGGAAAACCCCTGGAGCTACAGCCACTACCCCCGCCGTGGGAAGACCCTTTTCTGCCGCCGACGTCAGGGACAGAAAAACCCCCGGAGGGGTTGGATGAACAGCCCTCAGCTGTTATTAGGACGTGGTGGAGGACATGGCTGGAGCTACAGCCACAAACCCCGCAGTGGGAAGACCCTTTTCGGCCACCGACGTCAGGGACAGAAAAACCCCCGGAGGGGTTGGATGATCAGCCCTCGGCTGTTATTAGGACGTGGTGGAGGACATGGCTGGATTTACAGGAGCCAGCGCCTGAGATGGTCGCCACCACGCTTGCGCCTGAGATGGTCGCCGTCACGCCAGCGTTCACGATGGTTCCTGCCGTCCCGCCAGCGCCCAAGATGGCTACCGTCGTCACGCCAGCGCTCAAGATGGCTGCCGTCGTCCCGCCGGCGCTCAAGATGGCTGTTGCCGTCACGCCAGCGCCCACGATGGCTCCCGCCGTCACGCCAGCGTCCACGATGGCTCCCGCCGTCCCGCCAGCGCCCAAGATGGCTACCGTCGTCCCGCCAGCGCCCAAGATGGCTCCCGCCGTGCCGCCAGCGCTCAAGATGGCTGTTGCCGTCACGCCAGCGCCCAAGATGGCTGTTGTGGTCACGCCAGCGCTCGAGATGGCTGCCGTCGCCACGCCAGCGCCCAAGATGGCTGCCGCCGTCACGCCAGCGTCCACGATGGCCCCCGCCGTCACGCCAGCGCCCAAGATGGCTGTTGTCGTCACGCCAGCGCCCAAGATGGCTGCCGCCGTCTCGCCAGCGTCCCCGATGGTCCCCGTTGTCCCGACAGCGCCCAAGATGGCTGTTGCCGCCGTCCCGCCAGCGCTCAAGATGGCTGTTGCCGGCACGCCAGCGCTCAAGATGGCTGCCGTCGTCCCGCCGGCGCTCAAGATGGCTGTTGCCGTCACGCCAGCGCCCACGATGGCTCCCGCCGTCACGCCAGCGTCCAAGATGGCTACCGTCGTCCCGCCAGCGCCCAAGATGGCTGCCGCCGTCACGCCAGCGTCCACGATGGCTCCCGCCGTCACGCCAGCGCTCAAGATGGCTGTTGCTGTCACGCCAGCGCTCAAGATGGCTGCCGTCGTCCCGCCGGCGCTCAAGATGGCTGCCGTCGTCCCGCCGGCGCTCAAGATGGCTGTTGCCGTCACGCCAGCGCCCACGATGGCTCCCGCCGTCACGCCAGCGTCCAAGATGGTTACCGTCGTTCCGCCAGCGCCCAAGATGGCTGTTGCCGTCACGCCAGCGCCCACGATGGCTCCCGCCGTCACGCCAGCGCTCAAGATGGCTGTGGCTGTCACGCCAGCGCCCAAGATGGCTGCCACCGTCACGCCAGTGCCCACAATGGCTGCCGCATCGCCGCCCACAATGGCTGCCGCATCGCCGCCCAAGATGGCTGCCGCATCGCCGCCCACAATGGCTGCCGCATCGCCGCCCACAATGGCTGCCGCATCGCCGCCCACGAAGGCCGCGCCACGACGACGCCCACGATGGCCGCCGCCACGACGACGCTCACGATGGCCGCCGCCACGACGACGCTCACGATGGCCGCCGCCACGACTACGCTCACGATGGCCGCCGCCACGACTACGCTCACGATGGCCGCCGCCACGACTACGCTCACGATGGCCGCCGCCACGACTCGTTCACGATGGCCGCCGCCACGACTACGCTCACGATGGCCGCCGCCACGACTACGCTCACGATGGCCGCCGCCACGACTACGCTCACGATGGCCGCCGCCACGACTACGCTCACGATGGCCGCCGCCACGACTACGCTCACGATGGCCGCCGCCACGACTACGCTCACGATGGCCGCCGCCACGACTACGCTCACGATGGCCGCCGCCACGACTACGCTCACGATGGCCGCCGCCACGACTACGCTCACGATGGCCGCCGCCACGACTACACTCACGATGGCCGCCGCCACGACTACGCTCACGATGGCCGCCGCCACGACTACGCTCACGATGGCCGCCGCCACGACTACGCTCACGATGGCCGCCGCCACGACTACGCTCACGATGGCCGCCGCCACGACACCGCCCACGATGGCCGCCGCCACGACTGCGCCCGATGGCCGCCGCCACGACGGCGCCCACGATGGCCTCCGCCACCACGTCGCCCACGACGGCGGACTCTGAGCCGCACAAGATGGCGGACTCTGGGCCGCACAAGATGGCGGACTCTGGGCCGCACAAGATGGCGGTCTCTCTGCCGCACTAGATGGCGGCCTCGCAGCCAGCGAGGCCTTTTCAGGGCTGGACCTGCGGTCCTGGACTGACCCTTTTGGGTTTGACTGCGGGTTCTCTCCCTGTTGCTCCCTTGTTTTGGTTTTGTGTTTCCGTTCGGCTATCTGGGGAGCTAGCCTTTTAGTGGGGGATACTGTCACGAATGGTGTGGGGGCGTGGCTACACAGACCTTTCGGTGATTCACTTCCTTGTTTATGTTTTGTCACTCAGCTGTTTCTGCTTGTAATCAATGGGATATAAGAGGGTCGCGAGCAGTGCACTCATTGCTTCGCATTGTTACATGTCACACGTTATTTTAGAGGTGAGTGTTTGTGTATTTTGAGTGCTATTGTGGTTTGTGGAATGTTTTGTATGTAAGTCGCGATATGCGCACTGTTTATTTCAGTTAAACCAGTTAGCCTTTTTTCCGCCGTTATCGGTTTGTTTTACGTTGGTGTATTAATAAACCTGTTCAAAACGGATACATTGGCTCTGCACATGGCTTCACGCACTACACCTACAGCGGTCGTGACAGGGTCCTATTATTCCTGTCATGTGGGTCCTATTATTCCTGTCATGTGGGTCCTATTATTCCTGTCATGTGGGTCCTATTATTCCTGTCATGTAGGTCCTATTATTCCTGTCATGTAGGTCATATTATTCCTGTCATGTGGATCCTATTATTCCTGTCATGTGGATCCTATTATTCCTGTCATGTAGGTCATATTATTCCTGTCATGTGGATCCTATTATTCCTGTCATGTAGGTCCTATTATTCCTGTCATGTAGGTCCTATTATTCCTGTCATGTAGGTCATATTATTCCTGTCATGTGGATCCTATTATTCCTGTCATGTAGGTCCTATTATTCCTGTCATGTAGGTCATATTATTCCTGTCATGTGGATCCTATTATTCCTGTCATGTGGATCCTATTATTCCTGTCATGTAGGTCATATTATTCCTGTCATGTGGATCCTATTATTCCTGTCATGTAGGTCCTAATATTCCTGTCATGTGGATCCTATTATTCCTGTCATGTAGGTCATATTATTCCTGTCATGTGGATCCTATTATTCCTGTCATGTGGATCCTATTATTCCTGTCATGTAGGTCCTAATATTCCTGTCATGTAGGTCATATTATTCCTGTCATGTGGATCCTATTATTCCTGTCATGTGGATCCTATTATTCCTGTCATGTGGGTCCTAATATTCCTGTCATGTAGGTCATATTATTCCTGTCATGTGGATCCTATTATTCCTGTCATGTAGGTCCTATTATTCCTGTCATGTAGGTCCTAATATTCCTGTCATGCAGGTCATATTATTCCTGTCACCAAAACTCCTTCCAACCACGGCCTTCATTGCTGCCGATTAATTGCGATTATTTGCCACAGTCTTCAGGTCCCTGAGCCACCACATCCTCACTTTGTGTCACAGTGGTGAACCTGAAAGGTTAATTAGCCTCCATGGGGAGGGCTCCCAGGGCTTTATTATTTTTACTTATTTTCTCCCGCTGTACATACCTTTATCTTTCGCCCCTCCACCCACCATCGTGTAAGAAAAAAGTTTTAAAAAGCCAATAGGCAATCTAAATTAAACAAGATAATAGCGTGGAGTCCACGAGTAGGCTGGTAATAAGGCTACGCCCACAGCGTCTAGAGGCCACACCCACTGCTTATGGGCAGATTGATTGTTCTGGCACCACGTAAAGGCCCGTCCGAAACAAGTTGGAGTGGTTCTGCCTGGCATTTCGTTACACTTGTTCGGTGTCCGCTCAACTTACACACACACATACATACATACACGAACGCTCATACGCCTACGCACACACACGCGCACACACGCATGCACACTCACGCACATACGCACACACACGCGCATACACACACATGCGCATACACACGCACGCACATACACACGCACGCACATACACACGCACGCACATACACACGCACGCACATACATACACACGCACGCACATACACACGCACGCACATACACACGCACGCACATACACACACACACACATACGCACATACACACACACATACGCACATACACGCACATACACACACACACACACACACACACACACACACATACACACTCACGCACATACACACACACGCACTCCCCTGGAGAACCATATGCAAAAACACTGTGTGTTAATGAGAGATGTTACAGTCCCCAAGCCAGGCAGAGGAGGAGACAGCAGTCAGTGATCTCCCTTCCTCTCAGACATGTCTCATCCAGACAGCTGTCATCTGTCGCTGCTGGATCTCCATGCGGCAGGTCTCTCAGAGCTTCTGACTTGCTGCACTCGCCTCTCTCTCTCACCTGACAGCACGACACCCAGCTCTCGGTTTACTCATTTATTCTAGACAGCATATCTCAGACACGGGTGTCACTGCACTACCTCACCTGTCCAACCATACCTCAGAATTCAGACATAGATCGCCTGACGCCCGTGTGCTACGCTGTTGTCGTAATGATAGTCATCTAGGACACGGCGTTTGAAGAGTACGTCGTTAGCTTAAACGCCATTTTGTTTGATCACATCCCTCATTAAGAAATGATCACTTTTTCATAGTTGCTTTATTAAGAAATGCATTTAACCTATCCATGTGTACCCTATACTGTGTGTCAATTTCCCCTAATTTACATAAGTACCATGACTATCTTACTATGTTCATTAAGTACATTCTCAGATGGATAATTATGTGTCTATTCCACTTGGAAATGTCCATCCTGACTGTTCTAACAGAATAAAAAAGTGAATTTCACCCTCAGCAACTCTTCTACTAACATTTCATTTTGGCGTGTCCGTTCTGACTAGTTGAAATTTACTTCCATGCATTGGTCAACATTATACTTTCTGTTTCTGCTAAATAAAACAATATAGTAATCCAATCTGGTATATTGAACCCGCGGAAAACACTGTGAGAGCACTTAATCCATTATCCCAGATCCAGAGACAGTGCCTGTGATCAGTCATCTCATTTAGAAATGGACATACGGACATGAAGACAGGAAGACAGGGACACAGCAGGGGATTCTCATTATTAAAAAAATAATATCTGTCAGGCTCTGGGTGAAGGGCAATTCATTCAATCCCAGACTGCGTTTCAGGGCTGAGAAAATCGTCAGTCTGACGGCTGGTTTTATGGCCTGTCCACTCTACATGGTCCTCTACTGGGCCTGCTGGTGGGCCTGCTGGCAATACACACATACCTTGTGTTTTCTGAAATTGATTGTAAGCAGATGAGGAAATCTATACAGTATACATATTTATATCTAAATATATATGGATTTTGCATTCCAATATTACTGTCACGGATTGGTGAGCTGTGTTGTACACAGGGTGTTTAGGGGAGGGCACTTGTGTGTATCGTGTTGATTAGGAGCACAGCTTTTTTGGGTTTAGCTAAGCACCGGGCATAGGTTAGTTAATCAGTGGGTTATTAAAGTTCCCTGGTTAGTGACATGGGTGCTTGGTATTAGTATAATGTTAAATAGGTTAGTTAATCAGTGGGTTATTTAAGTTCCCTGGTTAGTGACATGGGTGCTTGGTATTAGTATAATGTTACATAGGTTAGTTAATCAGTGGGTTATTTACGTTCCCTGGTTAGTGACATGGGTGCTTGGTATTAGTATAGTGTTACATAGGTTAGTTAATCAGTGGGTTATTTAAGTTCCCTGGTTAGTGTCACGAGTGCTTGGTATTAATATAATGTTACATAGGTTAGTTAATCAGCGAGCTATTTAAGTTCCCTGGTTAGTGTCACGGCTGCTTGGTATTGTCATACGTTATGTTTCACGTCGGTGTTAGTATTTTGTATGTAGTCGTTCACTTGTAAGGTTGTGTTTCATAGAAAGATCTAAATCGCTTTGTGTAAGCGTCTTTTCGTTTCTGTATAAATTAAAACCCACCCCAAATGTGATATTCCGTTCTGCGCCTGGCTCTCTACACGTCACCGCAGAATACTGTGACAAATAACACATTTTTTTTATGTTAATGTGTTTTATTTCCTAAAGAAATCTACAAGAATAGTATGACTTATTCTTTGTGGAAGGAGTAGATTAAACTCCCCCCAGTATGGTTACAAAAAAAATGCTTTGGTGGAAGGGTGAAAACAGCAATCTGCTAAGCAGATCTGTCCTCTGCGACCAAACAAACCCAACACACACTCATTAAAACAGAGCAGGATAGTGCTCAGAACCATGTGAAGACACTACTAACTGGAATCCTGATTAGAGTGGCAGCTTCAGCTAAAACGATTAAGTCCAGAAAAAGTAGCCTTAAGAACAAACATCACTAACCATTTTGCTCAAACAATTTAGTACGGTCCATTTGCTTGGGTTAAACTGCATATAGAAGAACTTACTGTAGCCTACACAAACATTTACTATGAGTGACTGCTTAACTAAGGGTCTATAGACTTACTGTAGCCTATACATACATTTACTATGAGTGACTGCTTAACTAAGGGTCTATAGACTTACTGTAGCCTATACATACATTTACTATGTGTGACTCCTTAACTAAGGGTCTATAGATTTACTGTCCCTCTGTCGTTCCCATTCTTCCTCTATTATCTTCTGACTGTCCCCAAGCTCTCTATGTGCCCACTGTTTGCAGTGCCACCTCCCTCTGGACAGGTTAGTTTAAAGAAAAGGCTCCATCGGCATGACAAGATTATTCCATACTTTTCTGCGGTCTCCGGAAACCTCCGAGAGCCTCAGGGTCAAAGCAATTACAGAGTACAAAGCACAGGGAGGAAGTAAGTAACGCCAGGGAAGTAGAGGCTCGGAAGCAGGAAATGGAGGGAATTTGTCTTGATTCTGAATGATCTGTTAACTACTCTATTTCTCTTACTGAGGTTATTGTAAAGTGCTACTACTATATATATATTATTAGATATACACTACCGTTCAAAGGTTTGGGTTCACATAAAAATGGCCTTGTTTCTGAAAGAAAAGCAAATTGTCTATGTAATAAACATCTATATGTAGATAGGTAACATGTAATATCTATATACGTGTACAGAGGCCCATTTAATGAAAAGCACCACCAGTCTTGTGTTCCAATGGCACGTTGTGTTTGCTAATAAAGTTGATCATTTTAAAAGGCTAGTTGATGAGTAGAAAACCCTTTTGCAGTTATGTTAGCACAGCTAAAAACTGTTGTGCTGATTAAAGAAACAATAAAACTGGCCTTCCATAGACTCGTTGTGTTTCTGCTTTATCAGCTATTGTGGGCTTGATTACAGGGCAGAAACAAAGAGTTCCTTATGAAACTCGTCAATCTATTCTTGGTATTCCATGCAAGTAAATGCCAAGGAACTGAAGATCCCGTTCATTTCTCACAACAAGAATACACTGACAAGTTTCTGTAGGTTCTTTGTTATTGTAAAGGAAAAAAAAAATCCGAAATCAGGGCCATTTTTGGTGCCCTCAAATGTTACAACCGTAGCTGTTAGTAAACCTTAGACATTTGCTCCACACCTTGATGGTCTTGGGGTAGCCGGTGACTAGACCAACTGAGAGGATTAGGAATTATAATATAACAGCTTTGTGAATTTATATTATAGTGTTGATACTACCCGGAAAATAGTCACCCTGATTTTATTACATACATCTCTGAGATTGGGAATATGATCGGATTATCATAGTGCCTTCAAATCCTGTAAACGACAGATATGTGGATGCAGACAAAATGGTTTATTCCAAGACGGAAGAACATGCGACTATTTGCAAAGCAAAAATGCATTGTCTCGAAAGCAATACTGAAATAAGAGCTCCGGACGGTAGTGGATGTGGACGTGATTATCGGTAGCTATATTCCGCCACAGGTCTTGACTGTGTGTTCTCTGTTCTATCTTAGTGTCCTCTCTAAGTTTACAGCTGCGTAGCTGGAACAAAAGGGCAGACGCTGACACAACAGGCACGGTGAGCCCCAACACGACTGATTATCGTCCCACACACCCTGGTGTCTAATCCATAAAGCGCAGCATCTCCATTGTGACGGGGCCAGAGACTTTGAGGAGTGACGAGAGATAGAGATGAGGAGAGAGAGAGGGAGAACTGAGAGAAAGAGTGAGGGGCAGACAAATGCTGCTTCCCACACACCTCCAGCTGTCTGATATCTTTCTCCCACACTTTCTCTCTCTTCCTGTCTCTCTCTCTCTAATGCGGTAAACAAGTACACGTGCGGCATGATATTCATAACGCCGAAATGGCTGCTGACCTGCCCATATTCCAGACATATCTGTCAGACCTGTACGTGTGTCTAGTTATGCATGCCTGTGTCTATCTGTGAGTCTCTCTGTCTGTTTGGCCATCTCTCTTCTTTTAACCATAATGTAATAAGACAACAAGAGTTGAGTTTCACAGTCGTGATTACGTGTAACGGCAGATAAACAGTCACGGCTCCGTTTGATACGGTTCTAAATTTAGCTGGCGCTGCAATGCAGCTGACATGTGACAGGCATCCCATAACTCCGCTACATCACAAGTGAGGGAGAACCCACTGCTTTTCTTTTTGCTGTGGAGCTGCAGCAGTGATGAGCTACCTCAAATCGAAATACCTCAAGTGACTTTTCCGTTCATCAGCGGTGTTTGCCCTTCGTTGTGCATATTTCAAGCACACATCGCTCACATTCATTTGTCTTGATCCCCTGTCAATGGGTCACACACAGACATGTATGGAAGAAGCTACATCTATGGATCACCGATAAAGTAATTGAAGTGTTATGAATATTCTAAATACTATTATAGTATGCTAGACCTGTACCCCACAGTGAGTCTAAATACTATTATAGTATGCTAGACCTGTACCCCACAGTGAGTCTATATACTATTATAATATGCTAGACCTGTACCCCTGTACTATTATAGTATGCTAGACCTGTACCCCACAGTGAGTCTAAATACTAATATAGTATGCTAGACCTGTACCCCACAGTGAGTCTAAATACTATTATAGTATGCTAGACCTGTACCCCACAGTGAGTCTATATATACTAATATAGTATGCTAGACCTGTACCCCACAGTGAGTCTACCCACAGTGAGTCTAAATACTATTATAGTATGCTAGACCTGTACCCCACAGTGAGTCTAAATACTATTATAGTATGCTAGACCTGTACCCCACAGTGAGTCTATATACTATTATAGTATGCTAGACCTGTACCCCACAGTGAGTCTATATACTATTATAGTATGCTAGACCTGTACCCCACAGTGAGTCTAAATACTATTATAGTATGCTAGACCTGTACCCCACAGTGAGTCTAAATACTATTATAGTATGCTAGACCTGTACCCCACAGTGAGTCTAAATACTATTATAGTATGCTAGACCTGTACCCCACAGTGAGTCTAAATACTATTATAGTATGCTAGACCTGTACCCCACAGTGAGTCTATATACTATTATAGTATGCTAGACCTGTACCCCAGAGTGAGTCTAAATACTATTATAGTATGCTAGACCTGTACCCCGCACGTTAATGTTTGGAAGACAAATTTGTAAGATATATATTTAATTACGTCAAGTAGCGTTAAAGTGCAGGAAGAGTTAGAGGACTTTTCAGTAGGATGTGATCAGATGAGCAGAAACATCACTAGACTTTATTTCAGCGGTCGCAGTTTGAAATCCAACCACAGGCGAGGACATTTTCATTTTATAACTTCAACCGTAACCATAGCCCCAATTCTGTGATACCTAACAACACAACGGATTTGTAGCATGTTCACACATTTTCTGTTGCGTTTGTAAGTCAAAATACAGTTTTGCTAATCTGTAACAGATTGCACATATTGGTAGCACATTGTAATGTCACCTAATGTAACATGACAAATCATGAAAGATTAGGTGCCACAGAACCTAATTAAATATGTAATGAATTCCCCTGAGACCACGTGGGCTCACTAGACTGTTCTAATTGAAATGCCCATTTATGTGTGGTCACAAATACGAAATCGCTTATATCTTTATATATATACAGTATACACACATAACTATTTAAAAGTACACTTATATAGTTTTTTGGTAACATGTCTTGTTGTTGTGTTAACTTGCAGATTTCAATAACAATTTCAGGTTGTGTGCTTCACCCTTTTGCAAGTGTGAAGTACAAAACCTCAAGACCTGTGTGAAATGGTCGTATGTGGGGTAGTTGGTGAATTAACATGACGCTAATACAGGTTATTTACATATAGCTAAGAGCTGCTATAGCTAACGACAGATGTTATCATAGGAAAGAAAAGGCTAGCTATTCATGTTTTTAGTATCATTTGTCTAGCGACACAAGGCGTCCAAGCCTGGGCAAATTTCGCAGCTGATTCTAATTATGTGACTGCTTCTTAATATTCAACCAATTTTGGTAATAACGAGTAACTCCAATATCTCCCTAATATCATCCAGAGTGAATAACAGAAGAGCCAAAACCATGCACCAGAGCACTGGGTACTTCAAGTAACTAGACCTCTTCAGTCACAAAAGCCTTTGATCACAAATACAATACCGAAAAGCGATGCCCTTGATTTGATGGACTGCACAACCTGTGTCTGCGTGACAAGACCATTCAAATCTATTGCGTGTTTCTTTGCTAAGTTGTCCCAGCTTATGTCACTTTGACATCACCTTGTGTGATCAGGGATTATCATTGGAGAAGTTTCAAAAGCTCTCTATTTAAATGATAGTAAAAATTGAACTATATATCCTAAGTTACATCCATAGACAACAATTATGCAAACTGCAATAATGTTCAATATCAAACTACATTTTCAAAAAAATGAATTATATTGCAAACTATATTGGTGGAAAGTGTTATTTCTACTTCACAAAGTTTGTTATTGTCTGCAATTTCAAACGTATGCTCGTGTATATGTTGGGTATGTTCGTTTAGCTGTGTATCACTTGTCTTAGAGTGGTAATATATGGACAGAATCCATATCTGTTTGGAAGGAAAGACAACAATGAAATTAATTCTTAATCTGTAGAATGTACTTACTTGTTCCATATTAATCAA
Source organism: Dallia pectoralis (assembly GCA_029465975.1). Lineage (NCBI taxonomy): Eukaryota > Metazoa > Chordata > Actinopteri > Esociformes > Umbridae > Dallia > Dallia pectoralis. Next base: position 13,074,739 of record CM055730.1, on the reverse strand, counting down.
AGTTCTTCAAATTTATGGGTTAACTAGGTTGTATCTTATTCACTAGAATTGTTTTCCTAGTGAACTTGCTATGAAAGTGATTTCAAATGTGATGATAATACTGGATATGGTTTAGGGTCATTTCGCAGTAACATGTTGCCGTGGAAATCTTGGAAGTTAAATCCAAACAGAATTACTTGTCTATGGTAGTTTTGAGGTAAACAGCAACATTTGTCAAATGCTATAAAATCAATGGTTGACAAAGAGTACTAACATGGCAATTTGTAGTGAACATTTAAAAATGTCTCAGAAAAAATAGAGACATAGAAAGGGATTTTGGGGAGAGGATGCATGAGAGAAAATAAACAACTATAAAATAACTGTACACATAGAAAGTCTCGACATAACTGAAAGGCCATGTTTAAACTCATTTTTTTAGGGACTCAAAGGCTGAATTGGAAAACCCATCAACCCGCTCGTTCTCAAATGGCTGGATGTTCTTGAACCCAGAAGTGGGGCATCCTCTGCACTCATGTTTGTTTATTTGCCACAGACATGTATCACTTCTCTTCAGTGGGCATTTAGCCTGAGTGGGTTTTTTCCTTTTCTGTACTGAATGAAAGCATGGTCCAAAAAATGGGATGCAAAAAATGTTACTTAGCCAGTCTGTCAGCTGTTCATTGTGTACACACAGCTCAATAACACCGAGTTGTGAGGAGTTTGTGTCAGTTTGGGTGTTACAAGGGATATCCTCTTACGCCTGTGAGCTAAGAACCTGGAGCACTTATGGAATTGACAGTACCCCCCCCCCCTCTCTCCCGTTCTGGCCATGCTCCAAGGCTACAAACACTTAAGCGCCCCAACAAACGGACATATACATACGTCACAAGCCCTTAGCCTGACAGGCCAAACGTTTCCATTAAATGCCTGATTTGCGAGTGAGGCCCCGTAGAGCTGATGTAGCAATCTATGCACTTTGTTGTTGTTTTTCTGCTAGTCCAAGCATTACATTTAAGCTCAGTCCAAAGAACACATGGTCAATACCGTGCTTGCTAGTCCATATCCCATGAGCCCAGCAAGAACAATTCTCTGTAACACAGCTTTATTGACTTCGGTGCAACGAAAGCTACCGGTTTACATGTGCTCTGTACCTTGAGAGAAATGATCAAACGCCAAAGAAACACAACAATACCTTTTAGTCTTTAACAAACATTTTACCTAGTGCCATGGTGCCCATTTAGACCTTGTCATATCTCGGCTAGTGGCTAAACTGCACACATTCACATTTGAGCCTTAAGCGCCTTACCTCTCACGGACGGCAGCTAATCTGAATTAAGGTATATAGACATGGCATTGTTCACATAATGGAAGCAATAGTTAGTGTGAAACTTCATTAAATAGAAGAGAATGCACTCACTAAAATATCTCTTGAATGTATGTAATATCAATCATACTGATTGCTTGTGGACAGTCGATGCCTTTGTTATGCAATCAATCACCAGCCGACATGTTTTCCCAAACTTGGCTCTCAGACTTTCGAGCTAAATAGGTATTTACATGTAGGAGTACACATGTAGGAGTACACATGTAGGAGTACACATGTAGGAGTACACATGTAGGAGTATGGAATAACTTAGATAATGTGTGGTGATTGAGGATAAGAGATCTCGCTGGTAGTTATCTAGCTGAGAGGGTTTTTAAACCGGCCTTTTACGTGTGCATGGCACAAATATTTTACATGCAATTTGTGTATATGTGAGGAAAACCTGTGATATCGTGTTGTGCATAATGCGTGCACACACATCACTTTGGCCAGACCACTGACTTGTATACTATATAAACTGACTGACAGTGTTGTTTTCCTGGTAACGAACATTGCACTCTACGTGGAACAAGAGCTGTTTCTGTTGATAGTAAAAGGATTCTGAATGCAATAGGAAATATTTTCTGTCAATATATTTTTAGTTGACTTCTTTTTATGATGAGGGAAGGACTTTCTGAACAAGCCTTCCTACATCACCTCACATTCCACTCCAATACCCCCTTCAGGTCATAGTAGCCGTGGGGACAAGTAGTTTGTAAATGACTAATGGTTTGTAAATGTGTCCAACGTTACTTCAGAAAGTGGCCTGCAGCAATTCAGATTTTCCCCTGTTTACACAATATTAAGATGTCAGTCTCAAATCTGGCCAGCAGTCTTATTCATCGACAATAAACGAACGTAGTTTTAAAACGGTATTGTAGCCAAACGACTTGCTAGCCAGCGAATACTAACGAAGCTAGCTGCTCACTCAGATTGGCTGTGGAAACTCAATAACTGCTAACCGCTAATAAACACTGGATGGTCACCGGTTCACCAAGGAAAATACGATTGTGCAATTCTTCTATACGTTCAACTACTAGAGCTAGCATATGTGACAAATCACTGCACACCCGTGCTGTGCTGCTGCCTGTGCTGCTGCCTTGACACCACGATCTAGAGCTTTTTGCGCCACGCCACTCGGGAGACCCACACAGACTATCTAGATCCCGTGGAAAAACAGGGAATTACACAAAGAGGTCGATGAAAACAGAATCAATGTTGTAATCTCTCTCACTCGCTGTCTCTAGTCAGAACAAATAACATACAGGGTGGTTAATGGTCAGTGTTGGGCTGGATCAATGCTGCGTGATGGAGGGATGGCTACTCCACCTGGAGAGAACCTGAGGAGAGAACCTGAGGAGAGAACCTGGAGAGAGAACCTGGAGAGAGAACCTGAGGAGAGAACCTGAGGAGAGAACCTGAGGAGAGAACCCAAGGGGAGAACCTGAGGAGAGAACCTGGAGAGAGAACCTGAAGAGAGAACCTGAGGAGAGAACCTGAGGAGAGAACCAGAGGAATACATGCCTGGGACTCTCCGTCCACCAGTGAGACTGTCAATAACAGTGGTTACTAGTGGACAACTTTTCAAAGCGACTTTTGCATAAATGTATGTGGATGTATGTGTTTATTTTATGCTCTCATTGGTTAGGCTGTTACTGAAAATATACAGTCCCTGACAAAAGTCTTGTCGCTTGTGTACAAATTGACCTGAAGTGCCGCTGAAATATATTTCTAATCAAGATGTTTTTACAAGAAATGGCTCATTTTAATCCCAACAGCTTTTGTAATAATGTTTCAGTGCAAAACGAAACTGTCAAAAAGTATTCTAATATTCACAGCTTGGTAAACCCCATTGAGTCAATTTTTGCAAAGACATAAGTGTTGTCGCCTTGTCATATGAGCTTCACCTGTGACTAATAATGGATCAATTAGGTCTCAGGTGTGTATAAAAACAACCCCAGTACACTAGACCTTCACATCAACTGCAACTAGACCTCTGCAAAAATGCCTAAGATTCACCCTGAGACTAAAGTTTTGATTATCAAGAGGCTGACGACCAGATCCACTGCTGATGTGGCAGACACCTTCAATGTGTCTCAGCGTCAAGTACAGAGGATAAAAAAAACATTTGAACACACTGGAGACGTTTTTGACAAGCCCAGGTCAGGCAGACCCCGCAAGACAACTGCTCGAGAGGACCGTTTGTTGGCTCGAAAATCCAAGGCCAGCCCATTTTCCACTGCAGCAGAGCTGCACGAGACCTGGTCACCTGAAGTCCCTGTGTCAACCAGAACAGTTTGTCTGATTCTGTCTCGAAATGGCCTCCATGGTCGAATCAGTGCCCAGAAGCCAGCACTAAACAAAAGGCAATTGAAAAACCGTGTGGCATTTGCCAAGGCCCACAGCCTGCTAAAAGGATGGACGCTGGAAAAGTGGAAGGTGGATTTTTCAGATTAATCTTCTGTTGAATTACACCACAGTCGCCGCAAATATTGCAGGAGACCTACTGGAGCCCGCATGGATCCGAGATTCACCCAGAAAACAGTGAAGTTTGGTGGCGGAAAAATCATGGTCTGGGGTTACATCCAGTATGGGGGTGTGCAAGAGATCTGCAGGGTGGAAGGCAACATCAATAGTCTAAAATACCAAGAAATCTTAGCTACCGCTTATATTCCCAACCATAAAAGAGGCCAAATTCTGCAGCAGGATGGTGCTCCATCACATACTTCCATCTCCACATCAAAGTTCCTCAAGGCGAAGAAGATCAAGATGATCCATGATTGGCCAGCCCAGTCACCAGACATGAACATCATTGAGCATATGTGGGGTAGGATGAGAGGAAGCATGGAAGACGAAACCAAAGAATATTAATGAACTCTGGGAGGCATGCAAGACTGCTTTCTTTGCTATTCCTGATGACTTCATCAATAAATTGTATGAATCCTTGCCAAACCGCATTGATGCAGTCCTTCAAGCTCATGGAAGTCATACAAGATATTAAATTTGGATCTCACAGCACCACTACTTAATTTGCTGACATATTTTTGTATTTGCAGTAAATGTGTTCAATTTCTGTATAGGCGACAAAACTTTTGTCTTGCCAAAATTTGACCTTTCTGTCTTGATTAAATGATAAATCTTTTTTTAGTGAAACTAATTCATTTCTGTGCATTAAACATCATTTGGGAAGGTTATAGCTTTTCACATGAGCTATTTATAACACCAATTAATTAATTAAAAGTCTGGTTAATAGCAGGTGTTTCTACAAAATAGATCAGCGACAAGACTTTTGTCAGGGACTGTATAACACTGACCCGCATTTACGGGGAGCAGAAAGAGAGGTTCCCATTAAATTGGAACAGAAGGTTGCTTGATAAGGATGTTTGAAAAAGACTGGTATGTTCCCAAATGTGAGGAATTACATAGTACTTGTAAGTGCAACTAGTAAGAAAATAGAATAAAAATGTTTGTACATTAACATATTTCTTTAAGACTTCATTGCGTTATTAATACGCAGCCAAGATTTGGCCACCGATTTATAGATTGTTTCCAAGGTTGTTGTTTTCGATAGACAACAAACACAGATATAAGGCACTTTTCTGCTCGTTCATTGAAACCCCCAGAAACCGAGTGTAGAAGAGCAGGTGTTGTGAATTCACTCGCTCACCCTGCCACCAGGAGTCTACCTAAGCCGACATCTCAGAGCGACAGACTGAATAGAAGAACTGCTTGCTGTAGGTTAGAGCTTCCATGGGCACATAGAAACCTCCTGTGGTGAACAGAGAGTATTGTCATCTTGTGACATTCACTCCCAAAACAAAAGGCTGTCGACATGAACCAACCATCGGGATGAAAAGAGTACAGCACCTTGGGCACTATGGGAGTCCTGTACCCAAACCTCGTAGTCACCGTGTGGTACAGGGAAATTAGTTCACACTATCATTGTCTGCAAGTGTTCAACTATATATCAAAGTGGGCACAGCACCCTCTTGTGGACACGTGAGGAACTGTTGTCTCTGTGGACCAGTCATGCTTGTCATGCATTTCATTTTGCATGTGGGAAAGATCATCTTATTGACTGTTTCAGATACAACACTCATGGGCACCAACTAACCAATATACATATTGGCGGCAGATTGGCGGCAGATTGGCCGGCGATTGTGTTTAAGATCCCGGTCCAACATACTTGCTGCATATCGCTGTTGGTTCCTTTGAACCAGCAACCATTGACACAACGGAGGAGATTTGCCAGTAGTTAGCTCTGCTGCACTAACATGGCTGCTTCTGTGTTAAACAAGACTCAGAAAACACATCAACATTCACAAGTGCCCAGTCAAACTCTGTGTTACCTGCAATATCCGAATCCTCACATTCAAAGTCCGCAACATCCTTGCTGGCCTCCATGACACATTCATTCTCTATCCGTTTCCTCTGCTCTCTGGACCTGAATACAAGGCTATGCACCAATGGGGACAGAGAATTCAGCCCTGCTGCCCTAAGGTCTGGACGTCTCTCCCCTCAACCAACCTAACATACGTATCAACTGATTCAAAAACAATCTCAAACATTTTGTCCGTCCACTTCACCTTAGCTCAGCGTTTAATCAGCCCTTGCTAAAAAATTGACATTTTAATTTGAATGATAAATTATGCGTTGATTTATCGTCATTGCTGTGCAATGTCCGCGCTTTCTTCTGAAGGAACATTAAACCCCTGTAAAAGAAATTATAGAATTAATCCTAATTCATACTATTTGTGTGAATGAAAAAAGTATATTGTTTAAGTCTATTATAATTTCTACATGCTATCTGGTTGCAGAGTGACGTGACTATGTTAGCCTCATGTCATCTGAGGGCAGTTATGTTACATGTTACAAGTAGGTACTTAAATAGGATTGATGTATAGTTCAATTAGTTAGCACTGTTTCCGTTTGTGGGTTAGTAATCTAATATTGTTGCCTTGCTTGGTCGCGCTTTAGCGTTTGTTCTGGTTAAGAAAGCAGTGTGATGACAACCAGAACGGCCTCAGATGCACATTGACTGTTTGAATTAGACTTAATCACAAATTGAATATCATTACATTTGGTAGAAAAATATTCTGTAGCCTCGGTACTCCGTAGCCTCGGTACTCCGTAGCCTCGGTACTCCGTAGCCTCGGTACTCCGTAGCCTCGGTACTCCGTAGCCTCGGTGCTCAAACCAGTCATTTATATATAAGAGTCTAACTAACAGTCAGAGCGTGTACAAAGATAATTACACTCTCTGCCCATTAAATTGCTGCCATTTTAAGAACGCTTGTGAACAATCCCATGCACTTCCATGGATTTAATAAAGAACGAAATGAGGACAGCGTTTTCCTATAGAACAAGCACTTAGGCGTGATTCACACAAATCGGGACCATAAACCTTATGTCAATAGGAGACGCATTAGAGTGGGCATCCTTTTCTGACCGGGTTCACGTTCATTTCTGTGAGGATAAACAACAAAGTCTCTGTCACTGCCCACGTGCGACACAGTCGTTGCTCGAGCTCTTCCCAGGTAGGGAATAATGCAGTGTCTCTTATTATATTGGCTCGGTGGTGAGAGGGGATAATGTACAGTTTAGTGTGTGGCTGGCCCTGCCAGCATCCTATTGCTCCCATTTGTGCGTTCAAAGGAGGCGGGGGCCAGTAATATAATGTTTTACTGTGGTGATGAGCCTGGGCAGGCGGTCTCCGGTCGTCACCCCCGTTCCCTCGCCCACTGATAGACACGGACCATCAGTGCATCCCCACACCCCACCGGTTGGACCAGGACCGGGAGTGCTGAATGAATACCGACAGCTCGCTGCGGATAAATCCCATTCATTTGCATGATTCGGGGCTGTCGTGTGTTTAATTCGCCGACACCGTGATCTAACGCTATTGGGTGTACACGGACAAGCTGTGACGAGGCAGAAGAAGTGTTGTGCGTGAAGCGATAGATAATGACAATATACGCCCACACTGGGTGTACACACACATGCACCCACACACACAGTTGTGTCGGACAGGACGATGAGGGCTGAAGTCCTTCCTGGAGAGCGACCAGACAGGCATGTAAAGTGCGTGGATATTTGTTAGTTAGACGCCACAGGGGATTCTCCGGGCTGCAAAGCATAATGACCATTCCACCGCCTTCCACTTTAGCCATGCCTGTACATCATACATCTTCCCGACGGCATCTCAGACGCACTGTGCTATTAGCAGTCAGCAAGGCATCCATGCCAGGCTCCAGGTTGAGACAGTAAATTCCTCCATGCTCAATAATCTCATCTTCCTCCCCAATCCCCAAGCCGTGCTTTCCAGCGACTCAGCAATCTCACTCTGACCATGTGTGACCCACCTGCCTTTACCTGGACTCTACCGGGAGGCCCCTATCCTCAAAGCAATTTGCTCTCCCCATATTTTCAGATTGAGGGAGAATGTAGCCAATGCCGTGTCAACCCAGATGTAGTCTATGTCGTATGCCTGAAAAGATTTGAGAGCAACAGCTTCGCACCGTGTGATGTCACTCAGCGTTTACTCTGGGCTGGCTGTTTGTTCCCTGGGGCCAAAGTGGTGTGGCAAAAATTATCGTTTCGGGTGTATTCGTTCCTGATTTGTTAAGGTATCTTTAATGCTGTGGATAGAATTGTGTATTACGCGCATACATGCATTTGGGCTGCGATGGGACCAAAGTTAATCATGTAGTAATGTACTCAACGCAATATAATTATTCCTTTTTAATCGAACAAGAATTTAAATAACTATGAAAAATAGCCTAAATATAATACAAGTATTGTCTTGCAATAGACCAAAAAACTACACGCTTTTGGTATACACACACAGAGCTAGCAACAGCAGTACAATAAGAGGTACAGAGAACTGTATATGATGTGACAAATCATGAGCAAAATATTGATACATTTCACATATTAAAAAACTCTGTTGCCAGTCAGTATGTGATAAACAGCCCCTCATTACTCTAAGCTAGGCCTGTAGTAAGTCTGAGACTAGAACCGCCACTCACCCTCCTACAAAGATAACGCTGGGCTAGAACGCTGGGCTAGAACGCTGGGTGCTGAAGGGAGATGAGCCGGGAACCGGGGATCGGGCTTCACACAGTGGGAATTTCCCCAAATCAATTTCCCAGCAGAGTGGGTGTGTGTGTGGCTGAGCTGAGCTGAGAGGGACTATTACTGCAGGACAGGGAATCTATCCAGGCATCCACCGGGTGTGCAGAGTGCTCGTCCAAGCCACTTTCACGCCTAGAGATGGGCCTGGAGACTAAATTAGTTCTGTTAGACTGGTAGTGAGACCAATCACAGCGGGGCGCTCCAGGAATCTTCCCCTCACCGACGTGGGGCCAGAGAAGCAGTTCTGCCCCGTTCCAATTTAAAGAGCAAAGAGACAATAATGAACTGTAGCTCACCAACCTGGGTGATGTATCGTTGGGGCACAAGTGAAGACTTCTCCGTGTCAATGTGGGGGCGTAGCTGGGTTGACACTGTTAGGCCCAAAGTCATTAGGGGACTCCAGAACGATAAGTACAACTACATTTAATTGTAAATGATATACAGTGCCTCTTGAATGTTTTAAAAGCCCTCACTACTTCTCCTATTTGACTAAATTGCAAATGGCACATTGGCATGTTGTTCTCATTACAGATTACTTCCAATGACTTCATGAAGCTGGTTGATGTAAAGCCAAGCTAAGTGTGTGCAAGGGTGTCAGCGAGGTAACTGGTGGCTTAGAATAACCTAAAATAACCTAAAATATCAATGCACTTTTGATTTATTGAAAAGGTTTTGGGTTACTACATAGTTTCTAGTTTTGTAGGAATGTTGTGTGAAAAGGTTTTGGGTTACTACATAGTTTCTAGTTTTGTAGGAATGTTGTGTGTTAAGGTATGGGAAGTGTTTAGCCAGAGCCACAGTAAACATGAAATCCAGAAATAGACCAACACGTCTTCATTTGCAGATATTTCAAGTAATGAGGTGTGGAAACAAGTTTTTTTTTTAAAAAGGTGCAGCTGTCTTTAATTAAAGCATAAAACCTAACGCTTTCACTGTCACTTAGCAGGAGAGATGTGCAACACTTCTGCACACATGGTAAATGTTCAAGGTGCGTTGTGGACAACACTTTCTCCATGACCTTCAACTTGAGCCGAATAATTTAATGCATTGCTTGCGAACACATTCGTACGGTGCCTTCCACGGTTCTGTCTCTCTTAATGAACACACCGTTTTTAAAAGGTTAGGGCTCATACTTAGAAGCTGCGTGTGCTTCCGGGATTAGGATAAATGTGAACAGAACTCATCCATGAGAAAAATAAGCAACTGAAAGTACTGCCACGTAGTGCTGTGGATCAACAGAAATGACACCCGACTCCCATCAACAAATGAGACGCCACAATTGATTGCATATAGGGCCAGCATATAAGGCCTGCATATAAGGCCTGCATGTAAGGCCTGCATGTAAAGCCAGCATATAAGGCCAGCATATAAGGCCAGCATATAAAGCCAGCATATAAGGCCTGCATATAAGGCCAGCATATAAGGCCAGCATATAAGGCCAGCATATAAGGCCAGCATATAAGGCCAGCATATAAGGCCAGCATATAAGGCCTGCATATAAGGCCTGCATATAAGGCCTGCATATAAGGCCAGCATATAAGGCCAGCATATAAGGCCAGCATATAAGGCCAGCATATAAGGCCAGCATATAAGGCCAGCATATAAGGCCAGCATATAAGGCCTGCATATAAGGCCAGCATATAAGGCCAGCATATAAGGCCAGCATATAAGACCTGCTGAATATAAGACCTGCTGAATATAAGACCTGCTGCATATAAGCACTGTTGCATATAAGGCCTGCTGCATATAAGGCCTGCTGCATATAAGGCCTGCTGCATATAAGGCCTGCTGCATATAAGGCCTGCTGCATATAAGGCCTGCTGCATATAAGGCCTGCTGCATATAAGGCCTGCTGCATATAAGGCCTGCTGCATATAAGGCCTGCTGCATATAAGGCCTGCTGCATATAAGGCCTGCTGCATATAAGGCCTGCTGCATATAAGGCCACCTGCATATAAGACCACCTGCATATAAGACCTGCTGCATATAAGACCTGCTGCATATACCTGCGGCAGTGTGTGTTTATTATCAAACACAAAGAAATCTAAACATCAATCCCTAGGGTTAAGGAGAGATACACTCTTTAAATCAGGTGACACAGGAATGGTCAGTGGGCTGCAACATGAAGACAATATATAGGGCTGTAAAAACATGGGATGGATTCTCCCCTAAACGACAATACATTGATAGACCGTAAAACAAGAACAAAGACAATTTGTGAAACTGCAGGAGAAAGCAAGACAAGTCTTTATGTTCCATTACTAGAATAGAAGTCAACCTCACTTCCTTGACTGATAAATCGCTACATTGTTGTGGGCGAGTGATATATGTTACCTGTGCCGGAGACGTGGTTGGACGTGTGTGAAGACAATAGTTGGATCAATAACACATTTCTCCAATATGGTTGCCTCTTTCGAGTTTCGAAAAATTGCCCTTTGAACAAACTCGTCGAAGATATGACAAAGGTCAGCCAGACGTACACTGCTGTTTGTGCGCTATGGAACATTGTCAACTACACTCTGATTAGACTGGTCTTGCTTGTACATTGGCGTTGTGTACATTGCTGAAAAGGTTTCTTCAGGTGCATTAAATATACGTCCCGATATCCTCAAGAGTGTGTTTAGGATTCACATGTAATTACGGTAATTAGCATCCTCATTAGCCGATGCAGATACTCATTCTAGTGTCCATACATAAAAACCAGGACAATGTAACTAACCTGGTGCTCTTCACATAACAAGCGCTGTTGCTAGTGATGGTCTAATACATCTGGTGGTTTTAATTGCATCTCAACAACAAAACTGTCTACTATTCAGTATCTGTTTATGGGACCCGTAAGGACCAACAGAATCTGACGGCACCGCACATTTCACTCCAATAGACATTGAGCGAAACATCGTTTTTGGAACTCAGTATCGGCAGGGAGTATCTGTCGGCAAAGTCACTCACATTACCTCTTAAAGGTGACGTGCGACAATCGCTTGACACTTTAAAAATACCTCTCTCGCAATAAGTATTCTTCATCTAAATAAATCTACTCTGGTGTTAAAATGCTCAGAGGAACTCTCTGACAATTCGGGGTAGATTTGTAGGAAGAAAAAAAAGTGAGGTGCAGTTCTAGCAACATCAAGCCATGTTGACTTATAACCACGCTGACATTCTTTCACCTTCAATATCCCACAGGCATGTTTGTGGGTCACGGTGTTGTTTCACTAAGTAGCTTGTTCTAGGTTGCACATGTTTCTTCCGGGTTGGTTTGTTTTCATTTCCCGCACGCCAGCTGCAAGTCAGGCTAATCAAGTCGCTTTAGTATGCACATTTTCATTTCATTCAGTGTTTTATTTTAATAAATACCAGAGCGAACGTGATATCCGGCTCCTGATGTCCTGTGTGTGGCTCTCTGCACTTTACTACACCCTAGTTCGTGACTTTGAGAATTACACAAAAAAAACGTGAAAACATAAATGCTGACATTATTGTTATATGATACATACATGTTTTCAAAACAATGTAAAAAAGTACTGTAGACCTCTGCTTCATCGTAGAATAGTGCCTACAAGCCATGCTTAGGTTACACAATGTACATAATAAAATTCCCTCAGTAGTTCACTGATCTCAGGCTACTAAATGTTATTAGATGGTAGTTGATACTGGTGACAGCAGATGATGAGAAGATGCAACGTGACGGAATTCTTATGCTTTGGGCTTTTTGATTATCGTCAGCCTGTCTGAAACATATGATGCCCGGTAAAGATGATGGAGTTGGCTCGCTCAGCTCAGCCACTCCGTAGCCACACCTTCATCCTCCTCCTCCACATCTATTGTAAAGCACCCACTCGGGTGAAGCCTCAGCTGCTGCTAAAAGAGCTCATCACACATTTCCAAATTAAGCAGTTATGTATAATGTTTGCAAATCCTTTGCAATTCGCCACTGATGCTAAGTTTCTACTCTGGTGGACATCTGTCTGGACTAAACTGCAGCATTGTGTACTTTATTTTATTTTACTTATGTGACATATACATAATATTCAGCAAATAACCTCTAAAATACTATACATAAGTTATTTCAACTGCATGTTAACTGGGCAACCCAGGGTATTTCACATTTTGCCTGTTAAAATCCCACTTGTTGGCTGAAGCAATATGTTTCGGGTTCTTTACATGTTGTCTGATAATGTGCCATCCAATGGGCTTGGAGGCATCGGCCTGTACTTTATTAAACATGACACTTCAGTACGCTACAGAACTCAATCTGGTGTTGCAGTAAACAGTTAAATCATTAATGAAGACAAGTTAACCAGTTCCAGTAGAAGACACCCATGCCCAAAAGCCTGGCTAACAGCTGACTCAAAGTTCTCCTGACATGAGAATCGGGAACGTGTGCTCCCATGGATGGATGTGAAGCAGATAACGATACGGAAGTGCATCAATAATTCCATATCCCCGTTTCAAATTCAATCAAACATAAACATAAATGAAAAATGAACCGCTCCAAAAAAACAAACAATCATGTGCAATTCCAATATTACTGGTGTAGTGAGTGGATGTAGAAGCCTGGGCCATTGCACAAGCACATAGCAAGCAAATAACAACTAATGAAGGCACATAACTAGCAAATAACAACCAATGAAGGCACATAGCAAGCAAATAACAACTAATGAAGGCACATAACTAGCAAATAACAACCAATGAAGGCACATAACTAGCAAATAACAACCAATGAAGGCACATAGCTAGCAAATAACAACCAATGAAGGCATATTACTAGCAAATAACAACCAATGAAGGCACATAACTAGCAAATAACAACCAATGCAGGCACATAGCTAGCAAATAACAACTAATGAAGGCACATAACTAGCAAATAACAACTAATGAAGGCACATAGCTAGCAAATAACAACCAATGAAGGCACATAACTAGCAAATAACAACCAATGAAGGCACATAACTAGCAAATAACAACCAATGAAGGCACATAACTAGCAAATAACAACCAATGAAGGCACATAACTAGCAAATAACAACCAATGAAGGCACATTTCCTGATACGTTCCCGTGGTTACAATCGGCTCCTGTCCAGATTGGAGGGTCACAGTTCTTCCTGGGCTGAGTGTCACATTAGATGTGTCAGCTAGGCTATCTGGCCCAAGCCATAACACTTATTTCACCGTATTAATGTAATGTAATGAAATCCTGTACCTAAAAACCAAGGGGCTTGTTCAACATACTCCCCAGACCATAGTGACATCCTACAGAGAGTACCTTGTGATATTTCCTGTCATGTGACTAAGTACGGCTGAGCCCATCACCAGACAAAGCCTGAGGCTTAGAGGTGCAATTTCAGAAAACCTGATCCCCATTGCCTTGCAGTCTTCCGAAACAAATTGTGAATGTGTTTGTAGTAATTCGCTATTGATTGAGAATCCTGTCGTTTTCAAAAATCGTAAGGGGCCAGGGGTTTTGCATTTAAATATAGACAGCATGTTGTCAACGATGGATTTGGGTACAATAGTCACACTGGTGTGTTTTCGTGGAAACAGAGGAAAGCTAGACTATTAAAAATAAATATAATATTACATTTTTAAGAATGATTTTAATTCTAGTAGCTGAATGTCGACCACAAATCAAACAGACGGCATAACAGAGAGCCCCCCTATCACAGAATGTACAGGCCAATTTGGAAGCCACTTCAATCAATCAAGAGGTCTGGCATCCTTTTATAAAACATATATATTTAGCAGGGTTTGTACAAGAAAACATTCCCCAAGGGATCCCATTTTAGATTTGGCTTCATCCCAATTCAAAACACATTGACAGAGCAAAAAGTTGATATTCACTAAATTGATAGCTTTGGACTTGTTGTTTAGCCAAATACCCTGGATGGGCCAAATACTATATTATCCAATTGTGCTCTAGGCCTGAAAAGATGGAAGTTCAAGTTCAACAGTTTGTAACATGTAGAGGCTATGACTAGTGGCTTTTAAACATTGTCATATGGATTATTTACATTTTTAAATGGCTTCCCAAGCGATTTTAAACACGCACCACTACTTCTAAGTCAAACATTGTGTTCATTTATGAAGCGTGCGTCCACACAATGAAGTTTAAACGTAAAATTGGAAAACAACTGTCAGGATTCAATTATGTGTTAGTCATCTACCAGTCAAGTAACCTGCCAACGGACATACAAGATATACTAACAGTGCTAATCAATTTAAATGCACTATGGCTAACAGTGCTAATCAATTTAAATGCACTATGGCTAACAGTGCTAACCAATGTAAATGCACTATGGCTAACAGTGCTAACCAATGTAAATGCACTATGGCTAACAGTGCTAACCAATGTAAATGCACTATGGCTAACAGTGCTAACCAATGTAAATGCACTATGGCTAACAGTGCTAACCAATGTAAATGCACTATGGCTAACAGTGCTAACCAGTGTAAATGCACTATGGCTAACAGTGCTAACCAATGTAAATGCACTATGGCTAACAGTGCTAACCAATGTAAATGCACTATGGCTAACAGTGCTAACCAATGTAAATGCACTATGGCTAACAGTGCTAACCAATGTAAATGCACTATGGCTAACAGTGCTAACCAATGTAAATGCACTATGGCTAACAGTGCTAACCAATGTAAATGCACTATGGCTAACAGTGCTAACCAATGTAAATGCACTATGGCTAACAGTGCTAACTAATGTAAATGCACTATGGCTAACAGTGCTAACCAATGTAAATGCACTATGGCTAACAGTGCTAACCAATGTAAATGCACTATGGCTAACAGTGCTAACCAGTGTAAATGCACTATGGCTAACAGTGCTAACCAATGTAAATGCACTATGGCTAACAGTGCTAACCAATGTAAATGCACTATGGCTAACAGTGCTAACCAATGTAAATGCACTATGGCTAACAGTGCTAACTAATGTAAATGCACTATGGCTAACAGTGCTAACCAATGTAAATGCACTATGGCTAACAGTGCTAACCAATTTAAATGCACTATGGCTAACAGTGCTAACCAATGTAAATGCACTATGGCTAACAGTGCTAATCAATGTAAATGCACTATGGCTAACAGTGCTAACCAATGTAAATGCACTATGGCTAACAGTGCTAACCAATGTAAATGCACTATGGCTAACAGTGCTAACCAATGTAAATGCACTATGGCTAACAGTGCTAACTAATGTAAATGCACTATGGCTAACAGTGCTAACCAATGTAAATGCACTATGGCTAACAGTGCTAACCAATTTAAATGCACTATGGCTAACAGTGTTAGCCAATATAAATGCACTATGGCTAACAGTGTTAGCCAATATAAATGCACTATGGGTAACAGTGCTAATCAATGTAAATGCACTATGGCTAACAGTGTTAGCCAATATAAATGCACTATGGCTAACAGTGCTAATTAATGTAAATGCACTATGGCTAACAGTGCTAATCAATGTAAATGCACTTTGGCTAACAGTGTTAGCCAATATAAATGCACTATGGCTAACAGTGCTAAACAGTGTAAATGCACTATGGCTAACAGTGTTAGCCAATATAAATGCACTATGGCTAACAGTGCTAACCAGTGTAAATGCACTATGGCTAACAGTGCTAACCAGTGTAAATGCACTATGGCTAACAGTGCTAACCAATGTAAATGCACTATAGCTAATAGTGCTAACCAATGTAGATGCACTATGGCTAACAGTGCTAACCAATGTAAATGCACTATAGCTAACAGTGCTAACCAATGTAAATGCACTATGGCTAACAGTGCTAACCAGTGTAAATGCACTATGGCTAACATTACTATTACTGTTAAAAATGCTGTTGTTAATGCTTTTAATCACAACTATGTCTCTCCTTGAGAAAACATCATTGCCTATCCCAAATGGAGTAACAAAAAATAAAATGCTCAGACTAGAAGTCTTTGTTGTGAAATGTCAATATTGTTTTATTGATTCAGTTCACAGAAAGGGGTGTGTGTGACGCTTTTTTTGTTATTGACAGTGGCCAAGAAAATCACAGGGGCCAACAAACTTGACCAAGGTCGTCTCGTTACTGTTGTTCTCTCTGGAGGTCCAACAATATTCATCTAACAATAATTTCTGGGGTGTTTCCAGAACAATGGCTAACCGCCCATGCACTGCCCTGACATTCAATGTTTTAGACATTGACACACAGCCCTGCATACGTTTGTAGACTCACACATTGGGGCATTCTGCACATTGACACACACCCCTGCATACGTTTGTAGACTCACATATTGGGGCATTCTGCACATTGACACACAGCCCTGCATATGTTTGTAGACTCACACATTGGGGCATTCTGCACATTAACACACAGCCCTGCATACGATTGTAGACTCACACATTGGGGCATTCTGCACATTGACACACAGCCCTGCATACGTTTGTAGACTCACACATTGGGGCATTCTGCACATTGACACACAGCCCTGCATACTTTTTTTTGCACTGCTCTTTTTGAAATTCTGGTTGGATAGAAACTGCATTCCTGTACTTGTACTCTTTAATGACCATGACGTTGAATCTAATCTAAATGACATAAGGTGGAAATGTCAACGTTATCGTCCCGATTTAATAACTTGTTTTCTGTTTCACACAGAATCATTGAAAGAGTACCAATTATCCATGCTGTTCTTTGATTTAGGCAGCCTAATATTGAATACTGCATGTATAAACACTGAAAATACTATACGTTCAACCCGTTCTTTATATCGAGAACTGTCAACACAATTGAATGGACATCCAACTGTTTATTTGTCCTGCCTATTGTTTTTACATTGTAACTAATGAAAGAGGCAATAAAACATTTAATTTAACCTTTTATGAATAATTTTCAACGGTTCCCGCATTACTGCACCTTGATAACATGCCTTTACAGTTGACAACTCACTTGTCAAGAGAGTGCAAAAGTCCTTGTGTGACCCCGGACAACCCCCTGTCGTTCCCTGCGTGTTTCATGCTGTAAAACGTTTGTAGGGTAGAACCGTACCTCACACAGGAAGCGGTACATGTCCCAA